>CM073778.1:32998770-33423156 GCA_037158775.1 Hetaerina titia
TTCTTGTTAGTGACTTGAAAGGGCATTACGGAATGACATAGACTTTTATTTAATACCAGAATTTTATTCAAATGACAATGTGCTATTCTCGTATCAGCGGCAACAATAAACGTGCTACTTTTGTTGTTAGTTTTTCTAATATACACTTCAATCGACTTGGTAGTTCCACTAGAAATCTTTTTCCCAACTGTGACGTCCAGGGCTTATGATATGAAATCATCCGACGACAAACAGTTCAAAGACGCTACATTCCTACATGTTAGGTACAAACCTTAAACGTCGTTCTTCCTCGAGGTAAGTAATATTTTACAATCATTTTTTAATTATTTTAAGTTACTTCAGGATTTATACTCTCATTTTAATGTGGTTTATAATGTATTTTCCTTGCGTACTAGTTTCACCTATTACCCAATACTATAATAATTTCACCCTTCTCCTATACTATATTAAACAATGCTATAATAACTCATGTTTTCCTGGTCTATACCTTCCTTTCAAATTGATTTTCCATCACTAAAAACTGAAGATTTATGTAATGCTATCATCTCATCATGACCAAAAATCACCTCAGTATATTCCTTTCCAGCATTTCAATTGCCTAGTTGACCAATTCACACATTCAAAGCCAAACCTATTTATACTGTTCATTATCAGATCACAAATACTACTCCATCTCTCTAGGAAAAATAATCGCATTTATTTTTAACGCACCCAAAAATTCATTGTCCCACTTATATTCCTATAGCTTACCTCTTCAATGTAGATTTTGGATACTCTAAGCAAGGATTGGGCTCATGTGCGCTGAAATATTTACTCATCGGCTTATTTATTCAATGAACAGCACGCTAGTTATCATTTTTTTACCAACTCGCCATGAGGTGTAAAATGAAAAAACGAGGAATTATTTCACTTTGCAAGAATGAATTAACTTAACGAGTATGCTTTATCAATGTCATCATAAAGTAGGTCTACCGGAGTTCTTGCTTCAAAGTAAGGTGTTAATCTTAAATGGAATATTATTACTTTCCAACTACCAGGTTCTATAATTATATAAGCGAGTAATTGAATGATATCATTTTAATACGGGAAATCGGTGTTCGACTACGACATGTAGTATGAAATCGAAGAAAAAGTCATTATTTCAGGACAAGAAAGTTCCATTGCCACCATGAGCTTTTTGTATATTATTTGGATTGCCTGAAAGCAAAATGATGGAGAGTGGGAGTGCGGGAGTAAAGTGAAAAAGGAGATAATGGGAAGGACCGAAGTAAACTCCATTAAAGGCATAACACACATTAATTTTACTCGTGCTAGAGGAAACTCCTTCCCCTACCACATAGACAGAAGAAGAGTGGCAATAAAAGTGGAGGATGAAACTATTACTTCGCCTTCCTTTTCACACGACATAAAAAAGAAAACTCGACTACTTTATTTTCGAAAACATTCGGCGTGATTATCACGGTCGTTAAAAAGACGTTTACGTTAGCGTTTATGCGGAGAGAGCAGGCGCGAGAGGAGTTTAAGTTGAGGAGTTCAAAGGGATATGTTAGTGACAAACCCCCTACCAATTCCCTCCATTCATTCACTATTTTTTCTTTTAGAGGGAGCAAGGGATGGGAAGGTTATAGACGCCGGCTGCAAGGGGTCAGGACGGAATAAAAGGTTGGAGAGGGAGTAAGAGTAGAGAATGTCCGACGGTATATTAGTTTCACACACCCAACTAATATCTTCAGGAATTGACTCTAATGCTGTATCGGTCATCCCATTTGCATCAAATATAATATTTATTTTTTCTATTATCCGACACACAATTTCTTACTCCCATCAAGAATCTTATCCCAGCGTATTCCAGAGATGACTCTGATTTCGTTTTAAGAATTTTTGGAATATTGTCATTTTTTATTAGAATCAGTCCTTCACACGTATGTTTTCAAGCACCGAAGTATACTTAGAACATTCTCATACACGTGTTTAAATATTCCAGCGAGGCGTTACCAGCATTCTGTTCATTCCCAACCCAACTAACCCCTAAACCCATCCCCCAAAGCTACAAAGGCCTTGTGTTATGTCCCTCCGCTAATCGACTCAAAAGACGCTCTCAACCTTTCTCCTCCCCTTCCCTCCCATGCACGCACACGTACACACACACACACACACATATATATATATATATATATACATCCCCTTACTATCTCTCCCTCTCGCACCTCCTTCTTCGCCAATCCCTTTACACTCTTCAGCTTGGGGAAGAGAGAAGGGAAAAAAATGAAGTCCTCAAACCGTCGACCATAACAGAGGCTTCTCCATTCCTCCCTCCCCATTCCCTTCCTCTCCTTACGATCCCCTCACGGACTCTCTCAGGAAATGAAATGCTTTCAGAATGCGGAGAGTGGGGGAGTAGGGAGAGGAATACAGGAGGTAGGATTTTCTTCTCTGAGATGAGCAGGGTAGGGATGGGTTGGGGTGGAGGAGGATCCTTGGGGACGATTTACCTCCCCCCGTTTTTGGAAAGCATTAAAACTCCCCCTGCTTCCCCTCGGTGGCGTGGGGATTAGATTTTTACCCACGCGTCTCTTTATCCGAACGATGGCAATAAGCTGCGAGAATTTTGAACGAAATAATTTGGATGAAAACCCCTTCCACGCTCGTCGATATATTTCCATGATTGCAAAGTATTCTGGGAAAGAAAGAAGGATAGAATACAAATAACAAAATCGAAATGATCAGAGTGGAGCATCTGTAGAATCTGTGAAAAAATGACCAAATAATCACCGATTTTGGATCTAATTATTATCAAAATATTTTTAGTGTACGAAACGAAATCTTCATGTTACTCACCCAAGAAGGTTTTCTTATTTTACCTTTAATTTTCATGATATTACTGCCTTAAACCTAAGATTTATAATCAACAACATTAAGTTTTGTTCACAAAAATATTTTATATAATCCCTGGGTTTATCTCTAGGAAAAACATATAATCTCTCTATGCATCCAAAATTTTCATAATAATCACTACTCAATACTCAAAATTTCTCTGCATTTTCATGAATATTATGTTGACAATAGTAGTTAATGCCATGGCATGTCACAAAGGTATTTTTAAATGAAAATGTTCATTAAGTACAGGTAAATTACATTCTTCTCTACTATATATATGCCCTTAAACCGTTAATATGTGATATAATTGGTATATAAGGTATTCACAGCATAACATAAAAAAGAAAACAAAGCATTTATAAAAAGGGATTTGCCGCTACTTAAAAGCATGTAGTTAAAAATTCACCTTTAGATGGAGAGCTAAGAAAATTTTTCCTCCCTATGCCGCATCTTTTAAGTCCAGAAAAATTATCTCCATTAACGTCGGCCATCTTAACATCTTCCTCTGCCGTGTGCCGCCAGGAAAGCAGCAGATAAAGAAATCTCAGCCTGACGGGCAAAGAGGAGAGGTAGGAGGCAGAATTGGAGGTGGGGATGATGGGAAGGCGGGCGTGACTGAGGGGTAGGCGGAGCGTAACAGTGGCAGAAATAGGGGCGGACGGAGCAGGTTAAGAAAAAGCTCCCAAAATGGATAGCGCCCTGCCAGCAATGTGACGCGTGAGGAGTTTTAGATGGTGCTGTGAAAGAGGGCGACACTTGTCCGAAAAAAGCAGGGAAAGAAATGAGAGGTGAAAATGCGAAAAAAAAATTAAAGAAACAGACGGAATCCGAGGACGCGGATTGTAGAGGGCGTTGAGAGTTGAGAGAGAGATGGAGGGAGAGAGGGAGAAAGGGGGCAAGACGCGAATTCGCAAATAAAATAGAGGTTGTAAAGGGCGATGAGGAGGGGTGGAGTTTATATTCTGACTCGTTACGTTGCCTGAGATTTCTTGTGAGTGTGATGAGGGAATGGCGGAGAGGATGGTATATAAAGATAGGAGGGAAATAGAGGATATGGAAGAGAATAAAGCATTGGGTGTCACAAGTTTGATGAGAAGGGGTGCAGCATAGGCAGACAATTTCTGTGAGTGTAAAAAGGTATCATTTGAGCAAAAGTCAAAAAGTGGCAATTACGTCCAGGATTAGCAAAAGAAGAAGAGAAAGGGCCATGCAGCCAACCGTTTGGTAATTACCGGACCCATGCAAATGACTCAATTAATTTTCGAAATAGCTTAATTTTTATATTGAAATGTATTTCGGCTGTTGTAGGTGATTAATACTTTGATAGTTTTAATAATTTTATTTGGAAAATTTAAACATGGAATATTGAATTGTTGCAAAACAATGTACAATTTTATTTAGAATGAATATGATTTCAGTTTGAAATTATATTATAAAAATTGGCTCTAATTTTCAAGATAAAGAATTCCAATTTTCAGCAGCAAAATACGTACACATACATATATTCTAAAGCAATCAATATTACTTAAATCATTGAATCAAAGGTCCTCAGAGGTACAGGTTTACTTGAACGTAAATCATATGTAATGTTTCAATCAATTTATTCTATCATTATGTTCAAGATGATTAGGCGTTTAATTTATTAATTTCCAAATTAACTTTTCGCCTCAGAAGAGTTTCTTAAAACATTTTCCTCTTCAACTGCTCCTCGTAGTTACACCTTTACCTGAATTTGCGATGTTTCCTTTAATATTTCATTCCAATATGATTTTCTTTTAAAGTATCATAACTCATCTTGCTGATATTTGATTCCTAAGCATTCCTCTTTATAAATTCTTTGAATTAATTATTCAGCTAATAATCCCTTTTTCTCTGTTTTTCATCATCATTTGATAGAACCGAATTTTTCCATCTCCAAATTTTTTTCTCTGCATACATCATTAAAAGTCCAAAATATTAGAGAAATGTGTGGCTCCTCAATTAATTGTGAGAGATATCACTGGTGCGTATATAGTATCTGTTCTCCAAAGAATCCTTACCTCTTAATAGATGGGAAGGCAACTTTAAATCTACGTGGAAACATTTTTCCCTTCATTGATAGGAAAACTATATCAAATCTAGGTGGAAACACAATTCCCAAAATTTGATTTTTTTCTTAGAAAAAAAGGTAAGAAATAAACAAAATCAAGCAAACTCATATAAAAACTCTACTTAATACCTTTTGGTTCCTATTTTAAAATAATACTAGGAGTAATTTGAATATGATGAGTAACTTAGCATTTTTAATATCACATGTACTACATTTACGTCTAATGACATCGTTATATTTAAAAAGAGGGTAATGTAGAATTTCTAATATTTGGCCAAAACCTCTCTTTCGGAGTTCTCAAATTAATCTATCAGTTTTTTACTTGTTCCAATTTGTCACGTTTCATACGTTTAACAAAAACCAGAGGTTATGCATCAGAAAATTTTTAAAGTTTACAAATTAGCACAATAAATGTTTACCCTAAAAATTTATCGTATTATATTTAATATTACGAAATAACAGGGTAGAATATCTTTATAGGTCTTAGAGGTGGTAGCATTGTTTTCATACAATACCTTCAATACGATAGCATTTACAAATTCTAACCCATTAAACCTTAATAACGAAATTAATTTCATGGTTTCAGCCTCTGCTGTGGAAACATTTATGATCACTGAATAAGTAAACTGTATTTTTCAACAAAAAACGTTTCGTGAAACAATACTGTTTGTTTATTCAGTGAATGATAAAGTTTTTGCAGATTGAAAATATTACACCACGTTATTTTAATTCATCTTGAGTGCCTACTATCAAAACAAGGCTAGAGTAGTTAAGATAACAAAATTCATATTCGCGTGTTGTAAGTTTCAATGGTTGGTTAGGTTTTCTTTCTAAACATGCAGACCGGTAATCGTCAAATTGAAATTATATATTATTAAAAATACAATATTGCAGCTAAAATTATATCAAGGGTAAAAGATTAGTCATTGCTTAGGTCCTACAAAAGTTGATTAACGAAGGAGTAATGTACTTACCATCTTCATGGCTCTCCAATTGAGATGAAGATCAACGTAACCACTCACTGAATTCACTGCACTTGTATCTTTCTAAGAATTTCCAAATTTAACTCTTTTCAAACCTTAATCACGTGTAAATGTACTTTTTAAAGGAATGGAATACATCCCCTAAACTCTTTGATGTAAGTTAGATCGAGGATATATGACGATTAGTCTGTTATTTAGTAATAAACGATTTGATCCCATATGTATACATACATTTAGCGTCCTAAATTATTCCTTCACCATCAGATCTGAAAAAAGAAGAGTAAAAGTAAGAATTATTTATCAGAATAGCTTCAATTAATAATTTTAATTTGGACTTGTGAAAGACAGAGGAATTTATATGAACTAAATAAAATTTTAAAGAAACAAACATCCAGAAAGATAACAGTACATAATGCTTCATGAAATGATATAAAAAGGATAATATATCTATTGATTAAATTATTATCCTTTGATTATTATTAAAATACAAAAACGATTAAATAAGAATTAAATAAAATTATTATTTTTCATAAGAATTTTTTATTAATGATTTAGATCACATATGCAACTTGTGTTTATGAAACTGACAAGAGTCACTCTTTAAGTTTATCTATTAACATTGATACGGCAGCATAAAATGTGGGTTTACGTTTCCGTATTTAATTTAAAAATTATTATATCCTAACTGGATTTGGCTAAATAAAACTTCATGTAAGCCTTTTTATGATTAGTGATTCATACACATAAATTTAAAATGTAAAATGTATTATGTAATTAAAAATACATATTTTTGAAGTAAAAATTTAGGCTTTTATGGTTTTAAAGTGGCCAAACTTGTTTTTTTCTATGCCAACACTAATTGCTTTAGACAAATGGATTATATTTAACCAGAATTTAAATCGCCCTGTATTGAGACAAATCATTACACCGGAATTAAATTTAGAAAACCTTAAATTAAGAAATACCTTAGAATCGCTAGCAATGGAAAATATTTATTAATTCTCATGAGTATCGCACAACTATCAATTTATTTATGCGTCTATTACACGCTGTTGGGTCTTCAACCCACCAGAAACGTATCCTGCAGTGATGCAACCAACCACACATATATGGAAACATATATTCCTGGGGCCTTAAGGAGAAGCAGTTGTTCTTTATTTCTTATGCAAGATTGCATTTTAAGGAAATTTTGATATTAGGGTGGATATATATCAGTCAGAAAAGCAAATTTTATGTAAATTATGAAGTAACAATGACGACATCAAAGAGTATTTTAATAGAAACTAAAGTTTTAACAGAATGATATCAAAACTTTCAATCCAACAAAACTATGGCACAATTCTTGTTTCAAAGAGTCGTCGACAAGGCATGACGGAAATAAGGAGGAGCGTTTGTTGGAAAGGATTACTACAATGGTACCTTGGTTCTTTCTCCAGTATATTTTACAAAGTGTGAGATTTTATACTCATTCATTAATGGAAAATTTTACTAAGCCATGTTAAAAATGTATCTTATGCCGCTAATAAGCATGCAGAGTTCAAGGCATGGAGTTTTATTGCTTTTTTGAAAAAAATATGAGAAAATTTTTTTAGCAAAAGTAAACCATCACCATTCATAATTTGTTAACTAGAGTAATAAAATAATCATCATGTGTTTTGATAAAAGCAGAATAGCGATATATATATATATATATATATATATATATATATATATATATATATATATATATATATTGTAAATGGACTAACTGGTCGACACAAACACAGAAACTGAAACACATAAAAAAGAGACTCACTGGTTCTCGAATTTCCGGTGGTGCAACCACCTTTCTCAAGAGGAATTAGGAACATAAGAGTTCTGTTTCTAATTCCTCTTGAGAAAGGTGGTTGCACCACCAAAAATTTGAGAACTAGTGAGTCCCTCTTTTATATGTTTTAGTTTCTGTGTTTGCTACGACTATTTAGTGAATTCACATTATTGTGCACGTTCGTGGGTTGACCAAGAAAGTGACTATATATATATATATATATATATATATATATATATATATATATATATATATATATATATATAGTTATAAATAATAATATTTGATTAAAGAAAATAATATGTTCGCCGTATGGCGGGATTTTCAAGTTTGAATATGTTTGGCCAATGTGGCTCGTCTCTTCTTCTGGGTATGCGTGCCATGAAACGCACCGTTCCTATCCTTCATAATATCGTATGAATGCTTTTCTACTATCCTTTCCCCTTCTTGTGTCCCGTCTATTTCTCCTTTGGTGGGTGAAACAGCTACATAACGCCATCTCTCGGGCAACATCTATCGGAGCACTTTATAAGATCGCAGATCTTATTGTAAATCAGGTTTCCTTATTAACTCAACTGGTAGACCATCCCCCGGAAAGTGGTAGGTCCGTGGTTCAAATCCCGGATCAGGAAATATTTTAACATATGTGATCTACTCAAAACCGCCTTCCCAACCTTTCGTTTGTTGGTCTTTATGTGTTTTCCTATCCCCTTTCCTTATGTCTATTTCTATTTGCGAAAATTATGTATATATATATATATACACACATAATTATATATATATATATATATATATATATATATATATATATATATATATATATATATATATATATATATATATATATATATATATATATATGCACTTTTTTGGAAAACCCACAAACGTGCAATGCAAATTCACTGACAGTCACAACAAACACAGAAACCAAAACACAAAAGAGGAAAAACTCACTGGTTCTCGAACCTTCGGTGGTCCAACCACCTCTCTCAAGAGGAATTAGGAACAGAACCCTGGTTCCGGAATTAGGTTCTGTTCCTAATTCCTCTTGAGAGAGGTGGTTGGACCACCGAAGGTTCGAGAACCAGTGAGTTTTTCCCCTTTTGTGTTTTGGTTTCTGTGTTTGTTGTGACTGTCAGTGAATTTATATATATATGCGTATACATGCACACATAGTAAAGCCATTAACACAATAATCAATCTGAAGGTCTGCTTGGTAAATGATGGCACATGTCACAAAACGTTAAGCCCAGCGGCGTGTGACATTCACACATTTGATTTGGAAAGAAGATCGTTTCCGCTGTTGGAAGGTGCAGTAAACATTTTTTGCCGTTGGTACGTTTTTAAATTCACTCAAGGAAAGCAATTACCATTTAACCTACCAAGTTCGTGATCAATGAAGATTGTTTTCACGGGTCACGTGATTCTTAAGAAAGAAAGAAGAAGAGTTTCTTCTTTGAAGAAAAAATATAGTTACAGTTCTCGGAGTCTGATTTCGACATTTGCTAAAGTCTAGTGAGAAGGTTTTTCAGTCATAACATTCTTCTTTGAATCAACTTCTCCTCACTTTCGGAAATAATACTTCGACTTTGGAATTAGATCTTGTAAATGAGATATACTCAGAAATCATTGCCGACAGATTGTCGAAAAAGAACGTAAAATGTCAATATACTCCTTATTCACTGTTAAAATAATTTAGCATCGTTTAATATCGTTGCGTATGATGGAATATTAATAAATCGTAGTTTTAGGGGTTTAAAGCTTTTAAACAAACCTCGCGGAATTTTGCGTTATTAACATAAGATATTGTATTTTCAAATATAGACATTCATACTGTAGGAGGACAATTACATGGGACCATTAAAAAGAGTCATTAAATCCTGCCTTCTTGACCATTAATAAGTAGGCTCACTGGTCTCTTTTACTGACTTTTAATAATCAAACCACTTTACTTTTCCACATAAACTTATAAGTAAAGTGGTTTGATTATTAAAAGTCAGTATGAAGATTTTCCACCAAGTTGCGCCAGAAACTGTTTTATTAGTCTATTTTAATCTACATTTTATCTTATATATGCATATATATATATATATATACAGGCTCGCACCCTAAAGTGGTAAAACTGATCTTCTCTGGCGGGAACGGAGGCGTGGAGGGGGATCTGCCTGGCAGGGTAATGTGGAGGGGGCTCTTAGCAACAGACCAACACCAACCTCAGTCGCCTGCGGGCTGTCGTTGAGTGAGGACACCGTTTTTAGTGAAGCAAGGTTTTTGTCCGGACCGAAAAACAAAACGAATCTGAATTTAGAGCAACTTTATTCCGTGAAGAATTGTGCGAAACACAGGAAGGCGGTAACTGAGACACTCGATATGATCAAGCAGGCTTATGGGGACACTGCCTTAAGCCGTTCCACAGTGGCACAAGTTGTTTAAAGAGGGTAGGGAACTCACTGAAGACGACCATCACTCCGGACGGCCGTCGACGGCACGAACCGACACGAATGTGGACAGAGTGAGGACACTGCTGAACACAGACCAACGCTTAACCAGTGAATAAATTGCAGACCAGTTGGGTCTGTCTGCATCCAACTTCGAACGCATTATTTCACTGGATTTGTCCATGCGCAAGGTGTGCGCCTAGATGGTGCCGAAAATTCATGCCATGGCGCGCTCGACGTCCGACAGCTCCTGGCCAAATACGGCGTTGCCACGTTGCCGCAACCACCCTATTCACCTGATCTGGCATTACCGGATCTTCTTCTTCCTAGATAGCTCAAAGGACGACGTTTTGACTCGATAAAGGCCGTTCAAGAGGCTTCGACGAGGGTCATCAACGGCATCCCCAAAGAAAATTTCCAGCGGGCATAATTGGAATGAGAGCAACATTATACTAAGTGTGTAGCAGCTCAAGGAGCATACTTTGAAGATTATTAAGTCGATGTAAGAATATCGTCAATAAAATTCTTGTAAAAAATCAGTCTTACCACGTTTGAGTTTGTTCATGTATGTATGTGTATATATATATATATATATATATATATATATATATATATATATATATATATATATATATATATATATATATATATATATATATATATATATATATATATATTGATTTAAACTAGGGAACATACACTAAAGGAAGACGAACATTTAAGCAAAGAAATATTTTTCTTATTTCTACGTACATAAATGAAAATCTGCCTTGCTTAAGGGCGAAGGCTAAATTACATTCATGGGATGTTTGGTAAGAAATAAATTACAAAATCAAAGAACTTTTATTAAGAAATATTTTTCACATATTTTGGGTGAAGCATAAAAATCTCTGGATCAAGGAATTTATGACAAAATTGAATTGACATTTTTAAATAGATATATCCTTTTCTTTCAAATATGAGCAAAATTGTGTAAGAATTAATAGCATTCAAGAAGACCATGCTGAAAAGATAATCACCCGTATAATTGCATTTTTACATTTATGCTACATGCTATACAACTACATTATTTAAAAATAATGTATCTAAATATTTCAAAACCATCTGGAGTGGAAACTTTATACCCTTAAATCGCCTTAATTAGCTATGAAATCAGATGATAAGGTGCATGATCTGACGTTGTTCAATGCTAACGCTCTCACATATTGTCGGTTCTCTTCTTATTTTTTCCTTCATTATATTAACATAATTAACAATCGTAAGGGCTTCTTGAAATGGACAGGAATTAATCACATAAATTTTTTTCTTGAAATATAAAGGCATTTTTCATTTAGTTTGAACATTATTATTTTGTACGAATAATAATAGGACTTGAGACTTTATCATATTATTTTCTTCAATTGTGCTACTGTGAGCCTTCCTTGTCTTTTCCTTTTATTCAGAGAATATGATTTCAATATCACTTTCTCTGTGCCTTAAATTGGAAGTTCTTTTCAACTGCAGAATGTTAGGGTAAAGCTTCGGTACCTCATGGTGGCATATTGAGCTTACAATTAATTTACCATGGCCTGCTTAATAACATTTTATCATGATTTTATTTTCCATTCTTTTGTTCTTAAAGGAAAATATTTATCATTTGGAGCTAGATAGAAAGTATTATAAATAAAAGGATAAATGGCTTTTTTTAAAGGAATTACATATATGACCTTTGGGAGAGAATAAAACACTTAAGGCTTCCAAAAAGTAAATGTGAATACAAGGAATGCTTGCTTCATAGAATGATCGTTCAAAATATCTTTGATTTTTAAAACTGAAACTTACACTTCTAAATACATTCAGAGAAGTCATAATTAAATATCATAGATTCTGGATTTGGAAATTTTGGCAGTAAAATTTAATACTTTTATTCAGGAAATCAGGAATTGCATGTTATGTGGAATATGGCGGAAATACAAACGTTGAATGCTTTCCTACTTTTATCTCCTAACTGCTGGATGAAATAGAATAAATTTAAGAGAACTCTATATAGTATTGATAAAGAATGAGAATTAAATTTAGTCTCACAGCTGGACTTGGTAAATATGAAATATCAAATATAAGTGTGAATTTAAAACAATTTTGAAAACGCTGGTTAAGGTGAATACCATAAAAATGGTATTATTAACTAAATCTCCAAAGTATTTATACGTTTAAATGAAATTCTATTAACATAGTATAGGTATATAATATCAAAAGCAACACCCTTAATATTGCCGTTATTGATTTTCCTCATTTTTAAAACAGAAACTTGAAGATTAAGATATAATGTCAATGTTTATTAATGCTTAAAATGGAATACATTTCAAGAAGTTAACTCTATGTATCCCTATGGAAAATATAGTTTCTAATTTAATTTCATTCATAGTATGAATTACTGCATCGATGGAGTTGATTCTTATAATAATGCTTTCATGATCATGCTATTTTCTACACATAAAAAGCAGTAACGGCCTATTTTGGACTATAAAATTGGTTTCCACAACTTCATAAGCAACAGAAATCATCACCAGGGGATATTCGGCGCAAACGTCAACTTTTTGGGGAAAAAGAGGAAAGTCAAATGTCATCGGGGTGAGGATAAACAGATAGGAAGGTCACAGGGAAGTACTCGTGTTGGGCGAATAAATTCGGGAGAAGGGGTAGGTAAAGGCTGAAGGAGGGAGTTGAGGATAGGGACGCAAAAGATAGGGCCACCCCTTCCTTGAACGGGACGCACAAATGAGGTTATTCTCCCCAAAGTCTGCGCGCCCAACCCACCCTCCCACCCTACTCGCTCTCTTAACCTCCCCTTTAGCCGCACCGACTTCAGAACCTCTCCTCGTCCCAACTCACTCTTCCTTCCCCCCACCCCCACAACGACAAAAGCGGCTCTATGGAGAATTCCGAGTGAGGCCTTATAACATCTGAAACCCCATTATTTCCTTCCATCCTCCATATCCAGCCCCCCACACACACCCTCTTCCCTCCGCCCACCTATCTATCCCAGGGACCCCCTCCTTAATCCCAACATCCACTTCAGCATCCCTTCAAAATCCGAAATCTCACCTTCCCACCCCGTTCCACTTTCCTCGGTCCGAAACCCAAGGTGGAGTTCCTTCCACGCACCCACCTCCCCCTGGATTTACCAACGCCCCCGGTCTCTCCACCCATTCCCCTTCATATCACTCAACAAAGCAGCGTGGACTCCACATCACCCCTCTTTCCACCCTCTCCCTCTTCGCCCAGCCATTTCGCCGGCCATTATCGTAGCTCTGGAGATGAGCCGCTAATAGTGGCCGGCAATGATATTAATTGGGGATATGACCGCTGGAGGAGTGAGGGTTGAGACTCCAGTGGTTTTCAGGCGGCCAGGTGCACAAGAGGGGAGCGGTTGAAGGGGAGTCGGACGGAGAAGAGGGGGAGTTAGGAGGGAGCCTCGAGTTGTGAACGCTGAGAGGAGCCACTGGCGACGGAGTGAAAGAGGATGAAAAGGGGTAAAACGCTGTAGTTATGGACGCGACCGCTGTGTCGTGATGGCGGAGCGGTCGGCGGTTTTTCAGCTATTCGCCAATGGAGGAGTCCAGATGAAATGAGGTAGTAGATGAGCGGATGGGAGGGGTACACAAAAGAGTGACCGTGGGGAAAGGGAAGGGTATGGCTGGTAGAAATGGGTTTTGAAGCCTTGCTCAGTCCGCGAAACCTTATTTCCGCTCTGCAAGGCCCCATTTTACCGGAATTATCTTCCCACCAATCACCAAGTTGCCGCATTAGACCGTCGCCAACGTTCGGCCTCGGCAACGTCGTATGATGAAGCCAATGTCTCCGCCGCTTTCTTCCCTCTACCTATCCCCGCGATACCCATCCCCTCTCATTTCCTCCCTTCCATCCTTCCATTCTCCCCCTCCCTCCTATACCAAAACCTTAGCCTTCCTCCGTGATTCCGCGCGCAGCATTCACACTGGTTCCTCTCCCCTCACCTTTCCCCATACACCACCTTCCCGGAGAAATCCCGACTCCCGTCTCTCCTCCCCGCCATATCTCCTCTGGCAAAAGGAAACACGTGGGAAGGTTGATTAATAGGGGGGCCTTAAAACTTACTCCCACGCCGAGTATTCGGCGGTTCTCTTCCGCGTGGTTTGCTGGTTAATGAAATTCTCATGCAACTATCTTAAGATTTACTTCCAGTCTTCTACCCCTTCCTTACATATCCGCACTCTCCACCCACCCCGAACTCGTTTTTCGATGAAGGAGAGGAGGTAAAAGGCAAGCAGCTGCATGACTCGCGAGCCATTCCCTTCTTTCATCCCACGCAGACTCCTCGCTGCGGGGAGCACGCCTGCTTTTCCTGTCGCCGGCACTGACTTCCCATCCCTCCTGTAACAAAACGAAAGGACTGGAAGCGAGGAAATGGTTGTAAACCTACATGCCAAAAGTGATTGGAGAAACGGAGCGCCACGTCTCTTCTCCGCACCAAGAACACACGAACGAACGCGCAATTTGCCTGGCAGCGCACTCAATGTTGAAAGATTATTCAGCGTTTGATTACGCATTGTTCCCGTTTTATTCAGCACTTTGGTTATTTGTGCGCGCTGGGGGTCGCTTATGACTTGAAGGTTTTCTTAAAGGGAGGCAGCTGTAGTTTTCGGATTATTTCAATTTTGTTTTTGCTATAAGATGAGGAAACTCTTTTAAAAATATGGACTGTGCCCTGATTAATTCAAGGTAGAGCATGCAATATAATTTAGGGGAAGTGGGGTATACAAAAGGGTGATTAATCGATTTAAAGTTAAGTCCACTTTGGGTAAATGATTAACCGCGTTGGTATCTCACTAAATTTGCTTCCCTGATTTTGCTTCTAAAAAAGTTCCTAAACTACCATTCATTACAAAGAGAAAATATTATCTAGAAATTAATTGAAGTAAAAACATTTTAATATTATCCAAAACAAAATAGTCGAATATTTCTATTTTTACCCTTAAACATTGTTTTGATATGTATGGAATATTTTACGCACAGAAGAGTGTGAGAGATATTAATTTAAATAAAATTCGTGAAACATTTAATTACTACCAATAATTCTCCATGACATGATAATTTTCAAACTTATTAAATGTTAATATATTATACTCTAATTTTTGTATTCCCTTAGTTAATCTTATAAGACTGCCCTAAAATAATAAAATTCTTTCTTTTAACTATTTATTAGTTTTAAATTCAAAAGGAAACTCATTTCATTAACTCTCTTGATCTATGTTTGGTGTACTCTTGCAGCTATTATTTAATCTGGCTATATCAAAATTTAATTTCAAAACGTAATGCATATTGTAACGTATTTTATTAATGTGTAAGAAAAATTACGGGGCTCAGCAATGGCATTGCAGTTCTTTCACCCCGTACGGGGACTGCAGATCAGAAAATTATTTCCGAGCTCGTCGCATCTCCATTTGATCGGACTAATTGCCTTAGAAACTTCTCCGGTGGATCTGGTATCTCCGAAATCAGAGATCTTCCAGGTATTTCAAGGTTTAAGGGCCAAAATACTTTGATAAGGACTATCTCTCTCTCCCTCTTATACCTTATCTCCCCCCTCTTATCGCTATCTCCCCTTCTCATTCACCATCTCCACTTCCTTCTAATCCAGTCCTCTTGACTCTCACTCCTTCTCTCGCCCTTAACGGCATCTTCTATGCCATCTCCATTCTCCACTCTCAAACCCTCTGCCAGCCTCACCACTCTAAAAGATCCCTTCTCCCACCTTCCACCTCCCCACCTTATCTTCAACTCCCTCACACGTTCTCTCCTTTGATTTCCCGCAGTATCCACCCCCTCCCTTCTAATTTCCCACCAAATCCCCGACTCTATTTTTGCTCTTTGTTCGAAATTCTATAAAAGACTCCGTGCTAAGCAGTGATCTTAACAGTTATGCTTCACGTAATCATGGAATAGGAGTGGTGCGCAGACTCAAGCGTAAAATTCAAGTGCTCAATTTTCCTGAGGTTATAATGAGAGTGGAATTAATTAAAATGATTAATTTTAACAAAACCTTTTGGCCAAAGACTAGAAATGATTGATTTTTTATAATCAAAATCCGTTATGGATAACAAATTTGTTGCAAAATGATAATAATTGAGGATAACTGTTTTCCAAACGTGATATTAAATTTAAATCTATAAGAGGCATTACGTTTCAAGCCAATGACTTACGTTAGGATCGAATACTTGGCGAAAGCTTTTGGAGAGTTCGAAGAACCTTTCATTTTTGAAAGTTTGATTCTTTTTAAGTTTGCAAAAAAGACCGGTATTTTTTCATTTAAAGTTATTAAAACATTCACAAAATAGTATATTTGAGTGTTTTATATTACTAGATCGAGCATGTAGGGTATAAAGCTGATTTTTTATGTAACTATTATAAATGACGCATCATTGGTAATGATGCCGTTTTATTAAACCATCATTTTGGCTATGCTTATAACAGCCTAACCAATAAAATGAAGTAGATAAAAATGTTTTTTTGGCGTGTTTTAAAATATCTTTTAACCCTATCCCAGGAGTACTGTTTTTCATTTCAATTCTTATTTTCCGCCGAAATGAATACTTTAGCTCACACTATTATTTAATATTATGTTATTCGATCCATAGAATGTCAATGCCATCAAAAAATAGTTCATTTCACCTAAGAATAGAACAGATTTTTGTAAATATTTAAAAAATGATGTAAAAATTACATAACTTATAATGTAACATGAACAATTAATTTGAATATATCAAAATTAAAATATGACAAATAAAAATAAGTCCAATAATAATTCACCTGGACAATTATTTATGCTGAAAATAAATATTTCTTGATCAATATGAATTAAAACATGGCACAAAATTAGTGTAAAGAATACGTCATTTAATTTGGCCGATAGTCTCTGATTTGTATCAAATTGAGTGATAATATCATATGTTTAGGTCATTTTACAGCGCAATAAAATATTTTGTTAATAATACGCGTATAATAGCAATTTTATTAAAATATTACCATTTTATCCAACGCATTATTACTCACAAAGACCTCAGTAAGATAATTAAAAATACGAGAAAGAATATGAGAATACTCCTGCATATAAAAATGATAGTGGAAAAGAGTAGTTATGCTGAATGATAAGATAAAATGAAAATTTGATTTTCATGATATGAAAAAGAAGTGGAAAAATAAACACAGAGATGTCGCTGTTAAAGTAGTAAGCAGAGGAATGAAACATGAGGACGCCTGACCCGACAACTAGTTCTCGTTGAAATTTATCTTTGATTTATTTATTCACAATAATTTATAATCCTGGTAGATTCATTACTTAGATCCACCAAACCACCTAATAATTTTGCGATAAAGCTTTGAGATTAACTCAATGCTTATAATAAAAGAAGTCTTACTTCTTTTCTTTCTAGGGATTCAACAACTAATTTTGAAACTCTTATTGAATTTATATCCCTAATTACTCTCTGAAACTACTTACAAACCTTCCTTGCCGACCGTATTCAATTCTCTTGTTTATTTAAGTAATTTTGAAATTTTAATCTACATTCACCACGCTTTATACTAAATTTCCATGGTGTGTGCGTATACTCTTTGCGAATTTAATATTCAATTTTACCAAAAAATAAAAAGTGATATCTTACGGTCTTAGCTTCCATGCAGAATCGTCGTGACCATTTTATTTTATCGTCAATTTGCATTCTCTATCAAATTTTGTTGAACTATTAGAGAGTAAATTCAATAATTATGACAACTTAACGATAGTGAGGTTTATATAATAAGTAAAAAGATAAATCCACTTGGTTCCTGATTCAATCATAATAATGAGATATCTTTCAAATGTAATCGTTTTCGTAGTATTTTCACCACTGGAACACAACGTCGCTTCAAATTTTTTCTTCCGTCATGTATTACTTGTTATAAGTTCAAAAAAGGTCTATTTAACTTGTATGTTTTGGTGATTTTGCATTTGCTTAATCATTTCCCATTCCTTTTTACTTCCGGTTCCCCATTTCGGTTCACCCCTCCTCTGCTCTTCCTATCCCTCCCGACGTTCCATTCGTATTCGCCGAACTCATTTCGTCCCATCGCTGCCCTCTAGCTCAACCAGACTACCCTCCTCTTCCTCCTCCAGCTGCTCTCGAGACCCCCTTTCACCAAACCCTTGCGCTCCCTTTTGGCAAAACTCCTTCCTCCTCCCTCCTTCCTCAACCACCCCTCTCCAACCCGCGCAAGGAAAAAAACACCCACTCCACTTCCATCATCTCCCGATAGGTGGAGAGTGGAAACTCAATGCAAACCGTACCTACGTCACCGCCATTTACATAAGCAGAACCGAACCATCCAGCTCTCTGGGAGAATAGAGGGTGAGAGAGAGAGAGAACGAGAGAGGGACTTCGCCTTAATGGCCAAGGCAAAGGAGATTATGCAGATTTCGGGGCAACTTCAAGCCTCCTTCTACCTTCCCCCCATCCCCTCAACACCACCAAACCCTTACTCCTTTCCCCTCCTCCTTTCAGGGTTCTTCCTACCATTTCTCCCTCCGCAGGGTCCTCTATCCTCCCCATCACCCCCACTCCCCGTGTGCCCCCCTAACGGAACCGTCCAAAAACCTTTTCTTCCCCATCCCTCCATCGTATCTCTCCTTCCACCTTCGCCCCCTTTTTCTCTTCGTGGCCGCCCCTCGGTCCTTCTTCTCCCTACCCCCTCCCCTCTTCCTCTCCTTAGCATACACTCTCCCCACCCACGAAAGGGTCAAATCCGACGTTCTTCTATCCGCTCGTAGATGGAGTTAGTGCAAGAGTGGGAGTGCTTCTCCTCTCTCTCACTATCGCTCCAGACTGCTCTACCTTCGAAACCTTCCCCCTTCTTCCACAACCAAACCCTATATCTCTCCCCCAAAACAGCCCCTCCACCTACATCTCCCTCTCTCTTGACCCTCAAAAACGTATATGACCGGTCGAGAAAGCCTCTTCTCCATCGCATAACCGAGGGAAAGGTTGACGCAAGCGGATGCGGGGGAAGTGATGGTTGGACCAAAAAGGTGGGTTGGTGGATAGGGTGAGTTGAGCGGGAAGGTGGGAGGAAATTTGGGAAAGGGAACTAAATTGCTACGAATGGCTCATTAATACTCGGGTCCCTGAGACGAGTCGGCTTGGGATGGCACCAGGCAAAGAAACAAAAGGTCGGGTTGCCCCCTCCTCTCCCCCTCGCGACAAGAAATGCAGGGGCGGCTCATTGAATGTCCTTTCTCCATCTCCGGGTGATGCTTTGCGGACGTTAAAAAAAACCGTTTCCTGTGTTCCGCTACACAGTTAGGTATAAATAAAAGTTTTCTTTTGGCGTGAATCATTCCTTTCTCACGAATTCAAGAATCAGTAGTTGGTATGTGAAAAAAAATGATCAACTATCCAAAAATGTAATTTGTCATGGTAAGATACATCATTTCAAGCTTATTATTCCTCGAGTTTATTTGTGTGAAACTATATAAATTGCAATTTGAAATGGTAAAATAAAGTGATATCAGATATCACAAATAAATTAAATTCGGGCATTGAGTTGGGAGTATTTCATTTGCATTATTACATCGTCATGTTGGCAGGACTAACATATTATTTAGTTAATTCCTAAATCAGCCGATTAGAGGTTTTTTAGAATCGAAAATGATCACACATTTTATAATTTTTATATATAACCATATAACAATAATCAACAAGAACAACTATTTGGGGTAGGTTTTATTGTATTAAATGTAATATGCCTAATATTTAATAAAAAAATCTAAATTTGGTGCATTTATAGAGCATTTTTAGTAAAATATGATAACATGAACTCAAGAAATAAATAATAAAATAGTTTTAATAAAATAAATCGCTGCCAGATCTATGGCAAGGAAACAACACTATTACATTGTCATTTAAAATGTTGAACTATTCAGATATAGTGTTTGAAAGATTTGAGATTATTAGCATTCATTGAAAAGGATATTATTGTGACATACATTTTCATAGATTTCTATTCAGGTATCATTCATTGTCATTCTAAATTAAATAGGATTTGGAAAAAGTTCAGTGAGAGTATAGTATGGAATGTTAGTACCTGATGTTTATACATAATATTCTAAAAAATTGTGCTATTTGTCATAATTTAAATACCTGCACAAATAGTTTGGTGACGCAAACTACAGTAATTATATATCAGAAAATACGGGAAACATTCATTTCTAAAATGGTGCACAAAATGTCTCTACCAAAAGTCAATCTAGGAAAAAGAAAACTAATAATTTGTATTGAAAAAATAAAATACACGATTTTTAATAATCAAACCACTTTACTTTTCCACATAAACTTTTTTATGAAGTTTATGTGGAAAAGTGGTTTGATTATTAAAAGTCAGTATGAAGATTTTCCACCAAGTTACGCCAGAAACTGTTTTATTTAAAATACACGATATTGTCCTTTTCTAGTATCTAAAATTAAAATTAAGTGACCAAACCGTAGGATGCATCAGATATATAACAAAAATTGTCTACATAGATAACATTACAAAATGATTCAGTTATATTCATTTTTTTACATACTGACATCAGATAAATTTGATATAAAATGGCATTATTATTATAGGTAATCTTTAGGTTAAGGTAGGGTTCGGATTGACACGGTCTACCAAACATTTCTCTTAACACTGCTAATAAAGCACCACCCAATATTCTACTCTTGGATTTGCCCCTCTTCAACTCCGCATATTTCTTTTCTTGTTTCAATTAGCCTTAGAACTGTATCTTCCCCTTTTCATTTCCTGGTTTATCTAACATTCTCCCATACAGCACAGTCCTAAACATTATTTTGCAAATCAATATGCTTTGCAGCCAGTTATTCTGTCTCCCTATGCTTCGTTCCAACAAGTCCCTCTCCTCCCCCAATATACCTAGGACTTTCTCATTTGTGCTTCTTTCTGTTCACTTCTCTTCTCCACACCCACTCTTCAAAAGCCTATCATTCTGCTTAAATGACCATGTTTCCGCGCCGTATATAACTACGCTCCATATCAAACTTTTCTTAGCGAGACTTTTCTAAACATCCTAAATCAACTTCCTTGTCATTAAACACCTCCTCCATGTCAATGTTTTTTGGCCTAGAGAACTTGTACTTCTTATGTCCGTACTAATTTGACGGTTTTTGGCCCAAAACACTTTCAAGTTAAGCTTATATCCTCCTCTAGTTTTTGCCCTCCTTTTTAATATCTGACTTATTCTTTTTCTTTTTGGAAAGAATCATCATTTTCGTTATATTAAATTTTTTCTCATCCTATATCCATCCCACTAAATTTCCAATGTTGTCAGTAATGTTTGTCACCTTGGCTGACGGACATACTAGAGCGTGGTCATCAGCAAGTCTTCTGATTTTATGAATTCCCCACCAACTTTCATTCCTGTCTCCAGTTCTTCCGAGAGTCTTTAACCATTTCCTCCACAAATCCGTTAAACATCGTTATTGGACAACCTATCTCCAATTCCATGAAACTGCGGGAGATGCTACAACGGTAACTTCTAACGGAGTATTCTCCTGATTATTGTATGAAAACAAACCTCTAGTTCTTGTCCTAATATCGCCCATCCGGACTCTCCTTCCCTTCGCACCTGAGTAGCCTGACATGTCTACGACAATGGTCCCATAAGTACCCGACCTGACCTAGATATGGCGGTATTTGTTTAAAAAATAACACTGTACTAGAAAATCCGCAATCTAAAAAGCTATTTCTCAAGTTTGAAGACGCCCTTTTGTATAGTAATTGTTTGGCAGCCATAAATATTGAATTTGTGAAAATGGAGAAAATTGGTCATCGGTATGTGATACAATATTTTTATTTGAATCGCCTCAGCCCAACCAATATGAAAGCTGAACTGGGTTCTACTCTGAGTGAGTCTGCTCCTTCGTTTACAACAGGAAAATATTGGGTAGCAGAGTTTAAACGAGGCCGTACGAGCTGTCAAGGTAAGCATCACATTGATTGACCAAATGAGGTGACGACTCCAGAAACGGTGAATAAAATCCACGTGGTGATACTGCATGATCGTTGACCGAAAGTACTTTGAATTGCTACCTCATGCACCCTATTTTCCAGATATAGCCCCTTGGATTATTTTCTGCTAGCAAGCTTGAAAAAATGGCTCGGTGGTCAAAGATTTCACAATCGTGTAGAAGTGATGTTTGCAGTTAATGGCTATTTTGAGGAGAGTACTTATTATAAAAATGCCATAGACATTATTGAAAATTGGTAGGAAAAGTGTATGAAGCTGAAAGAATATTTTTTAAACATATTTAATTTAAAATATAATAATATATTATAAAATAAATATTATACAGTTTTTTCCAAAATTTTTGTTTTCTTTCTGGGTCGGATACTTCTGGGATTACCCTCGCACCATATTCAGGTTGTACTCTAGAAATGTTAAATTAGATAAAAAAATAACTTTGTGCAAATGACTATTTCGCCATTTTAAACTTTTTATTCAATGACTTAATAGTTTACTGAAACATTTGAGTATTAAATGAATGAGATGACGTTTTTGAGGCAAATGACTAAAATGAAATTAATTTCGTCTATAGGATATTTTACTCTGTGGCAATTTGTCAAAGAAAATTTATTTCTACATATGACGAAAATATATTAAAACTGTTGTAACCCTCCTTTTATGCCCTACCCGAACTATCGTTAAGTCAATTAGTCTAGCTGAAAATTTACTAGTCTTGACCACCTCATATACATCAAACTCACTAGTCCAATATATGCATTTATAAAGTAAGTAATTGTAATATTGAGATACCTTTTATGATATAACTGACGTCCATTTTTTAAATATCTTTAATCCTATTAATTTATCCATGCATTTTAATGAAATTGATCTGATTTTTTAAGTCACTTGTAGATAGCAATATTCGTTATTCTGATTAACAAATATGGCGGTATTTGAGAGGGTGTTAGGTTGACCTCGGAAATATTTGTTTTTTTTTCACCGTTAAATACAACCATCCTGGCATGAATTGGGTTTGAATTCAGCTCTTCTTCATTACAAGTGACTCGCTATGTATACACCGATTGCATTATTTCTTTGAAGTGTTACACCTTTATTATGAGAGTATGCAAAAATATGTGCCTATACTTATGTTTGTGACAAAATATAACGTAAGGGCAAGTATAAATACTGTAAATAAGAAAAATGTAGAAACTTGAATTTTTAATACTGTTAAACGACGTTCGCTTAGGAAGATATTTACACATCAATCTCTTTACTTCTCCGTAGTCATTTTTCGATTTCCTTTTCATGGGGTGCCGCAAATGTTCATAACCCTCAAAGTCATTTTTCCTATCGAAAAAACTGTTTTCATGGATTAAATTATGAGAATGGTATATTCGATTTCGCTCAACACACAATAACTTGGGGTCAAAGACAATTACAATCAAAGGAATTTTTCCCTCCATTGGTCATATTGTGGTGAATTTGGCGTTCGTTAAGAGACCTAAGCATAATAAATAATAGAAATGATGTTGAATAGTCAAAGGAAGTCTGATTTCTCAAACCAAATAACTTTTTCATAATAAATCATAGCCCGAGTGAGGATGGGGGAACTCAGAGAGAAGGGGGATAACGAAGAGACTTTTCATTCAAGATTGCGTTAAAGAGTATTCTTTTTTTAATAACTTTTTTCTCTGGAGATGATATGAAAGGGGTGAATGGATTTCTTAATTACCTAGAGGGGAAAATGTACGAGCAGGAAAGCTCACAACTTTTCACGGGTAAAAGGGTCCCTCGGTGTGAAAAGGGTGTTTCATGGTACGACCGTCTTTCATACAGACCCTCGTGCTGAATAGCGTTTTCTCCTTCTCTTTTTTTATTTTACAACTCTCTGAAAGTCAATCAAGCTAATGGTGATTAGGATATTTCGTGAATTTAGGAATTTTCTAGGGCACACTTTGAATTAATGACTAGGGTTGTGAAACCCCTTTGAAATAACCTTTATATTCAACATGAGAAGGATTTTCACCTCTGTCGGTGAAAGGTACCGTAGATTATCCTGGTGAGTGATACAAGAACTCTTTTTAAATATCAACTCTTCGAACTCCGATGAAATTTTATCGATTATCAATCATACTTCTTTGTTTTTTTGTATTTTTATTAAATTTAAATCTTTTTAGCTTTTGAATGACGACAAATTATGTCACTGAAACAAATTATCTCTTCAATGAAAACATTGGGCATGAATAAGAAATACATGCACATGCATTAATTTCAGGCTATAGAATAATGAAGTGCAAAGCCAGCCGTAAATGCCTCTAACTTTACTCATTAATAAGCATTACATTGTCAAATTATTATCAAACCACTCAAGTAGTCAAAAATCACCATAAACATATCCCCTGTCCGGAATTCTACGATGGATTTGCGCTAATTTATTCAGGTATCAGAATTGCTGACTCAAGAGTTAATGCTAGCCGTTCGAATTTTAGGAAGAACATTTCTAATAGTAGCGTGAATAAACGCTGGAAATAATGCATAATTTAAAAAAAAATAGGAAACAAATGAACAATAATTTATTTTAACAACAGCTTATTTTTAATTGTACTTAAAATAATGAAATAGAAGTAACAAGAATATGTATCCAGCTAAAAAGCAACGATAAAAAATCAACGGAATATCAAACTATTGTCCTAATTATCTTCAATCAGCTCTAATATAAAGTAAGCAATTTAAAGTTTTTCATATATTACCATAATATCATAGCATAATGTTTCATGGGATATGTAAAGTATATATATATACATACATATATATATATATATATATATATATATATATATATATATATATATATGGGTCGCGGTGGTCTAGCGGGTAGAGCGTTGGACTGCTGACCGGAGGGTCCCGGGTTCGATTCCCGGGAAAGGCACTTTGGGCACCTGCAGCTCCACCCAAGCTAGTTGATTTTTCGGGTACCAGATCTTCTACCATACCGACCATAACCGGCACAGGGAAAGGAACTGGCCCCCCTACCCTGATGTGTGAATATTCACACGCGTATAGGGCTTGGTACATGGGTGAGCTCTACCTACACCTACTAAACCGACCTTCGGGTTGATTACTGTGTTTATGGTTTTATATATATATATATATGCATATAGTATATAGGGGTCGTCGGAACACACAGGCCCTTCCACCACGACAAGGTTGTAGTCCATGGGAGGGAGGAAGGGAGGAAAGAAGTACACCGAGATGAAGAAGGACCTGATATAGATTAGTTTGCTAGGTGGGGAGTCACAAAATGTTTATTTGATAGTTGTGTCCATCCAAAAACCTACCTTAACCGGTAGATTACCTAAAAAAAATATATATATATATGTATAACTTTTGGACGGCACAATATAACACAGAATAAAACAGATAACACGTAAAAGGACACTCACACTGTAGATGATTTGAGCTTTCGGCCTACTCCGAGGCCTTCTTCAGGTCAGACTCAATAATATATATATATATATATATATATATATATATATATATATATATATATATATATATATATATATATATATATATATATATAAATATTCTGTAATATCATTTTCATAGTTAACCACTTTTATTATTACGAATAATATTCTGAAAATATTGCATAAAAATTACTCGCATGTATTTTAAAAAACATAGTCGAGAAAAACCTCTAAAATTACATGCAAAAATATTTGGAAAAAAAATAAAAATCTACCTTTAACTCATGAGGTGATAAATAAAAATTATATTAAACCCTAATAATCCTCTTTCGTTAATGCAAAACTGTAATCTCAGAAATATTTCCTGAGAAAGATTCTTTTTTCCCAAACAGATACCTTAAATCAAAATCCTATGTTATCTCTATTTGAGAATTATTTAATTAAATAATTTTCAAGATTAATGCTACCGCCTTTAGAAAAGATGAAATGCTAATGCACTCCCTATTACAAATGGAACCTAAGGAAGCATTAATACGCCGTGGATGTATTAGACGGATTAAATTCACCCGTTCAATTAGCGACCCTGGAACAAGGTCTGTCCTCAAGTCTTATTCGGGGGAAAGATAATGAATTTTAACTTGAAGGAAAATTACTAGAGGAACGGGAGGAAGATGTAAATCAGAAAAGTGGGAAAGAAAATGAAAGGACGAGTGAAAGTTCATGAGGAAAGAATCTAGACCCTTGGGTAACGCCAATGTGATATATGATCACCGGAAATCTCATGATTTTCAACAGTAAGTTCCACGAGAATAGAAGCACACTTTTCAGGGAAATGTGCTCTGATGCCGTGCCTAAAATTTTTACATTGTAATTCCGTTTGAAGTTTCCCAACCATTAAAAAATAATATTTGTACTGTGAGATGCCATTAACTTACGCATCCGTGAAAATTGATAGTACGTATTTGAGATTTAAAACTAGGCTTGAAAATCAATTTGCGAAGATATAGGCAATAATATAAATATCATCGCGGTGGACATGAAAGTTGAAACTCTTAATCTTTCTTGCGCAAAATAAACCGCGCATAACTACGATCATACCAAAAATCAATTTGAGTTACAAAAGAAATTTTAAATTTCTGGTTATTTTTCGGCTCGATCTTGTTTTCATGAATGAGATTTGCTCTGCATGGTCTAATGACAAATAGTAATTAGTGCAATGGTCTGAATGCTTATTCTTCTCTGATCTCATCTCAGTTTTGGAATTGACTTCCTTTGAGAACATGACCTTATAAACCACTGTATTTAATATAAATGAAATATTTTTTGGCTTCAAATGATCCGGGAGAGTGGCAGTGGAGAGCGTGTAGAGCAGACAGACAATCTTGGATTCAACCGGAAAAGGATCAAAGAGGGCAGCGACAAGTTTGGGTGCTCGAAAAGAGGATTAGGGAATATGAGCAAAGCAAATTGGAGTTTGTTTTCGTTTGCTTCCGGAAAGTTCGATCCATAAACTATGCGGTGTGTGGAAGAAGCGTAGAGAATATAGCTATGGAAGCGAGTGGGAGGAAGGATGAGCGGGCAAATCGCAAGAAAAGTGAACGCGGATGAGGTAATTGGGGAGAGGAGTGGAGGATGTCAGATCGTGTGGGGCATGAAGATGACAGAGCAAGAGGGAAGATGGCGAGAGCGGTTGTGAGGCAATGAGGACAAGTCAATAAGACAATTAGATGGACGTGCAAAAAAATCCCCTAGCATAAGTTTACTGGTTATTATTTTTAGTTTAATTTACTTATTTGATCTTGTCAAACGGTATGCCAAAAACGCAGTATTTAGGATTAATGATAAATAATGATAAGATAATAACTGGATATTCAAACTTTTCTTTCTAAACATACAACATTGATCAAGCCATATAACCAGGCCTTTTTAAATTATACACCTTAGGCTCCTTTTTTGTTGAAATTAATACATTGCTACTTTATATGCTTTGTATATTTCTTGTCTTTAGTATAGCGTATAAATTAATGGGTGTTAGTCCAAGTTCTTTTCAACACTATCTTCCGAAAAAAAATTACGGGTCCCATAGAAGTGCTAAATTTGGAATTGATATTCGTAGTGATAAGGTTTAAGCCATTGCGTTATTTTATCATTTGGTTAATGCATAAATCAAAAAATAAGCAAAAGTGGGTAACCCGTTTCTCAAAAATAAGTAAGGCAGAATTAAATTTTGCAAACATTATCTCGTCATTTAAAAAGATGAAATTTCTATAAGCTCCTCAAGCCATCCTCTCAGCACCAAATTCTTTCATGTATTGATATCAATTTATAATATATTACGTATATTTTGTCACATTCCCCTATTAAGTATCCCAGGCTTATCCATCACATATATTTCTCTGAGTTGTCTGTTATTTTGCTTTTCAAAAAATTATCAAGCCTCCGATCCTGGACATTTAGCAACATATCAATGCTTAAAATACTTAAAAGAGTTTTCTGTTTCCTTTTAGAAATGTTTCTCGTTTATGATTAAAATCAATACAGAATTTGTCAGCACACTAATTTTACTTCCATTATTATGTGTTAACACCACATATTTCTCTACTCCAATTTAATTTTATTTGCTGCTCATAATGTCCATATCCCATTGCTGTGAAAGATCTTAATCCGTTGTGAAACATTTATGAATTATTTCCCAAGGTAGAAGTCAAAATAGCAGCGTTCCCGCAAACTTCTTAAACACGGCATCACCGTTAGTTATCTCTCTATAGAACTCAAGCTATTAATCCCATGTCGAATGTTATTGTACTATTATGGAAACCAAATAACTAATGCTTTACTCTACAGTGGATGGGAAATAAAATAGATTTCATTAAACATAAAATAATTTACTCAGCGAGGAATTCAATAAACATGGCCCTTAAATAGTCATTTCAAACTTAATTAATGAGGAGATTACTTCTTACATGCGTATCTTAATTTCAAAAACAATAATTTATGTGTTAACGGTTACGTTAAGCATGTTTTTATTTAATTATGTAAATTCAGATGCAAACTCCAATTGCCTTACAACGGATTAAATACTTACTACAATATGAACTACTAAATCTTTTTTCAGGTGTTTCCGCCAGTTTAACTGTCCGACTACTGACTTCGAGCATAAATGTGGGTAGCCAGGCAAAATTTGGACAAAGGAAATGGAACCACTATCCGTATCCACACACATGGCAAGAGAACGCATTCGACGAGGTGTACGAACGGTGGATTAGGGTGGAAGGCGGAATCAGTGTCACGGAGAGAAAGGGAGGCGGCGAGAGAGAGAGAGATAGAGGGGGAAGGAAAGTGAGAATGGGTAGATGGAGCTAGGTGGAAGGGAGAGTCATATCCATTCATCGGAGTGCGTATCTGTGAACAAAATTCACACCACCCATGTCTCCCGCGGTCTCGGTGCCGCGTCTTTTGTCTCGCTAAACCGGCGCCGGCTAGTTGTATCTCCGAGAATCGAGTTAATGCGAGCGGGAACAGAGGCCGGGGTGCGCGCAGGGTGGTTGGAGTTTGGCGATGGTTTCACTGGCGGCCTCTTTGGCGGGGAGAGGAAAGAGTGAAGGGGAGAAGCGTATGCCTTGAAAATTGAGGGTAGAGTGACGGGCATGAGAAGCTTATGCTCGTGGAGGCTGTCGGACAAACTATGGTTTTCAGAAACGAGACCGAACTGAGATTGCGTGAGGAGTGGCCTTGTATTCAAATAAATGTCATGAAGGAAAAACAGGAGCCTGCGCATTAAAATTTTCCACGTTGTTCGAAATTTCAACCATTATGTTGAGGAATTATTATTATTGATATTCTAGTCCTGAGTTACGTTTGAACAACGATACAGGTACTTAGTTTCTCCAAAAGAATAAGAACCTGGCATCTGACGCCAGAACATACCCTCCTTTAATTCCATATGCATCGTACTTTCGATTTACCATAAATTCATCCAAAATGACAATTCATCTACGCCATGCATAATTTTCCGACATTTACCACTCTTTGAAAGCCACCTTTTGATTTCTGAAAATTATCCTCTCCACTCCTTCCTTGCCTGGAACTTCCTAGTTAGTTTTTTCCTCTGCCCATTTCATCTTTTCCATCCTTCTCCAAGCCTGCATTTCGAAAACCTTCCGTTATCGCTCATGAGCTTACGTCAAGGACCATGTTTCGATACGGCTCAAAACTACTCGAGTCTTTTATTAAAATCCTCATTCAAAATTCCACTCAGTATCTACCTACTCCTCGTTTCTACTTCCAACTTTCTAGCTGCTATAGCCAACGTTCTTATATCGCTACTATTTTGGAGAGATTGTTTGTAAGTCCTGAAAATATAATAAACTGCTCAAGTTTTTGTTTCCTACGTACATAAGTTTATTATTTACTATGTGTATTATAACGTTAAAATCAGCCTTCCTCTTTCTCAAAAACCTAAAACTCATGGTTCATTTACATTATTATCATGCTGTACGAATTATATGACGAACTTTAAAGGTGCTCAGCATTGCTTGCAATTCTTTGACTGTCTAGCTTACTATACAAGTCCTTGTCGTTTGATCATCCACAAAGCTAACAGATTTTATGAATTCCTAACTAAATTTCATTTTTGTTTCAGATTTTGCGTTTATAACCAATTCCTTTAAAATATACGTCAAAAGTATAGGTGATATTAGAAACTCCTCTCTTTGTCACACTACCTATCTCGAATCTTCATACCTTCATTCGCCACTTAAACGTGGGCAGTGTGAAACCTGGGAAGGTTGCAAATAGGTCACATATTTTGCCAATATACTGGTACTATTGCAATATAATCATCACAAGTCTCCCGATTTACAATATCGACCGCCTTATTGAAACCTATGAAAACAATTAAATACTAATTTTATTCGCTGTTAATCTCTATTATTCAACTCATTGCTGCAACGATATCACGGAGGTCTATACGTTTCCTGAACATAAACTCTTCTTCATTTCCTTTTTGATGACCTTAAGTACCACTTTAGCTTCGTATATTCATACTTATCGTTCTACAGTCCATCTATATGGTTGTCTTATATTTTTAGATTGGCAACTATACTGATGTAACAAAACCTTCATCTCAAATGATTATCTAACAGATAATATGATGTGTTTTGATAGGCTAATAGGTCTACGTCTTACCCAATACTAAGAAAAAGTGCGGGTGAAACTCAAATATCAGAATGGGGGTTTCATCAGTTTATTTGAATATGGTTTTCCTGAAATATCTCCTAACCAAAAAATTGCGCAGATTGTATAAAGGTTGGACCCGAGATTTTACCTAATAATTTACCGTCCAACAAATTAACGTACAATTAAGGACGGAATGGAGCACATTAGCTAATTTAAACTCTTGTGTGGATATGCACAGGTAACGATTTTCAACCTTATAAAATTGAAATATTACTATAAATGGAAAATGAGTGAATACCTATTATGTTACTTTCTCATGTACATTCTTCATGCTCGGTACGAGGAAAAATACGTTTCGCTTTTTATTCTTGCATATATGACTTTGAATTAATAGTTTAACTACCAAAAGAAAATCTATTTTATTGTTTATTATTAATTACAATTTTATATTAATTAACAATACCAATCTGCTAAGCGCAGTTTATGGTATATTTTTGTTATTTATAATAAAAGTTATTACGAATTATTTATCTCAGATGATATAAAACTAAGTCGAAAAGGAAAAATGTTTCCATTCTTGAATATTGAACGTTAAGTCAAATTTCAAAGCCATGCTAAACCAACAAATTATGCATCCTTTTATGGAAAATTTTTCAAAACCAAACAAATAAACGTTACAATTTTCAATCTCAATAATTTAATCTGACCATCAAAACAATGTCTTACTAATAATTACACCATACTTATTCAGGATGAAATGTAGTCATTTCATGAAAATATTCTTCAATGATCGACATTTTCCAAGTTAGTAGGAGAACTTGTGAATACCAGGAGTCCGAAAAAGGAAGAAATTTAAAAGGTACGTTGGTGGTTGGCTCAGATATTCCCATCCATTTTGAAGTAAATTTTTGAAAAATTAAATATTTAAGTACTTCTTAAGGAGGCATCTCCGTGTATAACGTGTATACGTTTAGAGTTTTTATCTCCCACCTGACCTCAGTAACTTTTCAGAGCCCACACCTGAATGACCACTTAAACTCCCTATCTCTTAATAAAAAATACTTAGTCATTGGGAAGGTTTAAGTGCTTGATATATTTTTTAAATGTGTTTTGCGTAAAAACAAGGACCCTTTTAAAAATAAGTACCTTAATCTTGGGAAAAAGATGTGTTTGAAGATCAAAGGTCAAATTGTTTATATTCTTCACAAGAGCAACCTTATGAATGATCACACGAATGCCAGTGCCTCCCCCAGTCGTTCTATGTTCCCTGCCAGGCATCAATAGGACCCTTATTCAGGTACTTCACCATGGCCTTTTTACATAAACCAGCAGTCAAAATGTGTAATTAAAGGATTTTCTTGGGTTGATTTTGGTTTCATTCATATGGGGATTTTTATGCAAAACATTTTAATACATACACAACTCTTTAATACATATACAACTCATACACAACAAAAACAATGTTGAAAATAAATCATACGAGGGTCATCCGGAAAGTAGTACTCGTTCGTGCCGCATGAAGTGCTGACGACGCGAGTAGCCGCTGGACGATGTCAGATAGCTTCAGTGGCTTGTCTGCCTTCTCTGAGCCAAGTTGCGTGACGCTAGCATTGCCTGTGTTGTTTCTGTGATTGTTTACAATGTTTAAAAAAATTGAGAACGCCGCCAGTTGTGAAGTGAGGGCAGTGATTAAATTCCTCAATGCAAGAAACGTTCGCCCATGTGATATTCATCGCCAATTAAAGGAGGTGTATGGAGACAATGTAATGGACGAGCCGTCTGTTCGGCGGTGGTGTCGCAACTTCAACATGGGGAGGGGGAACACACACGACGATGAGCGTTCGGGGAGACCGTCTGTCATTACAGACCAACTGGTGAGCTCAGTTGACGAATTCGTGAGGAACGATCGGCGCGTCACAATTGATGACATCTGTGAGCATTTTCCCAATGTTTCTCGAACAATTGTTCATGAAATTGTTAAACACCATCTGCATTATGCAAAAATTTGTGCAAGATGGGTCCCTCGCATGCTTACAGATGAGCACAAAACCAAGCGTATGGCTGCAGCACTGACGTTTTTGGGACGTTATTCTGATGAAGGAGACTCTTTCTTGACTCGCATAATTACTGGTGACGAAACATGGGTTTGTTATGCGTCACCTGAGAGTAAACGACAGTCAATGGCGTGGCATCATGCTCATTCACCAAACAAACCAAAAAAATTCAAGACAGTTCTGTCCACCAGGAAACTCATGGCAACCATTTTCTGGGATCGACGAGGTGTATTGCTTATTGATTTTATGGCCCGTGGAGACACTATTAATGCCAATGCGCATTGTGAAACATTAAAGAAATTACGGCGGGCAATACAAAATCGGCGGCGAGGTCTATTGTCTACTGGTGTCATTCTCGTTCATGACAATGCCAGGCCTCATGCAGCTGGGATAACACAAAAACTTTTGCAGCAATTCAAATGGGAAACTTTCGACCATCCACCGTATAGCCCGGACTTGGCCCCTTCAGATTTTCATCTCTTTACAAAGCTTAAAGACTTTTTGGCAGGAAAAAGATTTGACAGCGATGAAGAACTTAAAGAAGGAGTGACCCTGTATCTCAATGAGCTGGCGGCGAAGGACTATGCAGCAGGAATACAGAAACTTGTCACACGTTATGACAAATGCCTTAATTTACTTGGAGATTATGTTGAGAAGTAGTTTAAAGTATCCTCTTTCAAATAAAATTTTTTATGTTTGTTAATATTTACTTTTGTGTCTTTATTTCACGAACGGGTACTACTTTCCGGATGACCCTCGTATAAATACAGTATATATTGATGCTGGTTTTATTTTATTAATTTCAAGAATTTTCATCAAAACTATTGATGAATTTTTAGCTTATAAATATCGTGGTATATTGTTTATCCTTGTTTTTATATTTGAGTTTTTAAACCAGGATTCTATCCCAAAGGAAACAAGATGGTGCGGTGACTAACGTACTGGCTTCTCACTAAGAGGTCTTGGGTTCGAAACCCAGTCGCATCAGATATTTTTCAGTGGTATATCGATCGCTACTTTAGGTGCTTTGTGGAGGTATTTGAGTGAGTACGCCGTCTGTCGGATGGGATTTTATGCTGCGGATCCTTTGGCGCCTTTTGTTAAGAGCAGGCTTATGCCGACGCTGGGTTTCCCTTCACTCTTCATCCTTTCCTATCCATCCCTAATCGCGTAAATCTCCTCAGCTATCGGTCGCTTCCCCTAAAACGACTACTACCATTCAATCCCTATTTGCTTAATACACTGATATTCTGCAAATAGGGAATCACTTATCAACCTCAGAGACTCGATCGGAAAAGTTCTCACTTGTTTACATGGGTCAAGTCTTTGAATCAAGTCGTGAATTCGGTCTACGTGAGTTTCATTCTCCCAAAATCGTAAACTTAAAATTAGTATTCAACTCTTACAAATTGTGTGATGAAATCATAACCATCAATTTTAGTGTAACATTTTAATGTAAATGATGGTTATGCGTACTTCTCTTATCACAATTACATCATGAAAATATTTCCAAGGTACAAATCTGGGAAGAGACAACCTGAATGAAGGAAGAGTGTGGAATAGAAATACTAATGAAAAATGCCATGGTTATATGGGGCGGCAACCGGGATCCATGGCGCTATTAAAAGTAGGTCGTCATAATTTAAATGAGTTAAAATTTTCGGCAAATTGGGAAATGATGGAAGAATATCTTAAGGAGCCATTAGCCCACTCCAAACGAAAGACACCAAGGGGACTATAATTAGCATTCTGTTCTACGAACAGCGTATTCCACATAAAATCCTCTTCTTATAGCGCGCGAATATCAATCATGATGCCTAAGAGGATATATTTCCGATAGAGAGCATATCCGTCCACATTCGAACCCAGATACTCAAGGCAGAGAGCTGCAATAAGGATCAGCGAACCTATCTAATCTAGAAGTTGTACAGGGTTTGTTGAGCTAAGAGGGAAATGAGGGAGAATGGGGTACTGGTAAGCAATAGGTGAGGAAACCTATCCTTTCTCCCAGCCAAGAGAAATGTGATTGTGGAAATTCTAATTCTGCTTCTACATAATGGATGAAAATAACACCTCCCGAAGACATATTTGACCCAACTCAAATGTGTTTATTCTACTTGCCCCACCTCCTCCTTACTACTTTGCTTTCCAAATCTAGTAGGTATTACTTCCTCTTTGCCACTTACTGTCGTGAACTTAAAATACGAGTTTCGCATTCGTATCTCTATTACCTTTCTCTTTAAAATTAAGCTTATTTTTTTCGGTTCTAGGGTCATGTTAAATTCTTTCTTTTACTAGGCGATGAAAGATTTGTGAAATTATATTATCTTTTCATGACAAAAGTTTGGCTTAAATTGAAGGAAGTCTACTGATTTGGAGAAATGGTCAACACAGAAGATGTCAAAAACGTAAGTAAGAGATGTGAAGCCTTTAAAAACCAAAAATCTCCTTCTTAAAAACATAGAAAAGTTGGGTAGCTGTTTCTAATAGTGAGTTGAAGTCATGCTTTAAATTAGCAAAAGAACTGTGTAATATTTGTAAACAATTATAGTTCGGGGTCAACATCCCTTGTAAATTTGATGTAAAAATCGTGCTTAAACATTTTTCTTTACTATATTTAGTGAACACAATATGAATAGTGGTGCATCAGATATAAGATATTCAATATACAATGAGAAAATTTGAATTTAATATTTAATAATTAAAAAATGCCAAGTAAGATGGATTGCGACTTAACATGCCTTATTTCAAATTGCAATTGAGAATACAACTTAATATACATTATTTACCCATAAGTAACTTCTCATTTTTCTTACTTTCACTTTTGTGCAATTTTTTTATTAGATTTTCGTTCATGTCTATATTTGAGTTTGAAGTGATCGGCTGATGTTTATGATAAAAAACCTAACTTCCCCCCGGTGGAACTACAATTAAGCGATGTATACGGGTTTTCAAATAATATTAGTAAATATGTGTATCATTTATACGCAGAGGAGTCCAGATTTTTCTGAATTTAAGAAAGTTTAGCGAAAATAACCTGGGTCCTTTGCCTAATAGTGAATGAAAACGTTTTCTTTAAAAATTATATTATGCTCATATGAGTAGGGAAACTGATTACTTAGGGGATGATAAGTTTGGATTTAGGAAAGGGAGAGGTACGCGTGATATCAATGCAGTAATGAAATCACTAATCAAAAGGAACAAAGAATGCAATCAGGACTAAGTCAGGCTAATCCGCAACATGTACATATCTCGGGGTGCTCTGGTACCAGTGAGGTACGGAGATTCCTAATGGGAAGTGTTAGAAAGAGGTGTAAGGCAGGGTTGCCCATTATCTCCGGTGCTGTTCAACGTATATGAGGAGAAAATCATTTAAGAGGCATTGGAAGAAATGAAGGTAGGAATGAAAGTCGTCGGGTAATTCGTAAAATCAGTTATGTTTGCTGATGAACAAACTTTAGTTAATCATTCAGGCAAGAGGTTCAAGCATTGTTGAGTGAATTGAAAATTCAGTGCAATAGATATCGGATGAGAATCACCATTAATAAAAAAAGGTTATGCGATTTTCCAGAAAGAAAAAGGCTTAGCTTAACATCAATATAGGAGGTAAAATAATAGAACAGATAGAACAGTTTACGAATCTCGGAAGTATGTCGGACCAACATGGTAAGTAGTAGGGACGTAAGGAGAAGAATTGCGCTTGGCAAGGAGGCTTTCGCAAGGAGGAGGGAGTTGATAACGGGGACGTTGAGTGGAGAGGTTAAGAAAAGATTCTTCAAAATTTTTAAATAGAGCGTAGCTATCTGCGGTGCGGTCTTTGAAGCTGGAGGATAGACGGAGATTAGAGGTTTTTGGAATATGGGTGTGGAGAAGAATGGAGAAGGTGAAACGGACCGAAAGGAAAACAAATGAGTAAGTACTAGGGATAGTGTGTGAGGAGAGGGGTTTATTGGGAGAAATCCTATGGAGGCTGGAAAAATTAATGAAGGGCGTATTGTTCGGCAGAAAGAATTGAAGACTGTATTAGAGGGGGAAATGTCAGGCAAACGAGGAAAGGGCAGGAACAGTATATGGATATTGGACGGGATGAAGGGAGGAAAGAAGTACACAGAGATGAAGATGAAGGGACCTTATATAGAGTAGGTTGCTGGATTGTGTTTTGTTAGGAAATAATTTTGTCAAAATATATTTATTCAATAGTTTTGTACACCCAAACACCAATGTTAACCGGTAGATAACCTTATAATAATTTGCTCCTATACATTGAGTAATTATTTTGTTCTGGATTTTTTTTGTTTTATACTAATTAAATAATATTTTTAAACCCTTTATTACTCATCACGTGAACAATACTAATATTCCAAAAAGGCCGTCAACGTGTGGCTGTTTTCAAATCCTATACACATATATAAAAGGTTATTATGGAAGATTCTAAATCAACGACAATATATTCTGGTCTCACATTCTTTCAAGGCGCACCTAAAATCTACCTTAGCACCACGATTTTAGAGTTTAGCCTTTGACATATTCATGAAATACACGACCTTATCAAAGATCGTTAGAATTCTGATGACCCATATATCTCCGCTGGAAGAAGTTATAATAAGAAATAGCAGGATGGAGCGTTTAGATGAGGCGGCAGTATCAAGAAACTAGTTGACGGAGGTAATATTTATTTGTGGAAAAGCAAAGTTATTTGATTCATCCTAATACTAGTGCTGTCCGTTTAAAATGTACAAAGAAATACCATTCGTTCATAATGAGAACTTTTTTCGGAAACATTTAGTTGGATAGCACATGTGATGCAGAGTTTCGCACGTAATATATGAACTATTAAAAGCCGAATACTGAAGAAGTATAGCTACATAAAAATCAATTTAGAAACGGATAAAAAATAATTTTCCCTCTCGTAGACCGAAATACGATTCGATGCATGATGGATACATCTCAATTTTATACATTATCTTATCAGGATAACTTTTCTGGATGAAGCACGTGTCTAAAAAGTAATAAAGTCGTCGATCAATCATCTCTATTCCAACGTGTTTTTCTCAGTCTTCACATGTGCGTTAAGTATTGGATAAAATTTCATGCACATGAAACCTTTGCTTTAATCTTTCTTTAGCCGCTCTAATTTATCAAGTACATTTTTTGCTCTTTCAATAAGCGTAATAACTGCTTTAAAATTGACAATTAATAGATAGAAAAACATATGAAGCTATGTATATAAACACACAACTTTGTCCTACAAAATACATTCTCGAGTAAAAGAACATAAAATAGGGTTAATTAACGATAATTTTCTCTTTTTTTTAATTAGAATGTACTTTAATATGTCCTTTTCATTATAATGTAAGGTATGGCGTTTAAAATTAATATTTTTATTCAATATGAATTATGATATGCCGCGGCATACAAGCCCATGTTTATTAGCTGTAGCATTTATAAATATATCTAAATCCTTTACCTAGCAATACCTTCGTTTCAACAAGGTCTCTTTCACAAAAGAGAAATTATACCCTAACAGGGTAAAATTTCTCCTAAGTTTATTTGGTATAAGGGAAAGGTCTCCCTTGCATAAAACATTTTAAAAAGTTATGAAATACAAGCAAATTCTTGTTATTTGTAACTTGAAATATTATAATAATTTGTGATATATCATAAAATTCTCCATAATTAAAGTTGTGGATCACCTCATTCCAGATTACGGGTCTGGAATTCCAAGCATCGATAAAGCTGTGGGACATTTCAGGAACCGGATTTTTCCAAGAAACTACTGGTGGCTTGAGATAAAGACATTAACGTAAAATACCGAATTAGTAGAACTCCGTTTCAATCAAACAACTTATTTTGGAATAACGAGACGGTGGAACAAGGGGAATCAAGGGGCATTAGGTGTCCTGAACGTATAATTTTATACGCGTAATATAAGCTCACGAAAGAACTATCAATCTTTTCTTTAATCCAATTATCTCTAAGATACAAACATGTGTTGTTTACAGTTTTGGTAAAATTTTTGTTGAGAATCGCAGCGAAAATAGTGTATTCTAAAAACATATTTATAATTGGAAATATTGCCCTTAAAATGGGTAGGATATTATTATCTTTTCATGTTTTATCGCTTCATTTTTACGCCACGGTGACACGACACTCCCCCAAACTCCCTCTGTTTTCGTTCAAGCGACCTTATAAGACATTGTAACTTAAAAATCCCCGCAATGATTCCTAAACTGCAAACTATTTATTTTTCCTACCAATTTGAACCCTATGTTCTTGATTTAAAATAACTTTTTATGATAATTTGGAATTATTTTATGGAAATACAAAATTACCATTGCTGTAATTTCCTAGTTTTCTCCTTGATTTATGCTTGATCAAAGGGTGTAAAGGTCACTTAAGACTCAGCACCACTTACTACATAGTTTTCATGCTTGTTAACTATTACCGATGAGTCTTTTCTATTACCCTGTATATCCCAAAAAGGTACAATTGCCGGATACACATGCCAGTAAAAATTTCGCGATTTGGTGTGTCTGAAGGAATTATCGGTAATAGCATAAGGGACACACTGTTGAGGAGTTGGCCCTTTTATTTTAAAGACTGAATCTCAAGAGTGTTATCCTAAAATATAAATAACTCTACTTTTAAAATAGTACGTTATATTTTAGTAAATTAATAGACTTTATACTTTTAACTACAACTCTTAACACAAAAGTCAATGGTAAATGAAATGTCTGTCGTTGAAGTCTCCTTCCACTTGGATGTACTACACCACTCAATACAATAATGTTTGTTGACTATATGTATAAGTTTGAACTTAAATCCATGACCGCCAGGCTTTTTATGCATATAGATTCAAAGTAGAGCTAAATGGAGTAAAACTATGAATTAGACAAAAGTTATGTCCCTTGAATATTTTACAGAGCATGAAAGGGCTATATTTTTAACTCATGAATGAATAATATGAAGTGGGTAGTTTAGTTTAAGTTTAAGAGAATTGGGAAGAATAAATTAATGACAAACAATAGAATAACAATATGTGTGAATTACGTACGAATAAATATTTGCAAGATACATAAAATTATCTAATTACATAGGGATCATTTAATAGGCATATAACAACTTGGCACTTCAGATAACATATATTACCTCTATCTAATAGTATCTTAGAAAAACGTTCATAAAATACATTATCATATATAAAAAATTCATCAGAACATACATAAAAAATAGAGATGAAAAGAGCACGTTATGGGACCATAATAAAAAGCTAGATTAAAAAAAACTTAATTACGAAGGATAATGAAGAGCATTGGTGGAATACTTTACCATGAAACGACGAAAAAACTTTCAAGATAAAAAAGGGTGAGTGTTAAGTTAGGGTGCGTAGTGTAAGTAAGCATAGGTAGTAAGTAAGTTGCAGAATGCGGGCAAGGGCCGAATATTTTCCAACAACCGCCTCTGATTGGGAGAAAGGGTGATTGCCTCCTCTTTCTTTCTACTCTACCCACAGATGACTGCAAGATGCAATTTTTTCCGTAATCCGGGGAGCGTTTTCCTCTCTTTCAATCGTCCATCGAGCAAAAACCTCCAAGTTTGCAATTACTCTCGACAAGACGACTTCCTTTTCATCCGTCTCACATCCCTTGTGCCTCCCATTCTGTCCCCTATCCTCCCCTATCCGTTGCTAAAACCAAAACCGTCTCATCTCTTCCCCCCTTTGTCCGTCCTTTAACACCTAAATTTCTCTCACCTCTCCTCCCCTGGGCATCACCTTCTAAACCTCCCTTCCGCCACTATCTCTCTCGAGACACACACGCACCTGAGTACGGACGAACGTGAGGGCTGAAAGATCTTTTCCCCGGTCGCTCTTTCCTCCATTTCCTTCTCACTCCCTATTCATTTTCTTCCTTCCCTCTCGCCTGGTCTCCGGTCGGGAGGAGAGCTACAGCGGAGTGAGTTGGAAAGAAATTACGGGACGGGACTGGATGACTTGGTCAAGTTTCATAAGAACCGCGCACACCCTAAAATTTTGATTTTACAAAAGATAATAAATAGATGGCCCCATTTTTGAATTAAGTCACCGGTCTGGAATTCCTCAATTTCAATCAAATTACTTGATTAAGTTGAAATGTTTCCCTTTGCCCACTAGCGATAAAATAGAATGTAATATGTATACAAGCATATTGTTATAGTAAATTTTGTTCCCTAACCTCCGGGTAAAAAATAATTATTAAAAACGTCTATTAGTTTGTATCATAACATGCTAATGATAAAAGAATTATTAATTATGTAATTGATGCCGTTATTTACTTAATGTATTGATTTAATGAAATGAATTTATCAATGCACTCTCTGAAGATATTGCAAAAATAAATGCATTTTTTAAAAATAACTATATTTTTAAATTTAGGATTTAATTTATGATATACAATAATAATTATTTTAAATTCCATCAAAATTATATCTATTTTTATAAAAGGACTATTCTTTCTTGATGTTAACCCAATATATTCTGAAAAATGACTTATCTATAATGACAATGAATGGAGATGATGATGATCTTTGAATTAATCATGATCTCAATATATGACATTTTTACGGCATTTTTTTCAAAACAGGAGTCATTTGATTGACAACTAAATAGTATCATTGTATTTTTTAAGCTTTATAATTTTCATCTAATGAAAATTATGCATTTATATAACATCTATTCACTTGCAATCGATTTATTCATTTATTTATTTACGGCCCTGCCATTTGCAGATTTATCATTGTACTTATTTCTTTTAAATTCAATCATCTAATCTTAAAACCCAATAATTACTGTTGCAGAAGTAACTATGCAGCACGGTGCAGCACTGTGCAGTACGCTGACGAATGTTATTTTGGAGTGACCAATGGATAAATGTGTACATAGTTAACATTAGCAGTTATCAAGGAATTTTTTCGTTAAAATTTTTCACCATTGAAATTCATGATGAACGATTTCCACTTATAGCAAATTATTATTCCATCCTCTTAACATTCCAAACTAAAAATTCTTCTCCGGAAATTTGACGGATTCTTAAAGAGTTTCTGTAATAAGAAGATGAAAGATAAATATAAATTTATTATTACCAGTACTATATTATCGGTAGAGGATTATTGATGGGCCCTGTCACTATACACCTCAAGATTCTTCATTCCTACCTAACTGGATCCTTAAGACTACATATTATATGTTAAATTAACTCTTTCTTTGTGCATGCAAAAAAAAATAAAGTTGTACACAAACGGCGCTTTCTATGTGCTCTATTTCTATCCAAATTTCCTATCTTTTCCGCCCATTTCTTGCTTTCAAAATCTTCTTCCTCTTTTATCAATCTCATTAACCCATTGTCTCACAGTATATCCGGATATCACTCGTCCCACCTTTTTCAAATTTCTCTTAACTATTTCCACTTTTTCCGTATCATGACTAAAACTTCTGAGCTTGCTTAGCTTTCCGCTTGATTTATTTTGTACATAATTCTAAACAAACATCTAATCTATGCTCATTCACTTGCTTCGCCCCCATGTTTCTTCATCATCAATACTACGATTCCTATTGAGGTTTTCTCTAGCCTATTCTTTAGATCTTTACTTAGACAATCATTCATTGACTCCCACCTATTTATATACACTTTATACTTATCGTAACATCCTTTAATGTAACAAATACTCTGCCCTTCTTCCTTCAAAGTACTTACCAAATAGCTGGAAATACTGCTTTGTTTCGGTTGTGACTTCCAAATTGAATGTTTAATAAATTGTAAAAAATCTTATTAACGTTAATTTCAATCAATTTTCAAACAAGTTAATAAACAAAATACATTAAGGTAAGTAATATTAAGAAAAAACAGTTTTTATTCATAGCAATACTATACACTACTTTGGCCAATTTACTCCCTATGTTTATTCGAATAAAATGTCATGCCTTAAGTTCATTTGGTTAAACAAGATTTTAAGTAATTTTGAAGTAACTTCTGCGTGCGATCGCAAAAGATACAAGATATTAATAATCCCTCAGGTCGTTCATTTCTACTCTAGAGATGTCATGAGTTCATGTTATGGTACCTTGATAAATTCCTTACAGCACTTTACCTAACGCGCCCACACATAGCCTAAAATACCGACGTAAATGTGTATATTACCAACACTCCGGGTCTTACTCTTCAATCTATCCCCACTTTCCTTTTGAGAACACCTCACTCTCCCCCGCGGTCCCTTTTAATATATTCCCGCCGGCGTTTTCGTCACTACCATATCCCAGGCCAAGCAAACCGCCTTCACGCTCCGCAAAAGGGGGTAACGGGGTAAAGGGAGTTAAGGGTGGTAGGGCAGAGAAGGAGGGAAAGAGATAGCGCTAGGGAGAAAGAGAGCGAAAAGAGTTACGCCTCGACGAGTCTTCTTTGTTTGCATCGCCCATGCCGACGGCGCTTCCCTCTGGTGGAGGAAGGAGGGAATAAATTATGTCGTTCCGGTTCCGCCAGTCGCCTTTTTGCCAACTTTCTAGTCCTACCCTCCTCGCTCTTCATCCTCTCCCCATGCTCTCACTCCCACCTCCACCCCAACCATTCTCCTCATAATGTCCTTCCTCTTCTATCCTCCCACTCCCGCCTCACTCCCTCCGTGATCTCTCTCCCACACACTCCACCTCATTTCATCCTTCCTCTTCCTCTTTTCCCTTAGGAACACATACAATATATTTGCAGTCCCAGTATCCCCAGCGATTTTAATTCTTTTCACCGGTTGTCCTTTTAGACCCGTAATCAAACGAAATAACGTTTTGACGACAATGAGCTCGTCTGGATTGCTGGTGGGCAGAAATTTATCGAAGAGACACCTAAAAATTACTTGAAAAGACATCGAGTATTTTTTAGCGGAATGTTATTCTTTCGTAAACAAATACTATTTCTGAATAAGTTATTATTACAATATTTTAAGAACGTTATTTTGAGCAAGCTTCACCAAACCAGAGTAATTACATTTGAAAAGATTGTGTAGGTTAATTCTTGCAGAAATATTATGCCTAGTACACATTTTTTTATAATACTATATAAATTGATTTGTCAAAGTAACATTAAAGAAAATAAGTATTACAAAATGCCAGTTTCAGGCAGTTTACCTTTGCAAGGTAAATTTTTTATTGACACCCACTAAAGAATGATACATTTCCTTGCCTGTCTAAGCAAAAAACAACCTGACACCAAACTAATTAATATAAATCCCGTTAAAAGTTACTGGCGCAGCATTTCCTACAGTTTCTTGGAATTTCTCAAAGCATTTTTCATTGTAGTATTCCTCACTCACTTTACTCCGTCCAACATTCTATTCTATCGCAGCTTCAAAAATTCTTTACCAATTGAGATGCTCTACATTCACCTATTTTTTAGGTTCAAAGGACTATTAATTGTCCAAAACTCCTTGTTTCAGTTATATTTGATTTAAGTGTAGGAAATTGAAACTTGCTTAACTTCCTAAGAATAGAATAATAATTTGGCATGAACTGTGCTTTAAAAAATGTTCGTAATTATAAAAATATGTTCAAAAATAAAATATACTAAATTTATGGCGAAAAACAATGTTCACTGTTCAAGTTATTTTGTATTAGACTTATGTTTCAAACTGCTACTCCAGTTTGTTGATCCATTCAAGTTAGTATGAATTGTTCAACATATGCTAGGCATTTCATCCGCGATAACCTCTTCGATTCAACAAAATTTTCTTCCCGTCAGTTATTATTTCATATTGGAAGACATTCAGTGGTCTAATGGAAGTATAACTTGGAAATATAAGGAATGGGAATGAGCGGAAATTGTCCACCAATTTTGCACCATAACTGCAGATAAATGAGAAAGCTTCTGCGTTATCATGATGTAAAGGGATTCTAATGGTAAAATCGTTGACCTTTCTCTTTTTGCAAGGTTTTCAAACGATCTAATTGAAAATTCCCAATAAACTTCTGTATTAATTGGGCCTCTCTCCAAATTGTCAATGAAGATTATTTTTTGCTTGTGCCAAAAGACTTTCATGGAAATTATTTTAGCGGAAGAAACTATCTTTGCCTCCTTCTTTTGAATTTTTTGCTGGTATTGTAATTATATATTCACTCACTGCTCACTTATATATTCATTCATATATTGCTCACGCGTGTAATTATATATTCATGTTTTATTGACCGTTATGATACAGCAATGAACAAAGTATTGAAAATTTCATTAAATTTGTGTGAAACCATCCTTGGAGCATTTTGTTTTTGGTTAATATTCATCAATCGCAGCAACATGCTTGCAGACTGTTTTCTCATGCCCAAATTTTAATACAAAATATTATGTACCCCTTTACGCGAGATTACGAAAGCCTTAGGCTTTTTCACGCACATTAATTCTTCTTTCTGTCATCACCTTGTAATGGATTTTATAAATAATTTATCGAGGATTGGCAACCAGAACACAAGAATCCATTGTCTCCATATGACCACCTCGATAATCTTGACAAAATATATCAAAACACAGCCTCCATAATTTTTTATCAAATTTCTATTTGGCCGACCGAGATACTACACCATTCATAAGATAATGATTCATCAGCACATGAAATTCCCTTCCATATATTTTTGGAAATCACGAGGAGAAATGAATTATCAGTAGCAAAATACTCATTTTCGAGAGTTTAAATTTTACAATTCACTAATTCCTTTCATATTAACTCATACTTTCGACGATAAATGCGCTTGGAGAAACAAATGACATCTCTTAATACGTTTTGAATTACGGTACGGCTCGCCCAGGGTACGAGAGCACCTTTGATTCCCTTTCTCAAACCTCGTCTTTCCTCCCCATTGTTATTTCGCACCTTCACGCACACGCGCAAAGGCAAACTCTCCAGGGGGGAGGGGTCCACGTGGAAGGTCCCCACCTCGAAACTCTCTTCCTCCCCCACCTATACCCCTCGTAATTCTCTCCTCCGCCGCGCCACCTACGAGCGGCAGCACTGGTTTCGAAGGGATTACTCTGCCAAAGAGATGTCACGGGAAGAGAAATATCGGAGCATAGGCGCTTCTTTCCCCACCCCCACAAAACCCCATCCTCTCTGTCCATTAAAACCCTTTGGCTCACCAAACCCCCGCACCCTCTCTTCGGATCTCCGACGTCGCACACACACCTCTAGCGTACGCCTCCGGAACGAAGCGCCCTCTCTCTCCATCCACCCCCGCGAGTCGATCCCCGCGCCTCTCTCTCCCGACATGTCCCCGGAAAGAGGATTCCAATCCGTTTGAAATGGGTCGTAGACGGGGAAAGGTAGCCGGGAGAGTGGGAGAAAGCCCTGTGCTTCCATCTACTCCCTTTCTTCTCCCTAACATCCAACATTCTACCGAAAAAAAATAAACAAGGAGAAAAAGAAATAAGGGGAATATAATAAAAAAAGGCTCGACCTTCCCCCATACCGTCTTTCCCATCCCCTCAGAAATTCACACGTTCTCGTAGAAATTTCACGCGCGCTCCTTCACACACAAACCCTTGCCCAAACTAACCCCTCCGCCGATAATTCTCCTAAATGTTCAACCCAACCGACCCTACAACACCCGCTCATCTCTGCTCGTTTTTCTTTTTCGCCCGCACAGTGTTCCTCACAACAACTGCACGGAGAGTTTTTCAAAGCTTCCGGAGGAGATTGAGATGGCACGTGAGCTCAACTTGGTCCGTGGAAATGATTTTGAGGGACGTGTATGCAAACGAAAGACCTTGAGGAGAGCTTTAGAGGCTGAGGGTATGGAGAAGTACTTCGTCAGATAACCTTAAAAGGACAATCAAGGGTTGGTAGGATTCAAGTCAAGTAGGAGGTTACGAGGTACTTATAGTTTAATAACTTAAGATTAATAATTAGAAGAACAGTGATCATGTAATTTCATTAGCCCTAGAAAATATCCAGAAGATTTGCGGCCTCTCATATCGACCGTATCCGTTTTATGTATTCACCCAACCAATTTTTTTTCCCTCAATCTAGGATTTACGGAAAACAGTAAGTGGTTGATGTAAACGCAATTGAAGTCTCCCCATTTGAAAAGGTCATCATCGGCGTGACAACTCATCTACATAATTTCAACACTACATAAATGTTGCGGAAGATATAAATGACTGCAAAATTAACCAAAAACATATAACTTTCTATACTAGCAGCGTTGGCAATCAATCAGATAACAAAGCCGCTAATTGCTGGTGATAAAAAATAGTAGATATAGTCACCAATATTTGAAGAGTTTTACTATTGCCCCACGTTACAATACAGTAACTAAATTTGACATAAGATAATGATAACTTTCGCTAGCTAAAATATTTAGTTTACATTATTAAATGGTGCAATATGCTTTTAGCATGAACCACATTTAAGTTTAAAACATCGATTCCCCATCTTTAAATTTGATAGCTATCATATTTAGAATCAAGTTGGTTGAATCCGTTTTACTGTCTTAAAATACTAGATAAAATTATTTAATTATGGTGTATTACTTTTCGCTACTTCAGTTGAGTACATTTTTCGGAATATTAACTTGAGTAGCCGTTTCAAATCTATATCAAACATTTTAATGTTAATGCACCTTTCTTTATTTTGAAATAAGCAATAATTTATTATACTATACATATAAACAGGATTAATTATTTTAAAGAATAATAGGAAACCAAGGAGAAGATGTGACCGATCAAATTTAGACAAAATGCATTAATAAATTAAAGTCTATCTTACCCTGGAACAGTAAGAGCATTTCATAATATTGTCATTTTGCACAAAATTTTAAAACTGGAAAATAAAACCTATGATGTCAATTCGGTAGATTATTAGTGCAGCGGAACAATTACAAACGAACATTTAGAAAATTGTGGATTCTCTAGAAAAAAATATGACCAGTCACAGAAAGACATTTATTAATACGGAGCCACGTTAATCTCAACAAACATTAGTATTTATATTGAAACTTTAAATCGATGTAGTATAAAGGCTTATCATTTATACGTAAGCAATGTCAATAACGTAGACCATTTAGGCAGGCATGTATTAATACCATGTATTAATAAAACACATCCCCTTCTATATGTAAATATATTTCACTGTTCACAAATAAGGCACTTATGGCTTTGTTAAGTAAACGATCATTGGCATACACTTTTAGAATTACCTCCGATCAAATAAGGTAAACGTTTTAACGCGGATGAATAGATATGGCTCCGCACACATACGTTTGAAAGGTAATTTGCGTTGTCCATTCAGAAATAATACAGGAATTAGGAGTGCGATTAGAGACGGCTAGCTATGAAATAATCTCTCTATAAATCAGAAATCTCCCACGTAGATTACTCTTGGGTATTAGTTGCCGTAAATAAACATACTCAGGAACGGCTTTCGAGATTGGAGAGCCAATACGTGTGGCCCAGTATATCATCAGAAACAAAAGATTTACGCAGGAATTTCCCTCTAGTCGTTTTATGTTCACTAAAGAAGTAAAAATATCACCCGCACACGAATGTAAATATTTATTACTTTGAAAATTTTTAAACATATAAATTTTCCTTTCTTGTCAGTGTATTAATAAAATTCACATTGCCTCCTTCAATTGAGCTGTAATCAAATGAAAAAAAGAATTCGATATTTTAGGGGAACGTAAAATATCACTGTTCCCGATGAGAGCATACTTACCTTTCATACCAACCACGAACGATGGCCATAAATAATGTAAAACTACATAAAGTACATCATTCCGAATCCAAGATGAAAAATCAATATTTTAATGTTTCATTTTCAATATATCTTTAAAAGAAATCAGAAACGTTAGTATGTCAGCACAGAAGGATTTTTTTTTCAATTTGATATTTGTATTTAACGGTGATTCAAGATGGTCCTGAGTTAGAAATATATGTTATAATGGATTATGCAAAGTCCGTTATAAAAATAGATTTTTTGGAAAGAATGTACGCTTATCAAATTTATTGAAATTATGAATTTCGAGTTCGAATAAGAATTATACCAAACATGAAGCTTTGTTATTTTATCGTATTACCCGTATTCTTAGTTATGTTATTTATATGCATGTACAGAAAATCATATCATCACTTTTGCACTCAGCATCACACATGGTTTAGCATTCAAATTGATATTATTCTAAATTCGAAGAATTTGTTTTCTTTTCTGCGAACCAGAATTAATCAATTAATTTCAAAATAATTTATGGTGATCAGTTTCCAAAATTCTGGAAAATACTTCGCGGTGTTGCACCTCGTGTACACATTACTAATCAAACAATGCAATTATTATCAAAACTCGGGAAATTTACCCCTTGCATAATGCATATATTTCATCAATGATTCTAATGAATAGGCAATAGACGCTTTGGATAACAATGCTAAAATTTTATCTCGTTAAACGAAGTAATACCCAATCCTCCTAATTTTTTGGATGACATATAGAAGCCGAAGAATAATTATATTATGGTCCTCAAAGATTGGAGGATAGAAATGCACATATATATCTCAAATCCCAGCACTTGGAGAGATATGAAGATTAGACTTAAAATGAAACAATAAACTTCACATCACAAACAATTGAAATACATACAAAACCATAATAATTTTACCAATCTGGTCTACGACACTTATTGGGTTTTTAAATATTGATTTGGAGGTTTACGTGTAAGAACAGGAGGTCGCACTATTATCGGACGAAATTATAGAAAAATAAGTTCTAACACATACAGAAATGAATTGAAAGAGCTAGGTAACTTTATAACTACATTGGAGAAAAACTATGAAGAGCTGCTTTTTTATTAGTCTAGGTCTCGGCTTGACCTTACGTGCAGAATTGCAGTATCCAGAAAGAAAGCTTGCACGAGTATAACATTGAAATGAGATAAATAGGGACACAAGAAAAATTAAACGGCGATCACAAGACCGAGGTCGAGTGGGCATGGAATTATCAAAAATTGACATACATATTATTTTCACTTCAGAAATTTATTTAAATACTAGTAACAGCTAAAAAATTCCATGTGATTAAATATATAATGTAACATGCTAAAGATATGTAATAACAATCATTTTAATTTTTCTCTTAGACCATGAATCTAGCTTCCTGAATTGAAGAAAATGAATTTTCCTTCAAACAAGCTAGGTCTCATTAGCTCCATATACATAGAAAAAGAGTCCATTTTCGGGTGCTATAGAATGCTAAAAGGTTTTAGAGTTCATTGTTTGTAACTTTATATTCGATAATTACTACTAGTAAAACATAAAACAAATAGCCAACAGCTATTTGTTTTATGTTTTACTCCTTCAAAAAATATGTCATGACACTCTTTCACATAAGTCGATATTCCTAAACCAAAGGTAGTACGGAAAATATATATATTCTCTGAATTCGTACATGAAGTAAAAGTATTAAAATCATGTTTTATTTTTGCGCATTAGGTTTACCGTATTCATGTACCCCATAAATGGCTGTATATATGCTTTACTTTACCAGCTTGAAAGACGCAATGTTTTCTCCCAACATAATTTGCAAACTAACATCGGAATAGGCCTCCACATTTGCGAGTCGGTGTATAATAGCTAGGGGTTTTGCCGAGGAGGACATCTTGGAACGGCCCTAAGGCTTTACAAAATGAGTGTGGGAGGAAGTTTGGTTTGAAGGGGCGTGGTGCAAGAGGATCCGGCCTCAGCAACAGCTTGCCTTTACGGTCACGCACCTCGAGGTCACCCACCGTGTGGACGATCTCTTAAAAGGCTGGCTCTGAGCAATTTATGCCAAGTACTCCGCCAAAGTATTACCAGCTGAAGCAAGGTCGGACAATATATAAAAGTATTTAAGTCACCGGGAGTGTAATTACTGTCAGGAAATTCGGTAAAATTAACATGATTTATGCTATCTGCCAGTTTTTCGTTCGCTTTAATTATGGTAGAGGTGAGAAATTTTTCAAAAAGGGTAAATAAATATTAGCTTCGCAGATTTTTCAACACATACATGAAATTAAGATGGCTCATGAAGTCTCTCTAGGTAAATAAATATTTCTATTGTAAAATGGGGAATAAGATTCCAGAAACTAGAATTTTATCACAACTCAACTGCAATAAAACAATTTCCAAAATGAAAAAGCAAGCGCCTTTACTGTTTCACCCCGGATATTTCTGTATCATAAATGGCCGGGTTTCAAGATATTTAGGGTCGAGTACCTGCCAGGGTGTATGATTTTTACGTTGTTTCGAAATTGATGGATTTTAATGCACAGTAGCGGACGACTCCGTTAAAGCTAATGTCTCGGCTCCTCCCGCACCTCTTTGAATTAATGAGCTATAATGTTCAAAAGAATCTTCTCATCGTTACAATAATCAGTCAATCTCAGAATGTTTCCTATCCCCAATATCTATTGATTAAGTTACCTTTAAGGTAATTAATTATAGCTCTACTGTTGAACTTCACAATTATTAAAATCATGCTCAACATATTTACCGCCTAAAGCTGTCATTGTTGCTCTCAAGTATTCATAGTCTAATATATCTTTCTCCCAAAAAATTTAAGCAGCTAATTTTGTCAAGAATACTTTTTTATCAACATATCGAACGACTTCATCACACTTATATTTTTATGATGGTTTAATTTTAATGTATTTTTATATTTTTCTGCGTAAAAATGTCGATTGAGAGGAATAAAGTATATACCAGTTTTCAATTCCCCCAACTAATTGAAGAAACTGGCTACTTGAGAAAAGTCTGCTTAGTTTACGAAGTGGACAAATATTCTTATTTTTGTCTATTTATATCACTAGGACTCATCCCATTGGACAAAACACAGCTTAATTGTCCAATATGATGCGAGAAACTCTGATACCGAGTATTCTTTTTAACTAGAATATAAAAATATCTTAATTTACCATTCGAAATAAATGGACCAGAAATTATTTCAGTAACCATGTGGTTTATCATATAAAAACAATTAATTTAGGCAGAAAATGAGAATATCAATATTTTGTTTACGCGTATCAATGTTTGATTAATTAATAATCAGGATACGGAATTGAAACAATGAAAACGTTCTCTGTAATTTTTACGAAAACTTTCATATTTTATCCATAAAGCTTGATATAAATAACCGATAAATGGAAAATACCTGTTAGATAATTATCACATAAAAAATGAAAAGATACTTTGAGGTTATACTATAAAACAAGGTCCTTAGCAAAACCATATCAATTCAAATATTTAATTATGTAATAGTAAGGGACGGCTGGTTTTTTCTCATTTTAGTTACATCGTGTAGTGAGAATGACATATTTAATTACTAAAGATATAAAAATAATGTTTTGCTGTAAAGTTTTATTTATTTTCAGATTTAATGAGAGGACTGCTAATACTGGTGATGTCTTGGGCAGTATGTGGAATTAAAGTTCAAAAAAGTATCCGTGAAAATCACCTTACAAGTTTTTTGGCTTTATATTGGGACCATGAATGGTGATGAAATCCGAGGTGGGTACACAAGATGTTCAGATGTGCCTCGTATACCATGGCAACATTTTTCATTGTCAGATTATGTACGTGAAGTAAGCCGTGAAAACAAGAAATTGCTTTTTAATAATTCAATAAAATACCGATATCCAGTTTTTAAGTTATAATTTTTAAATTATTTATTTATAATAATATTTATTTAGTAAATATTTCCACAACTTTCAATGCATAAATTAAAATGTAGATAGTATTAATACTGAAAGAAGAGTATGCTTTCGAGATAACAACCTGGGATAGTAAAACTCCATGCTATATGCATTATTCCGCTTTAGCTGGGAAATATTAACCTACGTGTCATACATTGACTGCATATGTTGAGGGTTACCGTTCATCCTATTTCACTTCAGCCATTTTCTAGACCTCATGGTAAATACGTACATCATTCTAAAGCTGGTAGAATATATTCTCAAACGAGATCATTAATTCTAAAAATTCCTGCGTCTATTTTGTTGCATAATTCAGACATTCGGGTTTTCATCCAGTATTCCCAGAGTTTTTGCGCATATTTCAAAAACTACCAAATTATTCCCTGCAACCAAGCCAGGACTCGAGCCCACGACCTTTGCGATCCGAAATGTTTGCGTGTCACACAAGAGTGTGCCATCATAAAGCATATATATTCTGTTGGATTAGGCGAAAAAACATGTATATGGGACTCTAATTAACTAGGACGGGGATGCAAATTAAAATAACAAACCACACTAGCCAAATGGAAAATTGTGACCAAGTTTTAATGCCTAATTAAAGCTGTTTCAATTATGCATTCGTTTTCCTAGTGCCCGCAGTCAACCTTGCCTTCTATTTTGCACCGATTTAAGCCTATTTCATCGAAATGCTAGGTTTTATCCCTAATAAAATGCTGACAACTACTCCCTCGAGTCGGACGCTGAAACAGTCGTCCGGTGTCCTCGTCTCCTCCTCCCACATTTTCAGCTCCTCGCCAATGCGCCTTTCCCTCGCCGGAACCATTAAAAGGACGTATCAGGCCTTATTGCACGGACTTAAAAGCGCCATCGGTCGCCAAAGCGACAATCCTCCGCCCCCGACGTTAAAGCAGGGGCCGTTAAAAACAAAAGCGGCGGGGAAGGATGGAGCGGGATGACGGTGCGTACATGAAACAAGGGCGAAATGGCGGAACCATTGTGTGCCCCCGAGGTACGGGGATACCCGTGGGAGGTGGTTGCGCCGGAGGGTTTCGGGCAAGCGAATGGATGAGTCGTAAATGAGAAGAAAAGCCGTGGAAGGGGGATGTGCAATGGTGGAGAGGGAGTAAGTTGGGAGGTTCTCAAAGAGAATGAGTGGGAGGTAGGCGCGAGAGAGATATGCTCTCGGAAAGTGTATAACTAGGTTCCGGGATCAAATGAAGATAAATAAGGGGCCGACACGATAATAGCGCTTATTATTATGACTCGGGTCGTAAAATATTTTACGGTCGCTTTTTGGTAGCTTCCGAAGGATTAGGTTTTAGTGGCCGATGGGGTTGAGAGCTGCGCTCGCGGCTGGTTCGCGAGATTTCTTAGTAATCGCCCCAGCCGTTGCTTCAAAAGCAAAAAAAAATATGCGTAAAGATTATTACTGCAGCCGTTTCCTTTTGCTGTACTTCGGCAACGTAAGGCAAAACCACGATTTTGAAATGCTGAATTTAGCCGGTAATGAAAGACCTTCATATGGGTAAATTGGAAAGAGCCAGAGTTCAGGAGTCAATCAAAGAATGAAAATCAGTGGATAATGTTATATAGTATGAGTATTTCAGGTTACTAAAGAAAAGCGATAAGTGGAACAGCAGGAATAATCTTTCCGAAGAAGAAAATTTTTAAAATATTTTTTTAGAACAGGTGGATTGTAAATACATTCCGTAAAGTATCAAAAATTCCGCATTAGGTAACAATTTAAAAACCATACCATTTCTGAAAACGTTTTTACGAGTAGATAAAATTGATCCTTCGATCTTTATGAATTAGCAGTTGCTTCATAGAAACTGTATGATCAAGAGTTAATCAATTTAAATAAGTCATTATACCGCCCTTAAAATTATCCATGCTGCAGTTTTAGTACACTTTGTTGGTATCAAACATTGTACATGATTATGAATCATTCCTATTAAAATATATTATTTGTAAATACTCGGTGTATCCATTATTTTTTTTATAATGAAATAAAAGGTATAACTCTTAAAATATATTTTAAATAATTCATCCATACGTACAGCAAAACGCAGATGAAACAAGAAAATTGAAAGTACTGAACTGTTAAAATATTTCGATAATCAGCTAATTCTGCACACATCTACACTGGTTATGAGAGCGTTGTTTTTAAGTATTCAGCGGAGATTGGCAGGATTTTAAGGAAATGATTCTAAAATGGTCTTAGTACTAAAACGCATGTGCACATTTTATGCGTCCAAATCAAATAAGAAGAGAGAGATATTTCAATTCATTCCTCTTGCCCACCATTGACAAAATACCTCCAGGGAGCATATAATATTTGATGTCTTTGAAAATTGCACTGAAATCACCCAGGACGTCTTAGAAATATGAGCAATTATTATGACGTGAATATAATAAAAATAATTGGTGAAGGAAAACGTTGAAGTATTTCCTTTCCTTAATGTGCTGGTCGCGTTAAAAATATGTTATAGAGGCTTCAGAGGCTCAATCAAGTATCATCGCTTTTGGAAATTTGAATATATTCGTACGCACTAAGCACATATTTGATAATTTTTATTTAGCAGCGTAATGTTAAAATCACCCTTTGCAATACTTCGGACGTTCTCTTAGAAATTAACCTTATTCCACGGCTGGACAAGCGTAAAAAATATCATAATCATCACTGGCGTGGATAATTAAAAATATCGATTATGGTATTTTACAGGATATTCCAATTCCTGTCAATTTCTCATTTCTGCAAATTCCCTTGCGCTAGCAAAGGTTATATACGGGATTGCTCGCTTCTCATTATTTACCTAAAATATGTATTCACCTATCCACAGTTAATTTCATTGCAGCCTTCAAGTAACTCATACACCTTACGAAAAATGTAAGTATTGTCTTTCTTCTTCTTTTAAGATAATTCAATGGACGTCTCACTTCATGGGTTTCTAAGACCTCAACTCTATTCATCCCGGTCGGAAAAGAAAATAAATTGGTCTTCCACATAAATTTTATTACGCACGACCTATGTTTTGACTTACAAATTCATCATCAGGTAAAATACAGAGGGCACACAACTTTATATATTAGATAGAGAAGAGGAGGGGGAGGTGGTAGTAGCTTAGGAGAAGGCACCAGGGATACTAGTACTTCCGCCCGCCTCTTCCCTGTCTAGTATATAAATTTGTGAGTCCTATGTACTTCACCTGATGACTTTGTAAGTCGAAGGCTAGGTCCTATATAATAAAATGTATGTGGAAGAACGAAGTATTTATTTTACGATATGAATCGCTTCCACAAAGTGCGGCCTCAAACCATTCTATTCATCCGTTTCATTTTCATAAGATGTTCTTCCCTGGAAGTTTGTTCCTTAATTTTCAAATTTCCTTCTGTGTAGCTTATGGCCATGCTTTAATGTGATAAACACCCTTAAGATATAAACTGCTTTATAATGTACATTCTAGATCTATTTTACTGCGGTAATTGTGTGATGCGTATTACCCGCTTAACTTGAGCCATTCTACTTAATATTATTTTCTGTTTTTTTTTACTACAATGGTTTCGCCTTGTGGTGATGTTTTCCGGTTAACTACTATGTAAGAAATTCTGCATGTTTTAATTCATTGTAATCTCCTCATTAAAAGAGAATTATACAACTCGTAACCCAACCGCATATTAATTAAACTAGCAAAATTTGACTACGACCTCATGATTCATTAGGCAAGTAATGCTTTAGAAAAAATGTTTACATTCCCTAATGTGCTATCTATGTAAATCGTCATCTTTCTGAGACAGCCCCGCCAATTACATTTGATTTTGCTGGGATTTAGCCAATTTTGATATCACAAATTCTGTTTATTTATTTTTTCACTATATCTCAATACATGGGTTCACATTTTTTAAGCAATAAAGTTCACAGTGTTGCCATTGGAAATGGAATTTCCTCCACTATTCTTTATCGACTTTCATGCAACAGTCTTGGCCAGACTGAAGGCTTCCCTTAGCTTCCTTCAGAGCCAAGCTCATCCAATCACTGTCCACACTTTCGCCTCGAGAAATACGATGCTATGAATTGAAATAAGTTTCGATAAATCACACCGATGAAAATTAAAGTTGGCGTAAATTTTCGTGCAACAATTTCACTTACGCGTATGGAGCTGGTAGGAATTGAAGAGGGGTAAAGGAGAAATGTGTAAGCCGGGGAAATAGTGGGTGATGCTGGGGCGCGCATAGAGATAAAATGCAAAAGGCGCTTAATTAGCGCTCAAAGATTCGCAGCGATTCGGGTAAGGGTGAGAGAAAAATAATACTCAGTCCTTTTCTTTCTGTCCAGCACCATATCCTCCCCTCTCCACCGACCGCCACGCCCATTTTAATGGCATCGCCGTGCTGCTCGTCCCGTGTTCCGTGGGAGGGTGAGGTTGGAAACATTTTACACGGTGTTCTGCCTTATTAGTCGGGTAATTTCAGCAGGGGAGATAGAGGGTGGCAGAAAGCGGGAGCTGAGCTAAGAGGATGGGTTGGCGGCTGCTTCAGGTTGAAAAGGAAGAGAGAGAAAGGAGAAGGGGATACAGAGTAATGTGAGGGAAGAAAACATGGGATTAAAAATATGAAAAAAGTTGTGTCAAATGAAGGGAGAGGAATAGGAAGAGGCAACAAAAATGAGTAATGAGAGCAAAATTGGGGAAGGGGGAATCGTGCTCTACCTTGACTGAACAAGAAAGCCCTTAAGGGACCGAAGGAAGCATGACAGCCGGATGTATAATACGCATTTTCCCTTTGGCACGAGAATAGACGGACCGCCACCATACGACAACATTATTTTATAAGATGATAACATATATCTGGTGGATTCTGATAATAATTAGTCACAAAAATATATAATAACATTCTTCAAACAGTTAAGAAAATTAACGGGTTTATTTACTTAAGGATCAGTGTTTTAAGAGTTTTAGACTCTCCGTTATACAAGTACAAGCAAAAGCAATTGCAAAAAATATCTTTAATGTTTTACTGAAAATTAGGTGAACGATGTTTCTAAATACAATTGATACTAAAAGAAAAAATCAAACCTTTCTTGTAGTGTAGACAATTAACATAAGAGTGTGGTAAATGCAAATAACCTCACTGAAAAACTGTAGTTTATGAATGAGACGTGTACGAGGATATGAATTAATTTGTTTATTAATCATTTAATTGAAGTGTTCATTTAATTTAATCATTTAAGTGAAGGTTTTTTGCACGGTTAAGAAGTAGCATGATTTCTTTTGCTGACAGATTTCCAAAAAATCAATGAAATTCACATTAATCAACATAGAAATCAAAGACTACGATTGGTAACTGTTTTTTTTTTCAAGTATTAAATAGTGACTGAGTAATATGTGTATCCCTCACAAATGGACTAAAACGTGTAATTAATAAAAGGTCTCATGCATCTTGATGACCCCTAGAGCTGCACTGGAGAGAGAAATTATAGATACCTATGTAGGATTACTTCAATAGGATGCCAGACAGGTGGAAGGGTATTAACCAGACGAAAGGTATTCCACATTGTGTCTGTATTCAGTGAGACGATTGTAATGGAAGACTGACCCCAGTGAAAGAGCAACTTGAGCAATAATGCCAATTTGGAAACCATATTTATGGATGTCATATGCACCATAATGCAATGGAAAATTAAATTAATCATTTTCGTAAAAGTAAATAATGCACAAAATGTTTTGGCTGAATTCTGGTGACTACGGGACTTGGCACAGTGATGCGTGTGCCGTGCCTGGAAGCGGAAAAGGAAAAGTAAAATCTATAGTTGTTAATAGTTGAATAGAATTAAACTAGAACTAAAGTAGAATAGGGAATATTTCTTATGGACTAATTGGAAGCAAAATTATTGGAGGACTTTGGCCGCAAGATTTCGTTAGATCTACGAAATGTCTCGCCCTAAGAGAGGGAAATAGAGGATAGAAAAAGGGAGCAATATGTTAGCATTATAAGAAACAATACTCATAGTTTTGCATACAGCTACTGTGGTATTTAATAATAAGGAGAAGAGAGCAAAAGCTACGGGATGATCGGTTTTGGTGCAAAAAGAAGATAGGAACGCGTGATGCCATTACAGTAATGAGGTCTCTCAGAGACGTCACTCACTCTACGAAATATTCTTTGGATAGATTTAACTGGTAGAGTAATTAAATCAAACTCAGAAAAAAAAAGTATTTTAGAAGGATAAAGGACTTATCCGCAGTTTATAAGTCGCAGACTAATAAAATGCGAGTGGCGGATGGAGAGTCGGAAGGGGAAGTATTAGGAAGAGGATCAAGAAGGAACGAGAGAGGTGTCATTTATCATCCGTGTTATTCAACGTAGTATATGTGGATTGAATGGTTAAAGAGGTATTAGTAGGACAGAAAAAAGAAATGAAAGTTGGTAAAATTCATAAAGTCAGGTATGTGAAGATCAAGAGTTAGTAAGGGTGAGTGAGCAAAGGGTTGCAGGAAGTGCTGAGCGCATAGGAAAGTCAGTCCAATGAGCATAAAATTAGGAATAAATATAAACAAAATAAATTTGTATTATTTAAGAGAATGGGTATATAAATTACAGATTCAGATGTGATGAGGTGGAGCGGTTCCATAAAAAGAGAGATGGAGACTATTAAAATTTTGCTCTTAATAAAAATTTATTTCCAACTAGTTTCGATCCACTACAGCATTTTCAAGTGGTGCAACTCTTGAAAAGGATATGGTGCATCGAAACTACTCGTAAATAGATTTTTCTTATTTGGAAAATTGTAACAGCCTTCGTGTCTCTTACCAGAAAGAGTCAAGTTAAGTTAAAGTAAAAATTGGAGGCCACAAACTACAAGGAGACACCTTACTCAACCATATTATTTCTCTTTCGGAAATATTTCCAACCAAAAATATCAAAAAAGTGGGAACATGATAAGATTTTTAGTTAGTTAGAAAAGAGAAGACTCAAATGCATTAGTCATAGAGGGGCAAATGGAGGAAGTAGTTAATGACAGGAATGTTGAGTAAGGATGTTAAGAAAAGGCTTGTCAACTCATACTATCCATCGTCCCCTTATACAGCTCAGGAATATGGTCGTTATGTTATGAGAAATAAGCATAGATTTGAAGGTTTTTGCACTATGAATGTGAAATAGAAATGGATATAAATAAAACATGTGACAAGGCAAGTCATGTTGGGAAGTAGTGGGCGTTCTAAGAAGAAATAAAAAAGAAAGATGAAAAAGGGATATAGAGCGATTTGATTGGCAATGGAATGGATAAGAGTAAGGCTCGGACAGAGGGGAAGATTAGGCAAGCAAGGCGGGGGAAGGAATAGGATAGGCATGTTGGGTGGACTATGTAAGTATGTGAAATTCGATAAAAAATTGTTGTGATATCGGATTATTGGTTGCGTTTTGTTTGAAAAGGCATACAAAACTGTATCATGGAGTCGTTGTATAGTTTGTGTCCATGTGAATTTTACCTTAACCGGTGGAATACCAGTATTATATTTTCTATCTATAAAAATGTCATTTGGCCCGCAGTACAATTTACGATTAGCACTCAATAAATAATTTTATTTTCTCAATATATGTTACTTGATTAAAAATATTTATCCATATGATTTAAGGTTTTTGTTTGCATGAGGATGTAAAGAAAGAAACTCATAAAGACGTCATATTTCAATTATTGCTTAGCATATTTGAATTTGAGATACTTAACTTATCTCAGGTTGGGTACACTAAAATGACGTCTCCATTCGATGACCTCTACTCACATAAGATCCTAGAGAAATTCACAGATAAAGAGAACATCTTGATAAGTTACCGATACTGATGATTCGATAAAAAATAAGTGATCTGGATACAACTTCACTTGTCTGGATGAAAAATCTTCCACTATCTAAGAACGTTGTATCTGATCACATTACTAAATGAAATTAATATCAAAACGTGGAGTTATTTCTTCAGTAAAATAGACTATATGTACCTGTATATTCTGTCATTACCATCAATATATAATAAATCAACAGCAAAAGATGTTTTTCAAGTATAGAGGAAGTATGAATACCAAAGTATTGCTAAAACACGTTGAGTACATAATATATCCCAATGTAAAAAACATATTAGTCCACCTATCGTCATTAATAAAGAATGTTCTTATCTATACGAATCGTGAAAACGAGGTTGTAATAAAGCCATTAGGGGAAGAATTTTGTTTCCTTGGGCCTGTGACTGCGACTGAAATTACTAAGGAAGATCTGGAACCGAAAAAATCATAGTACTGAGTAATTGGGATTATTCAGAGGCGGCAACGGAGATTTGTAGCCATATAATTAGATCTATAATAGATATGTCAAGTCAATATTAACAAATCGTACGTAGCATATGATTATGAGAAAAGGATATGTGGAAATATTTGTCAATGAGGGAAGAACAGTGAAGTGCTGTGCAATATAAATACTACGATTGGTATTTCTCCATAATACTTTACTTCTTGATCCACTGAAAATATTCAAAGTACATCACCCTATACATAATTTTATACTTATTTAAAACATGCTGTAAAATTTAAGGTCCTGGTCTTAAACTGAGTATGATGGAAAATTTAAAAGAGGAAAAGGAAAAACAGGGTAAATATTAGGTTAAATGAAGCAGACGGACTTGATTCAAGAAGAAAGTAAGAAAGACAAAGTGTAATAGACACTGTCTGATGTGATACCGAATACATTTTTGTCACTGCAAAATATATTGATAGATTCCAAAATTGGATTGAAAAATTGATAAACATAGTCACAGCAAAGTTCTAATGGACGTTATTCTTCGGGCAATTTAGTCACAGTATATCCAACCAAAGCACATCAGTATTACAGAACAATATTACTAAAAAGGCAAATCACAAATATTCGGAAAAACGCACATATCGATGGATGATTTCATTAGGCACGCAAGTGTGCATGTGTGCGCTTGTCCCAACACCGCTAAACCTCGTAGAGACGACTTACGAGATATTTTTTGGATCTGATTAAAGTGGTATTTGACCTAAGAACCAGTCGGAATAGGATAGATGAGACAAATTAAGCCAGGAAAGGAAATATATCCCGAATGTTACCAAGCACTAATACCTCTCGGGGCCCAAAGCGAAAAACTACAAGCATGGCCTCAGTTCAGCTAACCTTATGATGGCGAAGTGAATATCTACTCTTTCAATTGCTTAATCTACGTTATTTAAAAGTCATTCACACCGCTGTAAAATTCAACGAATTGCGTGCCTTACTACTTACGCATCGGGTGATTGAAATCAGGAATTGTAAATTTAAAACAATTTTTATTAAATTAACATAATAGGTTTTTAGGCGAGGTAATAAAATATGTTTGCCTAAAGTTCAATACATAATTTCTTGCGACAAACGTAAAAACTACTTCGTGCTACAAGTTCAGATAAAATGTTCTCACAAATTATAGAGTATTTAGGACTGTACTCACCAAGATCGAAATAAAAAGAGGAACGGATGGAGAAAAATTTGTAACGTCGGGGCAATTTACTATCTACAAAAACAAATATGAACGATTTATTTTAGGAAAATTGATATAGCATTTCATTTGAATTCTCTCTCATTTATACAGACGACCAAAGGACTAAAATAGGAATCTTGTGCGCAAGGCAAGTTGGTAGTGACACGCAGGGCTCGCTGATGATCGGTACTCCTACCTAAACCGCAGTGTGAGTCAAAGGGGGAGAACCGAAGGGTAGGAAAATGGGAAGAGAAGTAAGCGGGTGTGGGAGGAGGAAAGAAACAATTTTCCGGGGAATAATAAAAAGAACCGGAAAATGAGAGAAAGGATAGTGGCCAGGATGGATTTAAAGGGAGGAGCGGCGGATGCAAAAAGGGGGAATCTACTCAGATTTATCCCCGTTTCCAATAGCAAGCAAAAGGAACCGAAAATACTGCCGACGTTCCACTCACACAAACACACACACGGAAACATACGTTTGTCGGAAGGCATCACACACCACTCCCTTCCATTCTCTGCCCAGTACCAAACATTCGCACAATCGCAAAAAAACTCCCGATTTATATTATTCCACCCCTCACCCGCCTCCTTCCTACTCCACGCCCACAAACTGACCCCCTCCGAGGGTAAGCACCCCTTTGACGAACAAAAACTTCCCTCCCGCCCACGCCGTTCATATGGGAGAATTATGGGACAATATTTTCATTCCCATCTCTATCCCCCCGGACCCACCAACACCACCCTGACTCCCGGACCGCCGCCCGCGGTGACCGGCCGCCGTCCCCCAGGCCCACACATATTCCGCAACCCTGTCCAAAGGCCCCTTCCCACTGTGCAACCCCCCAAGGAAAAAAATGCAACCCTCTCGTTCCCGTTCCTCCTCCTTGATCTACCTCCCCTCCGCCCAGTGTGTCTCATTTTCCCCATTCATGGTTGCCGGGGACTGAGGGTTTGACGGGAACAAGATGGCTCAAAAGGGTTTAGGTAGATGGGATGGTGGGAATTTTGAGAGATGGACATGCACGGGGTGGTAGCCTTAGGAAGTGGATAGGGAACATAGTGCATTGGCGATCGCACAAGGGTTGAATTTTCGATTTTTAGTGGATGAAAAAAATTCAAAGGGAAGAGGTACGATGGAATTCTTTTAATGCCCCGTAGTATTAGTAGTAGTCCATAGGAGAGGTAACGTAAAGGCTAATATTATTTGCACCAATTGGTGGGTAATTTGGAAGGGGTAGGATGTTGAAGTAACGATAGAAGTGTTAATGAGAAAGCCAACACCTGTATTTGCTTACTCTTAAAGTTAAATGCCATAGGATTCACACTTAACCGAGTCTCTCCAAATGGCGGCGTATTTCACTCAAAAATCTCATCACATAACACGAAACCTCGGGACAGGGATACCAGGCAAAATATTCTGCCTAATCGGGGATTAGAACCTGGGTTTTTGGGATTAGAAATCAATATATTAGGAATCACACCACCCCGAACTCCTAAAATATATTGCCAAGCATTCAAAATTAAAAGAAAAATCATCGATATAATTATGTACCGTCAAATTTCAGCTTCTTTCTTCACAGATAAACCTTAATTGACCCATTTCTTTGCTTTCTTTACACTGTAGGACATATAAACTAAAACAAGGATGTTTATGCTATATCAGGCATTCTATGTTTTATATTTTGCAGTGTTTTCTTATCGTTTCAAGGGGAGAAGATGTAATTCACCCAGCAATATCTCATGACACCAAGATATTCGATTCGCATATATTTATTTATTGATAATACCTAGCATGTTACTTTTCATGACCGTGTTTCTAATGAATCTCCTGATATAAAATCTCATTAAAATATTTAAAAACAAATTCTTTACAAATACTATTTAATAACTGGCTTTATAGGAGCATTATTTTTATGGCTATGTAGGCCTTTCAACTCACCTAAAAATTGGTTTTTCCGATATAAATTCGTAAATCTGTCTGTAACCGAGCAAATTGTTAAACAACGCAGTTAAGGACTGTTAATTTTTTATAGGTTTGCATTTAATAGGATATTGTTAAAAAATCAGAACATATTTGGCAGGCAAATTTGGAAAAATTGATGAATCAGAACTTTACGATAATTGACATGACTAAAAAATTACAACAAAGTAAACCTATTTTAAATTATTTTTTATTTTAAATTGATATCTCTTCTTTCAACCAAATCCTTAAATTTAATATTTTGATAGATTTAACTAACATTTACCCTCGAAATATGATTATTTGCGCTTCCCTTGGACATATTTTCTTACTGTCAATATCTTTTGATTCTTCAATGATCTGCGCCTAGCCTATACATATTAATAATTAGCTGAAGACATCATGATTACCCCGATTCATTCCACAACCCAAACCTGATTTTCCAACAATTTTTTTACTTTAGAATTATAGAAATTGGTAACAGTATACCCTTCTACTTCTGAAAAATAAGTTATAAGTTTCAGAAACTGCGTAAGCAAGGGAGCGCTAGCACACCAACCGTAACATCTGGTAGGTGAGAGCACCCAAAATAAATTTAAGCTAATATTATAATATTTAATAAAAATGAAATAAAATATTATTTGCAATTCCGTAGAATAGACACATTTATTTTTTCTTCCATATCATTATAATGGAATTCCAAATATCATCAGCCTCAATTATCTCTGAAATGATTTCATTTGTTTATGCTGGAAATTTTTAAGGGAAACTTTTTGTGTACATTATCAAACCAGCATAAGTATTTCATGCATTGAATACTTTTTGAAGCCCCCAGTAAATTAGAGAATAAAAACATCGAAAGCAGTTATAACCTAGCATTGTGTTCGCGTGTTATCTGAGATTTCATCCCAATATTACAGTATTTATTTGAGTCTGTTATTTTTTGCTCTTTCAATAACGTCTTTTACCAGGAGGTGGGTGGTCGTTTCCTCTATTTGGTTGAATCCGTTAATCAATATTTTCTCAGTCGGATTCCATGTGCTCAGAGTATATTTAAAGTGGCTTGTCACTCAAGCAATACGTTATTTTGGCTGCATTTTCCATTGAATAATTTATACGCAGTGGAACTCCAAATGAAGTCGTACCTTCACTGAATTTTAAATGGGCTACCAACCTCTCAGCCAACAATTTCTACATAGTTAGTTGGTGTAGCATTTCCATTTCAAGTTTTGGGGCACATGATAACTTTTTATTAGATTAATTTCAGCCTAATCAAAAGCAGCTTACACTTTTAGCTAATAACATTTTTACTATTTAGTGGGTCAGTGACCTCGTCATCTCTGTGTGAAGTTAAGTGAACCATTTATTACGATTATTCATTTAGTCTTATGTTCATTAGCTTGCACTTTCAGTACTTTTAAGATTTTTCTCAAGAATTACCAAATAATAAGACATCCCGTCGTTATTCCAGCCATATTTTTGTTCACCTAAAGTTCATACCATTGTGATAAAATTATGTGTACCTCTTTTGTCATTAACTAAAATCATCGTCTAGTCAATCCTTGTCCGCAACTTTTATTAAAGATTCTAAAGCGGAAGAATCTTAAGAACTTATCTTTACGTGAATTAGGATTAAGTATTATTGTAATAAAATTAAACTGCATTACTCATCTTTAATGAGATAAAAAATAACCTACAAGATCCATATTGCTCTACATAAACGAAAAAAAGCAATTTACGTATATATTTTGCGCTACAACCCATTAATTGTACAGAGATTCATAAAATATATGAAAACAATTTTTTATACAAGCAAAAGCCTTTTATAATGTGTTGTTAGGTGATAAATTTTCCACTGGGGCTATAAATACATGTAAACCTAAACATTTATTATTTTAGAATAATATAAATGTGGCATTTTTCTCTGAATTTTTATTGTGCGATAACTGTCATTTATATTTTCCTATGTATCAATGTAATACGCGCGGGAAGAATCAGTTTTGCGGGAAATTATTACCATAATCATTAAATATAATTTAAGCTACCAACGAGCGCAATGTCCTCTGTGTGTCATTAAATATTTGTAAATACGCCGCAATAAATATGTTGCTGATACCTTGGTTGACGAAAGGAATGTACAAAGATTTTCTGTTTGAAAAGATGGAATTACCCTTTCGGAGACGAATTTATACTTTGTAAGATATAAAGGGAAAAGACAAAACAAAGGGTGATGACCCCTATGGCATGATTTCTGCTTCTATCCCCATCAATTATATTTTATTACTCTATATCACGGTTTTCTCAATGAAATTGCAAAAGGTTTTAGGTTCAAAAAAGGGAATTATATATTTTTTCCGCGATGAGGATCTCTGTGGCTCGTGTAACGTCCAATCTCTGATCGAGGCTAACATTAATGCGGGCAATTATAATATCCCCACAGCAACAAGCAATACCCAAGACCTTCTGTTCTATGGTGTATCGAGATATTCACGGATACTTTTCAGGAAAAAAATGACTGCTACGCATTTCAATATATGCCCAACTCCTTTTAATTAGCACACATTTCAAAGGCTACGGAGTACGATATGACAAACTGTTATGGATGTGCCCACTCCAAAACCACAAAACAGCAATTACATAGATCTGGTCCAGAGCCAATTGAATATATTTTGTATCTACTTATTCACAATAGCTATAAATAAATGTGGTGGAGTGTATGTGAACACCGGTCATAGGTTTCTTGCTTGTAGATATCTTAATGATTTTTTTTTCGATGGTTCAAAATCAGCTAGACAAATCAAGGTGACTTTGAACAGACTAGAAGAGTGAATCAAATTCAACGGCTTTCGTTTCTAGAAGGGGAAACGTTTTTACCAGGTGTGAGGAAATGTTATCCTTCTATCATCACCTTTTTGTCGACGGAATCACCACTTTGATTAAATTATCCATTTCTTTCAATTATTTTAGATTAATAATTACATTGGTGTAATGTTCGGTTTTTAAGAGAGACGCGATCTAAAACTTTAAACATTTTACACTTCTTAAGTTATTCGAAAATCGGTCCTGGCCATACGGCTATACTCATTCAATAAAGAACATTAAGACGGTCGAAACTACTCTTTGTCTCATTCACTTATTCCTTGGATGAAAGTCATATTTCAAACCTTTTTCAACGGTCCACTTTTCGGGTCCTCGGTAAACGATCGAAGCTTTCAGAAACAGTCTGGTTATGAACACATATTGAAAATCCGAGAAACCCCTCTTTTGTACCCGAAGAAATACCCTTATGTATTACTACAATACCAGGTTTTTTATATACTATAGTAGAGTATATTATAAATGACCAAGAATCCATGTTTTGACCATAATTTTAATCCGTGTTTTTCATTTTTTTAACAGATAAATAAGGATGAGGAAGCCTGTTAGTATTCGTTTTCATAATTATATCTAAAACTTTAATCAACAGCATCCGGAGGCATGTATATCCGGCAGGATAGCCAGATCATTCGTCTTGGAAGAACAATACATTCATAGTACCAAACACTAAGTGCAATTTCCTCGAATTCCTTCACAACTGTGACCGAGTCTCAGCAGCAATTTAAAGAAACCTTGAATCGTTATCCGGACTTCATTGACCTATACACCTACTGATGAAATTCGAATTTATTCTGTATTTACGCTGTGACATTCTCCTACATAGCCACTATTTGTGCAATGCTTCCTGCTGGGTAGTACCTATACAGCTGAGCTCTTTGTTATTAAGATGGCTTTCCGTGGCATCAAGTGCAATAAGTGTTTTCTAATTAGTACTGACATAATGATTTCGTAATAATGCCCCTTCGGTTTTGCCTCATCCATCCTATCACCAAATACATACAGTAATACCTCCTCGCCTTCCATTATTAATGGTTTTGAAGTATCTATTCAGAGTGTCATGGGGCACATATGAATTTCTGGAAATGAGAATGCTAATTCAGAGGCTAGAGCGTCTCGGAACACTTTTTACCTATAGTGTTCGACACTACCGACTTTGGATCTGAAACTGGTGCGTCCTAAAGAACGGAAACGTGTCCCAAAATCAGTGGAATAACACTTTGCGAATGGTACACACCATCTGGCAGAAGTTCACGGAGGGAGGAGGGCGTCATCACGTACTTGAGAATAACGTACCGTGCTCTGACTCTCCTTCCCTCTACAATTGTTGAAAGGTATCTGGTCTTCTACGTCTCTTTTAACATACAAGTAATTCACATCACAAACGAGTTGAAACTTTAATGTCATGTTATTATTAGTAACATGGTTAATTGTTTTCAGCTTCATCCCTTTCTTCTAATATTATTGGATTGTGAGCGGTGGAATATGACCCTAGTAGTCGGCGAGCGCAATTAAATTTACGCATTTCTATCAGTACTACTAAAATGTAATTAATTCACCCTATTAAAGCAAAATTATCATAGCAACATGAGCATAATTATCAACTCCCACAATAAGGAAGGAATCTCCCAGCCGCAGCATAGAATTAAACTTCTTCAATTTATATAAATCAAATAAATAGTCAAAGAGGATCACATAAGTCACCGTATTGTTAATGTTGCTAACCGGAATTGGAAAATGAATATTGAACATTCATAAGAAAATTTTCCAGATCGACATATTATTTTAAGTAATGGCACATTCAAGTAGCAGAATATTAAATGAGATTGAATATACTCTAAATTCGAGTTGTTAATCTGAAACCAATGTGGGTAAAAATAACTGGAAAAAAATCAATAGGGATATTTTTTTATCCAAGTGTTGAGACATGAGTGTGGTCTGAACGGAGGCTCAACTCGAAATTTCGCCGACCCAATACAACTCAGTGTTCATCTTCTGAAAGCAGAGGGCGCCATCGTTTTGACGGTGGTCTTTCTCCATGCCGCTCGATTCTCGGACCGTTCTAGGAGAAAGTCCTCAGGGTGACAACGAGCTGGAGTCCTTGGGGAACTGCCTTGAATGGACGGGAAAAAGGGACCGGCCGCAAAGGACTGAGAAGCCAGGAAAACGGAAAGGGAGATGGAGAGCAGCACTCCAAAACTCTGACATCACGATAGAAAAAATAAATTCGTTCGTAGAGAGCGAGGGAGACAGAGCTCCACATGGGCTAGAAAGCGGTCGACGCAGTCCCTCTAGCCCCTCCACAACCCCGACTCTCCAACTCACCCCACTGGCGCACACCACCCACTCGGACCTCTATCCTCCAAAAATCTCCACCACCAACCCTCCTGAAGCGACATCGGTGACCATATTTCAAGTCAGAGACATAAATTCCGAAATTGCCACTGGCTATGAGAAGAGGGTCGGCTGAAGGGAAGGTTGGCAAGTCAAGAGGGTTGGGAGGAGGGAGAGGTGGGGTGAAAATGCAGGGAAGTTTAACATAAATACGGTAGGAATCGTCTCTTTTCCTCTTTTATCAGACCGTCCACCGCTCCCATCTTCCACCTACTCACTTGACTGGCCTTCCTACGGGAGCCGCATTACGACGGGCAACCCAGTGGCGAAAAAATACCCTCCATCCGTCCCGCGGGGAGGAGGGTTTCCAGAGGAGGGGGGTGGAAGTGAGGGCGGGGGGAGGAAACGCGAGTTGGCAATTTTTGATACAAAAGGTAATAATGACGACGGGGGTCGATGGGAAGGTGGCGCTAAGGAAATGGACGCGACCGTGGTGGAAAGCATGGTGGGAACGAAACCATTGAAATTTGACGATAGTCCTTGGCCAGTGCCTTGACACGATACCGTTTCATCCTAAATGAATGGTTTCTGGAAAAGACAAATATAAACAAAACTGTCAACCTACATAAAAAATTACCATATACAGTACTGTGAACAAAGACCCAAATCCTTAATGTGCTGTCAATGCTTCTATGAAGCCACTACGAGAAGAAAATTAAAATGATGCATCTTGAATCTTGATCCTCAGATTAATTTGGGCATATGTAAAAATACTGACATCACAATATTTGTTGAATATGCTTTAATGTAATGATGCTCAAAAATTCTCGCATTATGTGGTTATCATGTCATACATTCATATTCAAGTTCCTCTGTCGCACAATGCTCGGTCAAATTAAAATCAAGCGCAAGTACCCGAAGATATTTACTCAAAGACAAACAATAATAGACGACTTTTCCGGATGTGAATGGGAATGTATCTACTCGAATATGATTAACTCTTGAATTTGTGCAAAAATATATTCAATTGTTTTCATGACCTATAATTGTACATTGGTGGCTGGTCCTCTACCACCCCCACCACGCATTCCTTCGGCGAATAGCAAAGTAGAAATTCGCTGAATAGCAGGGTAGCAATTTTTGGACGAAAATTTAACATGCAACATTTTTAAAATACAGACATATTTTAATAAATATTTTTAAAATTTATTAAAGCAATTCAGTAATAACGGAAAATGAGAACAAAGAGTGCTGCATGAAATTAAGTTCGAGCAATATATCGAACATTTACAAAATCTCTCAAGAGCGTTCAAAATGTCTAACGAATAATAAAAGGATTGTTTTTCAAATTTGTAGAAGGAATGAAGAAAAGTGTTTGCCAAAGTAATGATTTAATTTATTATTAGTTCTCACCCAAAAAAAACAAAAAAAGATCCAAACACTTTTTAACCTTTACTCTTATTTTATATGTGGTTATGTTTTCTTCTATTGAGAGAACAATCAATAGAAGAAAACATATTGAGCAAATAAATATCAAATGAAAGATAAGTTTTTCTTTAGGAAGAACGAGGGAAAAATATAGAGTGAACATAAGGTAAACAGACGGATTTTCGTATGTTTTTAGCCCCAAAAGTAACCTTTTTTAGCCACGACATATAAGGGAAATATGGCTATAATTTAAAGCGATTTATTTTGGTAATAGTATTGGTAGGCTAAGTATTTAAGTCAGTTTTTCAAATAATATAAAAATACAGAGTGCGTTCCAAAAGTAATGCAATTATTTTAAATGTAATTTAATGAAAAGATTTGCAGAAGCACTTAAATTTTTCTAAGCACTGTCATTGGGCCGAATGTTATTATATTATCATCATAGGTTTAGTATGAGCTCACCCATGTACCAAGCCCTATACGGCGTGTGAATATTCACACATCAGGGTAGGAGGGCCAGTTCCTTTCCCTGTGCCGGTTATGGTTTCCCAGTAAGATCTGGTACCCGAAAAATCAACTAGCTTGGGTGGAGCTGCAGGTGCTTAAAGTGCCTTGCCCTGGAATCGAACCCGGGACCCTCCGGTCAGCAGTATATATATATATATATATATATATATATTTATAGGTTCCCCCACCTATTTGAAAAATCCCAACCCCCTCATCCATTACCCTTTCCTCCTGATGCTGTATCCCCTGCCACACACCTTTTTGGCGGCTGGCAGGATATTAATGTAGATGTAGAATACTTTATTGTAAATCAAACACTAATGAAAAACCTCTTCGCGCTATGATTTGCAAAAGCTTTGGAATCACAAAACCATTCCTCCTAAATTAAATTAGAGTTGTGCTTCGAAGTATTCGGTAATTCACCCAGAAGAGTGTTGCGTCAATATTACGATTATTTTTTCGCCGCGAGTGCCGGTGGAATATGGGAGCGTGGGAAACGAGAGGAAGGGTGAGAGATGTGAGTCGTGGTGCAAGGGAGAGACGAGATAAGGGGAAGGTGGGATGGGTCCTGGTTAGTGAGTACGAGAGATAGAGAGAGGGAGACGGGAGTCGGGAGATAAAGGGTGGTAAAGGAATGAAAGGCCAGTGGAAATATAAAGGGAAAGGAAGGAAGGGAAAATGGAATGGGAGGGGATGACAAGGACCCTTTCGGCCACACAAGAGCGTGGAACACATCCCGAGACAGTAAATTGGCTTGGAAATACAAGTGGCACGCGCGGATCCATGTGGGGCGGGATTCGGGCGCCGATGTTGCCAGTCCTGCGTGCCACGTAGAGGGGATTCACTGCAAGGGCATGGGTTGCAGACAAGAGGATTTTGTTCTGGAACTCGAATATTTTAACGAGATAGATTATTGAAAAATAAAACAAAGTGAGCACAGTGATATAGTTGTAAAATCCGGTGGAACGTATATAACGAGGGCAAGAGTTTTTGGCTATTTTCTCAATGGAAACGGACATACTAAATTCTCTTCTAAAACGAACGGCATTTTTCAGACCAGGTCCAATTTTTTCAGCAACTTTTATAACTATGGGCCAATATATTTTAAATGAAATGCCACCAGCTTATAATTATCAAAGAAATATACGTCTTCATGGAGAAACCACAAACTTCCATGGAATTAGTCAGCGACGGAGGGTCGCGAGGAAACCTAGAGAGTATGCGTATAATGGTCGTTCCAAATGCAAAATTGATCGATTCTGGTATTTTTTTTATTTATGCTAAATAATAGCTATAATATAATATTCCACAAGTAGCATAGAATACAGAGATAGATTTTTCTTAAGAGTGATAGTGCAGGTAAGTTTGTGCCGGGATGGGAATGGAGCGGCTATACCGAAAAATGGTGGTGGAGAGATATGAGGATGAATGAACAAAAGGGACTAAAGAATCAGAGAAGAGGAGACCCTGAGATGGAATGAAAAGGATATAGGTAGGGAGGAAAGAGTGGGGGAGGCAAGCGAACGCCTTAGCGTTCATGTGCGCTTTTGACTTGTCTATTTCACGTTGCCGACTAAAATACTTCTCTTAATTTCGCACTGGAAATTCATTAACGGTAAATTTAATTTCAAAGAAAAAAATGAAAAAAATATGTCATATATCTCTCCTGAAGCATTTCTGTCTCAAAAAATATTTGATTTTATTTGAATAAGTGCGGTCATTAATGTTTTTGTAAACCGTTAAAATAATATTATTTTCATGACTAACCTCTCGGTTATAAGACTAGTTTATTTGTTAGTATTGACAAACTGGGTGGATTTTTTTCACGCTTGAAAAGAAAGTTTCCTTAAAAATGGTCCTAAGAAAAGTTTACTAAAGAAATAATAAGCAAATAAGAACACTGCTCCACTAGATAATGACAGAATTCACACCCGGTTTTGATGTACTGAAACATCTTTACATGAATTACCTTCAGCTCTGAAAGTTAAGGTGATGTACTACATCAAAAACGGTCTTGGTTTTATTCAGTACTTATTGAAATAGTGCTCCTGTTTACATTATAATGTTTCAACTCCACAAAAACATTCCTTAAAATACGTATTATGTAGGCAAATAATAGGAGTGAATGAAAACATACGAAGGTGAATGAAAATAATTTGGTGGATGAATGAAAACGACAAAAATTAAGTCCGTCATTCATGCCCAATCAAGTATAACTACCAAATAGACAGCCTTGTCATTGATAATTATTTATTTTCAACAACTTGGTGTGAAAATGTCAAGCAAACAGTAATAATTCCTTTTAATATTTTTGAATATCCTTGGGGGTGAATTTGAAGTTAAAGCTAGGAAAGTTAAATTAGAATTGGAATAAAATACTCATTCAATACTCACTCAAGTAATCATTATGTACTGATAGTTTAAGTTTGGAAATACACACAAAGAAGGAATGTTGAGGTAAATGATACAAAGAGATATATCCGCGAGTCAAAGAGGTATTTGTAAGTTAAACTCTTCACGCAGATTCATGGGGATAAGGTAGTTAGAGTAAATAGAACCAAAATACTGCAGAACGAGACTGAAAGGTGGCAAGTTCTGTAAAGGATAAGACAAAGTGATTTCATTTTGGAAAATCAAAAATTCCACAGATAAAAGTGTAAATTACTTAATAAAGAATTCAATGTGAGCATAACTAAGGAAGCAACGAAGTACACTTCAGGTTTTGAGGAATCACTTCATTGATTGAAGTACAAAATGCGGTGACATTAAAAGATTTCTGATGAGTGAATACTGCTAGTTTAATAGATATGAACAACGGTTAATGCTTTTATGAATTATTTGGACTGAGATCCTTAATGAAGATAAAAAATTGATACTTGACTATGGTAAAATATGAATAATGTAAATCTGATATGTGATAATATTTTGATGAAGACGAAGATTAAGGAAACAAATTTTTGGTTTACACAGGAAACAAATTAAGGTTTTACACATTGTTTGAAAAGAGAGAGATATCCTTCAAAAATCATTTAAAAAAGTAGAAAAATGAAGATGTAATTTGGTGGGTATATTGAACCTTGTGATAAATTTATAAACGAATAATATAAGAAATGGGATCATTAGAGAAGATTATTACTTGTAGAAATTAAAGCAGAACCGACGAACTTGGTCATTGTTCCGGTATACATGCTACCGAGCAACTATAAGGAGGAAGAAGTCGATAGGATGTACAATCAGTTACAGAGCATAAGCGTGTGTGTTTCTGAAGGGAAAAATTTAATAGTGACGGGGGATTGGAATGCGACAATCAGCGAAGGCAGAAATGGTGAAGAGGTAGAGGACTACGGCTTAGGCACGAGGATTGACCGCGAGGAGAAAGTAATTTGAGTTCCGCCGGAGAAAGGGATTAGTCATCATCAGCACATGTTTTAAACACTAAAAAAGGCGTGCGTATACATAGAAAATGCCAGGTGATTCAGAAATGTATAGGTTGGATTATATTCTGGTTAGGCACAGGTTTAGGAACAGTGTGATAAATTCTCAAAGCTTCCCGGGAGCGTATGCGGACTCTAATCACAATTTAGTTGTTACAAAATGAAACGTCCGTTTGAAAAAGATAAGTCAGAGGCAGCGGGTTAGAAAATGGAATGTAGAATCATTAAATAGATTAACAAGGAAGAAATATCAGCAAGCTGTAGCGAAAATTATAGATGACGGTAAAGAGCTGAGTACTATCGAAAATGGGAATGCATCAAGAAATGGATATCGGAAGCCGCAATAGACACTATAGGAACCGTTAACGGGAAAAGGATAAGGAAACCATGGGTAACGGATGAGATGATTTCAAAGATGGATGAGAAAAGAAGATGAGAGAATTTAAACACAGACTTAGGCAAAATGAAGTACAAAGAATTAAGCAATAAATTGAAAGAGACCACAGTAAATGCAAAAGAAGCATGTTGGTAAATGCCGCGCGAGGATATAGAAAGTTTACAGAGGAAGGATGAAATTGGTGTGCTGTGCAGCAAAGTTAATCACTATCGGGAAATAAGAAGGGAAGATCTGTGCTAACAGTTACAGATAAGTGGGGAAAGATAGTAGTTGACACAGAAAAGATCCAAGAGAGATAGAAGGAATATGGGGAAACACTGTAAGGTAAAGAACCTTAGCCAACAAGGTTAGACATAGAAAAGGAACATGAAGCAGGTAAAGACAGCATATGTCCAGACATACTCGAAGATTAGATAAAAAGATTATTAAGAGAGATGGAACAAAATATGGCCGTGGGGGTTAATAACAAATGAAATTATTTGGGAAATGTGTGACCAAGACTCAATGTGGACTGATTCGTATCATCTATGGCGGATGAATCTGGACGGGAGGCATTGTGAGATCAGTTTTAGTTCCTATTCCACAATTGGTGATGGATACATCATATGAGAACAGCAAAACAATAAGTTTGATATCCCATTGGACTAAAGTGGTTCTCAGAATCATTAACAAAAGAATGAGAGCATGGCAATGGATTACTAAGGGGATGATCAGTGTGTGTTTAAGAAGGAGGGAAGTACGTTTGATGCCATCATAGTACTGATTTATATACTAATGATCTAGTAATACTAATCGAGAGAAATATGGAATAAAATCTGGATGTTTGCCTGTTTCGTAGATTTCGAAAAAGCGTTTAATAAAGTGAATTGCGCAAAACTAATGTGCATATTGCCGAAAACAGGAACAGATAAAAGAATAAGGAGGCTATTCCGAAACCTCACCGGTGCTGTTCAACATACATGTAGAGAATATGATTAATGAGGCATGGGAATAACTGGAGGTAGGAAGGAAAGTTGGCGTCGAATTTCTAAAATCAGTTAGGTTTGCTGATAACCATGCTATAGGTTGTCCGTCAGCCAATAGGTTGCAAGCATTGCTGAGAGAATTGGAGGCTCAGTGTGATAGGTATGGGATGAGAATCAATATTAGTAAAACAAAGGTTTTGCGATTTTCCAGATAGAAAAATCTAAGCTAAATATTAAAATAAGAGAGGAAAAATTGAGCTGGTTGAAGAGCTTACGTATCTCGGAAGTGTTTTTGACCAATGCGGTCAAAGTAGTAGTATTGCGCTGGGCAAAGAGACTTTCATAGGGAGGAGGGAGTTGATAACGGGGGCGTTGAGCATGGAGGTTAAGAAAAGACTTGTAAAAACTTTGATATAGGGCGTTGCTGTGTATGGTCGCTGAAACAGGAGGATAGACGTAGATTGGAGGGTTTTGAAATGTGGGTGTGGAGAAGAATGGATGAAGTGAAATGGACCGAAAGAAAAACAAATTAGGAAGTACTAGGGATGGTTGGTGAGGAGAGGGGTTTGTTGGGAGATATCCCATAGAGGCAGGAAATATGGATTAAAGGCCTATTGAGCGGCAGTGGGATGTTGATAAAAGAGGGGAGAATGTTAGGCAAACGAGGAATGGGCAAGAACAGGATAGGGATGTTGGACGGGAAGAAAGCGGGAAGGAAATACACAGAGATGAAGAGGGACCTGATGTAGAGTATGTTGCGGGATTGTGTTTTGTTAGGAGTCACAAAATATTTATTTGGTAGTTGTTTCAATCCAAAAACCTATTTTAGCCGGTAGATCACATTATAATAATAATGTGTATAATCACTTCCACTGTACGAACACTCCTCATCTTTTTGCGACAGTACGGAACTAAAAATGAACCTTCCTTTTCTAAACGTGGTATGTTAATATTTCACAGTATGCGTGGAAATCAAAATAAATTTCATTACCTTAATATACTGATCAAAATGTTAATTTAATTAATGAAATGACGTTAGATGATTAAAATACTTTTGTGAATTATAATCAAAGTTTTCAGTGTAATCATAAAATGTGTACTAAACTAGTGGGTTATGCAATAATAATTTTCATCAAAGCTGAGCACCGCTCATATAATTAAAAGCTATTTATGGCTATAAAATGATATATTCTCCAAGAAAATCCGGTTATTTAACATATCTGCCTAAGATATGTAAGATATTTAAGTTAAGAAAATAGTCTTTCTATGCAAACATTTCAGGACAATTAGCAGCTGGAGGGTGACTTCTTGAGTTAATTTGTAGTTTTGACAATAGATGTTTAGTATATTACATTATGGCTTCAAAGATGATAATGAGCTAATTACACTTAAATAATCATTTCTATTTATAACACAAGAGAATTGTATTCTCATTAGCATGTACAATGTGACCTAAGAGATCCATCGAGAACAGGCAGTTTATAAAAGGTTTATTAAATAGCAATTTTCTAAGACTTTCTTGATTATTGATAAAATAGTGAATTGATTTAATTGAATATGTTATTGTATAATCAAATATCATTTTAATGCTTTAGAATAAACTAAGATTATATTTTTAGAAGTTTTAAGACCATTTTACTCTGGTACCAAAGTTTATAAAATAGTATACCACAGTGGTATAGTATTGGTCCCTTTGGTAAACAAATATCCTATTACGTTAACGTTTATTGGGCATTATTATGATGTCCATAATAGTTTAATGCCTAATACTTATGGCACGTATTCTATGAAGTTTATGGAAAAAACAATGTTTACATTGGTTATTAATATGCACAAAGTGGATACGTGTTTATTAAATGAAATAATATTATTCGTTTTTTAATTAGGATTATCCTTTCGGCATAATTATATTATTAAATAATATAATAATGCCATCATCCTGAAAGGTAATCATTGTAATAGAATTTATCATTCTGTTAAAAAATTATATAATTAATAATCCAGATTGCACTTGTCTAGCAAACAAGAGTAATTTGTCGGTATATAAGATTGTTAATACTCATAAGGCTCTATTAAACTACTATGAATTTAATTGGTAAATACTTTGAATGAAATGGAAAGGCAAATGAGGATACTTTATAAATAGTGAGACAAGAGAAAGATGAATAGTTGGGATAAAACCAAAATCCAGAAAAGTGTGTCGAAATATAGTAATGATATTAATGTAGGCTGAAGTTATTCCTTTAATACTGAAGTGCATATTAAGTGACTAAACATACAATAAAATGAGGTAAAAATGAGGTAGAAACGAGATAGAAAAATGAAGCATTAATTAATCATCATGAAGGAAGGTGAAAGATGGGGACAAGTAAATTTCGGGGAACAATAAAGAGGAATTTTCCGTGAAACATGCAAGATAATAGTCATGTCTATAATAGCTCTCAATAGCTCTAGAAAGGGAGAGAGACCAAATCAGATGCAGAATGATAATGTATTAATTAAACTAGACGATATGGATTAGTCGGTACTTTATTCGTTTTGTTTATGTAAGGTATACATAAAGTTTTGTAGTCATAATTTAGTCAAACGATCAGAAAAATGTTATTGTTAACTTTTAAAATATTATTACAATTGATTATTACGTTTCTACTAATTAATTAATTGCACAAATATTTATCTTCAGAATAGACCCATGGATACTTACTCCCCTCAAGAACCCCATGAGGTCCCTATTTATTCCCTTACCTTGCAAGTATAACTAAAACTCTAGATCTCCTACTACTCTCCTATATGAATATTCCTCTTATTTCTTTGTCGGCTCCGGTAATTATGGGGCAACTCCTTCGCCTGGTAAACCATAGGTCGTGGATTCGATTCCAGCCTAAGTTAATTTACCTCAACCTAGGGACTGGGCGTATGAATTTGTCTTCAATGTTAAATCTAAAAGTTACTTCGAACAAGGGGTTTATTAAATAGCAATTTTCTAAGACTTTCTTGATTATTGATAAAATGGTGAATTGATTTAATTGAATATGTTATTGTATAATCAAATATCATTTTAATGCTTTAGAATAAACTAAGATTATATTTTTAGAAGTTTTAAGACCATTTTACTCTGGTACCAAAGTTTATAAAATAGTATACCACAGTGGTATAGTATTGGTCCCTTTGGTAAACAAATATCCTATTACGTTAACGTTTATTGGGCATAAATAAATTCATATTTCGTCTTCATCTAATTATCTTTCTTATTTACTTTTACTTTTTACCATTAGCTATAAGTGTTATTTTTTCATCTTCTTTATACATCTGATTTTCTGCGTGCATATAGTTAATAGGCTTTAACATGTGTCTTGCACTCGGTTTTTGAAAGGTAAGACTTCGGGGTAAACAACGTGATATTTTGTATCTAAAACGTTTAAATAGTTATTCCATTACCTAAATAGTCCCATCAATTAATTTATTTCGGTTTGGGCAATATTTTTGCAATCGTTATTTTCCTAATAATTTTCCTCCTACCTATGTCACTATCACCCAGGATGTACCTCAATAACTTTGCTAGGCGATTAATGGTTAAGGCAAAAGCCTCTGACACCTTTTCAGAATAAATAAAAACTTATCTTGTTTTGAAATGACTTATCGCGGATCTCCTACTTTTTACAGTGCTACGTCAACACATACAAATTAATGGAAAGAATTATACGCTTATTAATATTCTTCACTTAACAATAGTTGGAATGAGATGCCCGCAAAAATATCCACACACGAAATAATTGTGTATTGCATATGCATAGTTTAACATGGATAAGTAAAATATTATTTTATGCATTAATATTTTATATAAGGGCGGTTATATGGATTGCTTAAGTATGTGCTCAGTGTTGCCATCTGAATCTCAAAGTGGGCAGCATGGCATTTGAAATTATTTGCCTTCAAAAACTTAAAATGCAAATATCAATTTCTTGTGACTTCGTCAAAACCAAACTATTAATGGTGTATTTAAATTGGATGTTCAGTATAAAATGAAATTTGAAAAAAACATATTACTGAAATATTGATCACGCTACATTCCCTGTTATTATTCTTCGGAATTAATTTTTAAATCAATTTTCTTAAGCAACCTTCAGTTAGGTAATCTACTAAGAATTGGCAAGGTTGAATGAGGATAAAGACACCCATGGTTTACTGTCTTAATATATATAGAAAGATTTCTGTACCCAGTAGCAATGGATTTTACGCAGTGGTCAAAACATATAGAGGTTGGAATAAAAATACATAGAAATAACACTGAGTAGCTAAGCCAACTAGGAAAACCAACGCAAAATCCTGCGAGTGAATTGACCATCTCGCCGCACCGTGGGATAACCTGCGTGTCGAACTAGCGGTATAAAAATAGACAACAGAAATCCCCATGGCTAATTATCAAGGCGAGTACTCTGCCAGCCAGCAGATTATCCTGAAGTCTCTTGCTGCCAACTCCACCTAGAGGGAAGGATTAGGCGACTCTTTCTTCTCAAGCCGCGCTGCGTTGTAATTGGACCTCAAATGCTGGGAAACCTAAAATCGGAACACTATCACACCACTGTTAGCAGGAACAAAACTTACAGGCACCACCTTCCACTCACGAGGGTATGTAACCCGCACCACTCCCCATTGCACCACTCCGAAAAACGTGGCAGACTTTCTTTTCTGGGGGAAAACAATGAAATCGTAACGATTTTTTATCAACGGCACCACTGAAGCCCTCCCCTTCTTCCTCCCTAATTTTGGTTTCCCCACTCCAAGGGCTAAGATATCGGTTTAATTTGCAGTCGCCGGCGTGTGTAGAGATTATGCAAGGCATTGAGAAGTAAGAGAGGTGGGGAGGTTGAATCCAGGGTTGGCAGGGCTGGAAACAATGGAGGGTTGTAATGTGCGAGGAGAGAAACGGGAGGGGGATGGGCGCTTGGGAGTTGGACATAGATTCTGGATTGGAGCCATCCACTCACTTTCCGAACTTAATTGGTAGCCTCCCATTCCTTGTTTCAGTTCCAATTCCGTTCCCCGCGCGGCTATCTCTCCCCCCCTCTTTCAGCCCGTTCCATTAAACCCCTTTTTCCCCTCCGCGCACCCGTCCCTCGGGAAAGCTTGTACGTACACACCTCCCGGCGCTCCCATACCCAGCGCAAAACGACTAAACTTACACGCTCAAATCTTTAATCCCTTTCAAGTTGAAAAAAAGAAAAGTCTCTCTTGCATTTGAGTACTGAGGGGTCGAAAAGGGCTCATTTTTCAACGAGAACAACCACCTCCGTGGGGCGGAGTGAAGGACTACGAGGTGACGATTCATTCTCCCACGGGTTAAAGAAATGAGTTTACCGTGGATTGCTCAGCTTTTGATAAAATTTGTCAGTTCAACCGTAAATACTAACATTATCAAACGTCATTGATTTTTAAATATTCATCGCACTATACTCATGCGTCAATATTTTGTCAAAAATGAAACAAGTTTTAATATTTAACTTCAGTTATATGCCAAATAGTGATAAACTAAGAGTGAGAATTAACTGGCACGAATATATGTACTAGTCATCCTTAACTCCTGAATATTCTATAACTACTGCCTACTTCTATTTGAACTACTGCCTTCTTATCTCAGTCATTTGTTCTGATTTATACTGAAACCTCATCCTCATTTATTTCTTCATCGAAGATTAACTTCAACTTCCTATTGATATTCGATTTTTCAATCCATATTTTTTCAACATTCTCCTGATTGACGACACAAATTATTTTGTCCTTCTTCACGGAGACAAAGTTTAAGTATTCATGTATACCTAGTATCGTTATGTTAAAATGGTACTATGATCACTCACATGCACAATACTCACTAACTTTCCATCTGTTACCTACCTGATACTAAGGCTACCCTTGGAAACATCTTCCTTGGACGCTCAAATCTTACTGCGGAAATTCCTCTGTATCTTCAACTAAGAAAATGTAAAAAATGTGTATTTCCTTTTCGCATTTATCTTTTGAAGTTCTTTAGAACGCCTGGAATTAACGTAGTCCTATCGTTTCATTTCCCTATGCTAACTTATGCGGCCCTTTCACAGGTGATATTTCACTTAGCTCATTTCACCTCACATCACCGTCTCATTTGTGAAAAGATTCCATGTGATTACCAGCCAGGAGGCCTCGTTTTGCTTCCGTAAATGACGCATATCCGGGAGGTCCACTTCCCATAGTTGCCAGAATTCATTAAGAATTCGTCGCCCTCAATATTAATATCATGAGTGAAGATATTCGAGAAGATTTCAGACCTCCCACCTCAATGGTGTGTTTTCTGAGACACCATAAGATTAAGTGTCAAATGCCTCAATAGAGTAAAGATTACCATTAGTCAGGTTTCTACCGTTCAAACTTTTTCCTTTACCTTAAAATTGAATTTTTCCTAATTCATTGGGTTTCTAAACACTCCTTGCCTCATCTTGTTGGAATATTACCCCTTTCCCATGAAGATTTACTGTCTTAATCATAAAGCTCAAATCACTAGTTTTCACTTCTATTGTATAATTGTATATACTTACGCACTCATGACGAAAGAATCGCAAAAATATGTTGCGTATTTAATGTAAGAATTCTGCCGCTCTTGTTGCTGGGCAATTTCCGGTGGCGGATATTAGCAAGAAGCGGCCAGGAAAACGGTGAAGACATCTTCTCCGGAGATGTCGGGGTCAGGTCTAAAGATTTTGAGACGGAAGTTTCGTTGTGACCTGATCTTCCAATAGTATCAGCTTCCGTGATGGATTTCTCCAGGGGAATTTCTCTCCTTCTCTCTTGTGGCTGTGACGCTAAGGTTCGGTTGTATTTTCATTGCCACTAGCATTGTCCTCACTACGGTTATAAGGGATTAAATTTTTAAGTAAAAATAATTCCTAAAAACTTCACCTTCCGCCTGATCACAAATTTGTTCTTAGTGGGTCATGAACTCTTTAAACCAAACCTCCTACATTACCACAATGTAAAGGCTAAGTTCACAAATAATTACCTCCATAGGCAAGTGAAGACTTTATATATATATATATATATATATATATATATATATATATATATATATATATATATATATAGAAAAATAAAATCAAATTAATTTAAATGAAACGATGCACAAGGTATTGTGAAGCATATATTTAGCATTTCTGTGACAATGACAATTAAGCTACTTCAGTGATGAAATTTTAATTAACAAAATTACCCTTTGGAGAAAGAAAGAGTATTTTTATATCTTGCAGTAGGAATAAATCAGTGGAATACAATTTTTTGCATGAACAATCATTCGTTTAGAGCTTTAATCAGTACTGTTTTGAGCCAATACATATATTAAGTAATATTTTAGAGTTTTAACTCTCAATAGTAGGAAGTAAAACCCTGTAGTTATATTTTGAAAAACTTCAAATGAAGGTATTTTTAGAGGATATGCCTTGCTTCCTGAATAGGTTTAAATTTATTTTGAACACCTCCAAAAATTAGGAATTTTTTAAATAAAATAATTGATAAATAGGAAGAATTTTAACCCCTATGTTTTCAATTTAAAGAATATTATATGAATTATAGATATTTTGCGCTTTCTACTCACTACACCTCCTACTGCCACGCAAAGCTTTAACAAATAACAATTCGATATGCATATAGGAGATAAACAATAAAAAATATGTATTTTATTTCCTTATGTATTTAAAGAATAACATGTCGTTATAACTCATGCTGTTGCTAACATATAGTGATAGCACATATGTAATTGATGACAAAAATAAAAGCGCAAAATTGTATTTGATTTCACTATTATTTCCTTCCATTCTCCAATCAATTACGAACTTATGAATTTTTTAAAACGCTCTAATGCAGAAAGGTTACAGAGCGAACTGAAAAGGTGCACAGGCACTAGAAAACTGGTTTCCTAGAGTTTCTCGTATTGAATCATCGGTGAATACATCTCCATGAATCTTCAATCTAACCTCCATCTCCGTAATGCACGGAGCTGCGCCTGTCCCAACCCACCCGCGCTCTCTACATACATATCTCAAAAATTTCCTCCGAGGTGTTCCCATCGTCTTCGCAGACTTTCGCATGCATCTTCACGCTATAGAAGGCATTCCTCTGAGATTGCTTGTCCTCAATCCTCACCCCCCCCCGATACCTCCCTGTAACATATTTCTGTTCCAACGGCTCGAAACAATGGGAGGGACTATTTCAATACGTAGTGGCTCGAGGAAGCGATTCCCCTCATATCTCTGTCGCCGTGTCCTCTCACTGATATATACGCGACGCGGAGCTAGGGATTGAATTTCGGGTGACAGAAGGGGGGTGAGATCCAGACCGACCTTCTCTCTATCTTCCCCCGGTAGGTTTCAACCTGCTCGTGCAAAGACAAGACTTTTTTTCCTTCGACATCTGCCCTTCGGAACGCTCCGTCAGAGGATATTATTTGAAGAGATCGTAGATCTCCATGTCCCATAATCGCAAGAAACTCATGACGTTATAAATGTTTTATTGTCGTATTTCTGGATAGAAGAAACCGTTTTGCCAAATTTTCACTAATGCCTATTTCTAGTTGTATATTTTGTCTCTTGTAACCTAAATTTCAGGATATTTTGTATCATGGTACAATGTGTCCGCAGAAGTTTGCATTACAAATTAAATAGTGATAATACTCTTAATATTTAGTCTCTAAACATATACCTCCAGGTTTTAAATGATGCCTCTTCTAACCCTCTATTTTTCTAATGTCTCTTTTCGGTCACCCCCTTTAATCTATTCTCTTCTAAATCTAAATGATAGGACACAAACCTTCCTTTACCCCTAACTGTGACAACCCATTACGTCCTCACTTACCAAGCCAAACCTCCCCTCTCCTCGCCAATGATCCCAAATCTACCTTCTCCCTTCCCTCCCGCATTCAGTGCAGTGCATGTGAAAACTTTGCAAAAACTGTCAGAAAATGTATCGCTGCTCAGAAACCAGAAAGTAAAATTGTGTGAAATTGCAGTGTTTTTCTCTCCTATATATCTCTCTATTTTCAATGAAAACTTTAGTTCAAGCTTCATACTTGAAATTTGGACTTATTTGCAATAAGATTTTTTTAAAAAGTTGCACTTTAGTCCCATACAAACTTTTTTTACCATTAGGTACTACATCACTTGCAAAACTATTGTAAACAAAGAAGTAAGAAACAAACAAGTAAGTAAAAACTAAAAATAAAACAAGAAAAATATTTTAAAGTATTTAAACTTAAGAATAAACTGTTTATTTCAAATATTTCTATATACGTAATCAAAATTGCGCCCTGTAAGTAGGCTTGACTTTTGATACAAAAAACGTTTTAAATGTGATGATAATTTTAAATTTAATACTTCATATTCCCCTTAAAATTTTACCAGCCGTTTTATCTCTACAATCGTTTTAGGTGGTCTATAATTAAAGCTTGGTATGTTAAGACCAATTTGGCTCTTTATGCAAGGAAAGGAAAAAAGTGCATTTTTCTAGTAGCTAGATGTAACTGGTGGCCCGCAGGCCGAAGTTTTTTAGAAAATTTTCAGATGTAGAAAGCAAAAATTAAATTAACAATTTGAAAATTTAGCCGTGAATAAACGAGCCTATATAAGCACCAAACGTGAAATTTCATTTGATATGACGATTTTTTTCTAATGAGACGTATTGTGGTAGCAACAGTAATCAAATTTATCTATTTTCTATTGGTAACAGATTTTAAAGAAGTGCCCTTCAATTTTTATATTATTTTGAAAGAGTCAATTATCTATTAAAATTTCTGGGTTTTTAGTCATTTAAGAGATTAAAATGTACCAAAATACACTCATTTTAAATATTATACAGGAAAAAAATTGTGTCCACAGAAATTACATTAGAAAATTTGAAATACGTATACATTTATACGTAGATGAATAGTTAATCTCTTTCATTGAGAAATTTTAATTTTTCCATCCACAGTTTAAATATTGGTAATTTTTAAGCATTTACTTTTTAATTATACGATTATAAATATTGCATTTAATGTTAGTGAAAAGCAATTTTAATACCGAAACGGCTGTTTACATTTTAATTGGTTGAATTTATTTTTGAATATTTTCAAGAATATTGAATAATATGGACGTCTTAAGACCAGATGTTTTAATTTTTGGCTGAAAATATCGGCATTCAAAGCATGAGATGAGAGCCAATTTATAGCTTAGGGTATCAACATAGACAATTATGCACTTAAAATATTGTAATGTTGATAATTAGTTCCATATCAATTAAGCATTGAGGAGCTCCCATGATTGAATGATCATTTGATATAAATCCATAGGATTCTTTTTTCCAGTGAATGCAAACTGGAGAAGAACAAATCCACTCTTGAATGAGACGGTTACTCCCATCGAGAGTTACTAATGTTGAACGAATGCACGAGGTTATCTCATTAATATCAAGTCTGATATCCGTATTCCGGTGCAATAAATTATTCTTCCGGATGATGGATTGCACCACCCCTCCCCAGAACAACTAAATCCTCCTGAGAGATGTATTCAGAACAGTCGATATCGGAAGCTTTCTCGCGTTGGTGCGGCTTGAGATGCTTCGAAAGAGAGGTGGGAGTATCGAAGGAGGCGGTCGACTGAAGGAGGAGACATTTTTAAGCATTCGTCTCCCCTTGGTACCCTATAGGAACCCACATACCCTCCTCTCATGGAGGCGCAAGCATTTAAAACATTCTGTCACTGGCGGATGATTAAATTGAAACATCCGTGGCCCCATCTCAGATGAGTTATGCACTACCGTTCCTCCCTCAATTTGTTTTCTGGCGGTAGTGGTGGCTCAGTCGAAATCCAGTAGTCAGTCTCCTTGGTGAGCCATCGGGCTAAGGCCGCCTGACAGGAAAGGCAGGAGGAAAATGTTGGAGGAAGAGGGGGTCGCACGCGACCGCCTTCCGCGGGGGGATACGTAAGTAAAAGCAGTCCTTCCGTTTCGCATCCAACGAGATGAAGACAAAAGGGCCGTCTCCTTAGTTAGATCTTCTCGAGTGAGCAGGAGGGGCAACAAGAGGAACTCCTTTATGCTATAATCGTCCTTCTACCTCTGCGCGATTGATTGTGAGATCTTCAATCATAGAAAATCTGGGACGGGTTGGAAGAGGGAGGGACGTAGACCGAGAATGATGCCTGAGGAATGTAAATACATTTCAAAAACCTCACTCCATATTCTTACATTCCCACCTCCTGCCATCTTCTGCATCTCTTAAGCTGTCTTTTCGCCAATCTTTTAGGGTAAAAAAGTAAATGTACAATATGGCATCTATGGTTAGCGCCTAGATAAGTTAAATAAACAAAAATTTTTCATGGTAGATTTTAAATATTATTGCATGCCTCAACATTGCATAATTATGTATCATGATTATTGAAATTTGAATTTGTAGGGTAATAACAGTTGAAAGACCTTATACATAAGATTATCACTATTCAATGAAATAATACTTTAAAATTTTTATGTATATGAATAATAAATAACAAATTTAAATCATTTGTTGGATGCTTTTGACCATTTTTCAGCGAAAAACAAATGTTTAACCCTATCCTCAGTTCAGTCATTTTCTAAAGGGAAATAAATAATAGCTTCGTCAGTAGGAGCGTAAGTTAACTTGATGATTTTATTTATTTTTTCAAAACTATTGATGAAATTTTAAGAAATACTTTGAAAATATATCCCTCCAGCTACCTAAATTCACACTTATGTTTGAATTTTCCTCTTGGTGACCAAGAATTGGTGTAGACTTAACTATCCTAAAAATGTTGGAATTTCTACTATAAAAACTTCATCGGGTTTTGGGATTTGTATTCAGTATTTCACATTTATACCTCTTTTAAAATTACTTTGTTCTTTTGTTTCATTTTTACATGCCCTAGTGATGAGGAATTTAATTTTAGAATGTTTTCAAAAGGTCAAAGTTTATCACGAATGAGGAATGGTATCCCTCTCTAATATTCGTATTTGCATGAAAAACAGGATTTATACGAATGACACCACAAGTTTCGTCATCATATTTCAAATACTTCCGTAATACACCAATATTTACGATGAATATTCCTCAAATGGACTTTTTTTCAAATGAAACAATATTACTTTGGTAAAAGTGCACACATTTTATTTATACAATGCGCGGATCTGCCAATCCGCGAACCTTTCTTTTATCGATTTTCCCTCGTACACTTCCCACGAAGAAATCCCCTCAAGCGACGAAGCTGGCAATCCATCCAATACCCGTCTCTCACCTTCCCCGGCGCTACACTCGCTCGTGGCCCAAAGAGGGAAGGAGAAGTTGCGGAGGATGGGATTAGCGAGGAGGAACGCAGACGCTCGGGAGGTGAGAGCAAAGAGGGGAGCGGGAGAGGAGCGAGGATTTGGCGAGGGGGGAAGGAGATTTACGCATGAATTACCATTCTCGAAAAGGCTGCGTCACTGAGCGCGGCCTCCGGGTGGGAGATATACGCTGCGATGGTGGGATTTCCCTCATAGGGAGAGAACGCTTCCTCTTCCGCTCGTCCTCATAGGTCCACGGATATTAGTATTACGGGTGGCGACCGGAGGGAAAGGGGTGAGTGGGTGATACGGGGGCTGTGGGGTGGATAGAAGGAGAACTTAGAATATCTCGTGATTATATACTCCTCTCCTTAGGCGCTCTATGACAGATGAAAAAATTGGTTTTTCGGAACTTGAATTAAAGAGCGATTTTTGATTTACAATAGTAATTTTTCGCAGACCCTGGATCAGGACGATTTTTAATGCTATTTAGCTTTAATTTACTGTGGGTGATATGTTTGTGTTCCCGTTTCCATATGGCAAAATAATGTATGCATTTTATGACCACTATCAAGACTATTATTACACCAATGAACGATTGAGTAACATTTACTTGATACACATTAGAACCACGAAATATAGACCATCAGATGCCTAAGACTTTGAGAATGATGTTGCATTTATGAAGGCTTACTAAGGGCAGTTTTGTTGAATAAAAAATCCATCTCTAAATTACGATTACTTTTGTTAAATATGTGATCAACATTTTATATACAAAATAATGTTCTATTAATATTAAATTATAACAACATTTTAATTAGTTCAAATAGTTGATAACTAAATAGTAAAAATTAAAATACGAGCTGGGTTCTAAGAAGAAGGAAATTATAGGATTGAGGTAGATATATAGGCATCAATTTAGCGAAATACCAGCTTATAAAAACCATTAACTTTACTTATTAAGCAAAAAGGAGATGTAATTACTAATTAATTAATGGAATATTTTTCAAATTTAAATGCAGTAAAAAACTTTAGAATATTCCCAAATGGTCATTTACCTTATCATATCAAATAAGAGCAGCATTGATATTGTTTTGAATGGTTGATAAATATACACTATATTTATAAAATTTTTGATGGCCCTGAATGCAGGAAAAATGTTTACATTAACGTTGTGTCATAAATTGTAAATCAATATTAAAAATAATAACTTTAGCATTCATGCAAAAATTTCAAATTTAATGAAAAAATGTAATTATATTTTAATTATACCGAATTAATGGCTAACAAATTCCTTTTCAACAAATTACTTTTTCATTTCTTAATTCGAGAAAAATTATAAGAGTGCAATAAATATTAAAAATAATTCAATCAAAAATTTTATCTCGTACTATTTAATTTTTTGATTGTGGATAGTAGAAATGTGTAAGAAACACTTTACCGACTTTTTTGTGATTTTAACTAGATATAATTAAGTCCAACAAAAATCTACGCGTATATGATTATATACGCGCGTGAAAACTCTTTAATGATATTTCAATAATAGTATAAATTTATAGTTTAGTTAACAAAAATGACCTAAAGCGTTTTCAACAAGTATTTGACATCTATTCATTCTTATTCCTTATATTCCTTTTAGTAATAGCACTGCTATATAAATTGGAAATTACATGTGCCTAATATTTTGTGAGTTGTAAGCACTAATAAGTTCCACGAAATCGGATAAATCTTGTCACATATTTATAAAACGCCATAATTTGAGGAATATATTTTTTACGTCCCTTCAGTTTAATCAGCGACAATTTGTCAATGAGAAAAAAGCACTCAGTCTTTTTCCAATTAGCATCTTTCTCGTCCGTAAATAATTCTTTTTGTACTATTCATTCCGCAAGTCTCGGCAGACTAGTTTCCTTCCTGTATGACAAAGAGAAACTATAAAGTGTACCTTTGAACTGAAAAGGTTTCTTCTCCGAAAGCATCTCTCCTCCAACGTCCTCACGCATTAGACAAAGGAGGAATTCTTCCAAATATCCTGGCGTTCTCTTGTGAATATTTCCCCTCCATCTTCGGCAGGGAAATTCCCTGCGCAAGCGGGCCGAGAGAGAATTAAAGCTTCTGAATTATTTGAAAAATAGAACTACCCATTGTGATCATCTCACATATAATTTTAGTTATACGTTTTTGACCCCGTGGCTAGTAATTTTTCCACTATGGGACCTATGGCTTGGGAGAAAGGGAAGGAGATGATGAGAGAGGACAAAATTCCTTTCTATGGAACAGCGAGCGAGGAAAAAAAAGAGAAAGGGCTCGGAATAGACATGTGGGGTCGAAAAAGGAAGAGGAAGGAGGACTCGGGGTTAAAAATATTTTTAGGTGAGACAAAGAAATTATATTTTTTTCCATGGAGAAAAAAAAGAATTTACCTCTCTCATGACTCATCAGGACCGTTCCATATCCTTGCAAGCATAATCGCGATAAAAGCGCTATCAGAACTACTCGAAGAATAATTAACCCCATTCGCCATTTAAATGTTTCATTACCAATTATTAAGTTCTTAATAATTTTTTGTGCCACTTCCACCGACCATAACATGCGATACCACTATCCATTGCTTTGAGAGATGCCTCCGCACAATAGAGTGACGCCACAGTCTTCAGGATGGCGACCGTGGGTGTGTAAACCTACCAGAAGATTTGGTCTAGGACGAGGTGAGTGGAGGAGGCGGGAGATGGAGGAGGAGGGGGGTATGAGCCCGCCGTGGGACGGGAGGTGAGGGAGAGTGGGAGGCAGGTGGGAGCGTGGCAGAAGAGATGGGGTAAGGTTGAAGGTGGTCCTACCGGAATTTCCGCCGAGATTAGATAAGGGAAGAGAACAACGGGCTCGAGTTTGGAGAGTACAATGCTGGAAAGGGGAAGACCGTCGTAGGAAGTGGAGGGCGAGAGGAAGTGGTGGGAGGGAGATGGAGATAGGGGCCGGGAGAGGGACCGCCGCACGTGGGAGAGGAGGGATGGAAACGGTTTGCTGGGAAAAGAAACAGCGGGTTGCTTGAGCGGAGGGAACGGGTAATATTCTAAACGGGAAAAGGTGTGGTCGAATGCAGCGAGCGACGCGAGATTTATTTAACGCTTTTATTGTTGATATTTCTACCGTTTTCAGAGAAGGCGGAAGTGGGGTTCGGGGTAGTTTTTGAGGGTTTCGAAGGAAGGGGGATTCGGCAGCCAGGGCGGGCGAATGGATGTGGATCGGGAGCTGGAGGTATGCCGAAAGACAATCTGGGTGTGAGGAGGAATAGGGGCTTCGTGATGGTGAGGCTGCGGATGGGGGAGAGAGAATTCGTGAGGAGAGAGAGGGCGGAGCAGGTCAGGCCGAGTGTTTGACCTCCGGGAAATGGCCGTCCACTACTACGGATGGAAAGGGTAACGGGGGATGGGAGGGGAGAGCGAAGAGAGGATGACCAGGAATTGAAGAGGGAAGAGGGGGTGGGAGGAACTTTCGAAACGCAGCGTCACGGGAGCGTATCTTGGGAGTGATGAGATTCTGTACGCAGATACGGTGACCGCTGCATTCCGAATAACGAGGATGGATATTCGTAATGGGAAAGACGCGGAATCCAACGTTGAAGCGATTTTATTTTTCATCAAATCTTGATGGGCTTAGAGACCTAAGAGCGTTCATTGGTTCGTTGTGGTGGCTTCTATTCAAATATTTCTCTGATATTTGGATGTTCATAGATAAAATCTCACTATTTAGAAGAAAGGGATGTCTCTCGATTTCATCAAAATATGCTGACATATTGATAATTATAGATTGCTATTTTCATAAAGTTCAACTTAGTATTCTGCTAATTTTGTCATTACAATATCATAAATGGACGTAGTGTTATAATTAAAAATAAAAATTGATGGAAGATAAAATTTAAAAATTAGCTATTTCTATTATACATTTTAATCTTCTTGAAAGAACTTAGGCATTAGAGAAAAGTCACTAAAAGTAGAATTACTGAAAGAAACCAGTTTTAATCGTGTACTTGGCGTAAATTCTTCGCGGTTATTTTTCTTAATCAACTTGCCAAATTAAGCAAAATTTCCATTTGTTAGTATATTTTACCTTGTAGAAAGAAATAGAGAAAATGGTAAAAAGTATCAGGGGTCTTCGAATAATGATTTATATAAAAGAGTGTTTTGATTCATATTTACGTATAAGTTCTGAAATCAACTAAAAATATGAGTTAACCGTTAGACAAGTTTATTTAGATGTGTTATGTTTGTAGCTTAGAAATATAGCATGGTTTAGCCATTAAATCCATCAAAAACATTATTTAAATTGATCAATAAATTAGTCATAATAATTGTTATTAAAAAACTAAGTTTTAATAGACCCTAAGACAATATTTTTTCATTAATCTTATGAAGTACGCATATGGTAAAATAAATAAGAATTTTGAGAAAATATACGAGTATATTTTCGTTTCTCGTACATTAGTTAAAATATCGTGTTAGCAATTTTGCAGAAGAATTTATTCCGTGAATTCAAAATTTCTGAAAACTAATTACCGCAAAGAAACAGGAAATGATTGCTATGAGGAAAACTAGAGTGTCGTGTAATACGAGATTCCGAGTCAATTGATATTGCCCTAGTTATCCCACAATATAAATGCTTCGCTCAGAAGTTTGATTTTAAATGGTTGTCCTAGATTCAGCTTTTGGCTCGTCTGCTTAAGGTATTACCAGACATTTTTACAGAAGAAACCAAATTGAGCTTAATATTTAGTAAGGTTTGTAAGAACATCCCAGTAATTCCTATTTTTGTCTTTCGAGTATCTTTCATAAGATTTAAAAGGGACCCTCACAAGGACGGAGTTAGTCATGGGTAACGAACAAATCTTAGCCTTGTCTCCACTGTCCTTTACCCCGTCCACAAACCTAGAGCACATCGACTAGATTATATCGGTTAGGGACCGCCACCAGATAATCGGGGTTTTCGCTTCGCCTAGCCCTGAGCTTTTCTGGGCACTTTGATATCACAAATTTTCTCCGCAATAACTACAGTTCTTGGCCCGCGTATCCGCTAATAATGGCCGTGTTTCTCTTGACCCTTCAATCAATTGCCAATACATCCACCGCATTCTACACTACTAGCTAGGAATGCATTCCGTCTAAGACGTATGGGAAGGACGGGGAAGACATGATTGATCCCTCTAAGACTGCCACAAGGCTGGATCTCTGGACCGACTTGCTCATTAAATAGAAAGATGGATTAAGAGTAAATATGCTCTTTTTCGAGTTTAATATCCATACACTCAGATGGATATATTTAGCAGGGTTATTGTGTTTTTTCGATCGGCTTATGATAAATTACACCACACTAATTCAAGAACTACGGTATACTAGTATGCCGGGACGGTAACTTTGTCGGAGTTATCGATTATTGGGAATCAAAAAACAAAAAAAACAAAGAGCAAACATCTTTAGCCCTAACCAAGGCCGGAATCTGAGTCAAAAGGATTGATTTTACTCTTTAAAATTGCTCCATGTTCCGCTATATTAGTTTAAAGTAGCCAAGTAGTCCATCCTTTTCAAAGAAAATAGCAGTGGTTTTCACTCTGCAAGGAAAAAACAAGTGGAATTGAAAAATGTATATACGCTGATTTTGGGAAAGTAGCAAGATTATTTAAATAAATTTCTAAGTTTATTTATTATAAATTGATCTAATTTCATGAAATATTTTACATGATGAATGAAATATATTATCGGTTATTACTTTACCTATCGATTAAGGTAGGTTTTTCAGATGGACACAACTATCAAATAAATATCTTGCGACTCTAAACAAAACTGGAGGGAAGGAGGTCAAGAATGTTTAAAAGGAATACGTGGAAGAACAATATGGTAAAGATATTTTGCCAAATAAATAAAACCGTTTATGGCGTATCTTGGTGGAAATATCTTCATATTGACGTTTTTATAAATCAAAACACTTTGCTTTTCAACATAATTAATTTATGTGGAAAAGCAAAGTGGTTTGATTTATAAAAACGTCGATATTTTGCCAGTTGAAAATTTAAAGGAAAAAAGTAGGCGAACTCCTGGGTATTTTGGATAATTAGACAGAAAATTTGATATTTAATATGAGTTTAAAAAATGGCAATATATTATAGCCACGCATAATTACTTAAAATGTGGGAGTGGAGAAGAATGGAGAAGGTGTGATGGACCGAAAGGAAAACAAATGAGGAAGCACTGGAGATGGTGGGGGAGGAGAGGGGGTTTGTTGAGAGAAATCCTATGGAGGCAGGAAAAATGGATGAAAGGCGTATTGAGCGGGAGTGGAATGCTAAAGAAGGTAATAGAGGGGAAAATGTTAGGCAAGCGAGGAAATGGGCAGGAACAGAATACGGATATTGGACGGGTTGAAGGGAGGAAAGAAGTACACAGAGATTAAGAGGGACCTGATGTAGATGAGGTTGCTGGATTGGGTTTTGTTTGGAGTTACAAATATGTTTATTTGATAGTTGTGTCCATCCAAAAACCTACCTTAACTGGTAGATTACCTAAAAAAAATTACCTAGAAATATTTGGGAATTGTATACTCGTACACTTATGAAAGACCAATTGGAACTATGCGTAGCATTTACGAGACAGGAATTTTGTCAGGTAATTCATTTATACCCGTATTTTCTATTTTGGTATCAGGTTTGTTATCAAAAAATGATAACTATATGAGAATTTAAGGACAGTAAATAAAGTGGTACATAATATTACTAATAATCCACTGGGCTGTTTAGGTGTGGAAAGAGGAATTCATCTCGCGATTGAAATCGTGAGAACATTTAAAGAAAATATTGGGAGTGTAAGGGAGTGTAACGTTGAGGCGCATTACTTGTGTCCAGGAATATCAGAAAGCAAGATTAGAGAATACTATACGAGAAGAAGTTAAATAAGAAACAAGAAATAGATATGGTTCAAAAACCGTTATTTTATAAGAAAATTATGGAGCATAATAAAAGAAAGGGATGCTAGTACTTGTACGAATTATAGCCTCACGTAAAATCATTCAAATGTCGAAAACGTTTTTATAAAATAAATGTAAAGGGAGTATGACAAACGTTTTTCTTAGATGCTGCAATGAAACCTCGTATCGTCTAGAGTTGCTGACGACATAGTATAAATAGGTACTATCTAAGATCAGCGTTCATTACGTTGTTACAATCCTACAAAAGAGAGAGAAATGGAATGGATTGTGAAATGATCTACATCTACATCTACATAAGTACCCTGCGAGCCACCAAAAAGGTGTGTGGCAGGGGGTGTAGCACCATGAGGGAAGGGTAAGGGTTGAGGGGGTTGGGAGTTAGGTGAGGAAAGGTGGGGGGAACCTGTAGGAAAAAAATATATATACATATATATATATATACACACATACATATATATACATACATACATACACACATGTATACACATCCTCACGAAGTCCCTAAATGATGGACAGGTGAGTGAGACAGCGTGTCACCTTTTCAGTAGTACCTAAAAGTATGCATGTTGAAGCAATGTGAAGGTAAGTCTACTTTAAAAATATAAATGCAGAAAAAGATTTCTGCAGTACACTTGAAGCAAGACACGTATATTATATAAAACGTATATGTATATTATTCATAATTAGCACCGTTAAATAAAATAACGAGCCTTCAGGTCCGGAATAAGTCCCCGCTAGAATTTGGAAGGAACTCTAGAAACCAACTTCACAAACACGTTCATGCCTGATATAATTAGCACTCTAAATGCTCGAGTTTACGCTGGTAAAATTATATCTATCTTAATCAGTGCCAAAGGAGCAATAGAACTTAAAAACTTAAGGTTCAGGTCCCATGAAATAAACTTTAAATTACTCAAATGCGAACTCAATTCCGCAACTATAAGAATCTTAACATTCTTAAAATCTAATTTTAATTTTTTCAATTTTTGAAGCAGTAAATTCCTTAAAATTTAGCTAGTAAAATAATGTTCTTGCGTGGATTTTAAAATAATCATGCGGCTAAGGTAATGTAATAATAACTCAGTTCAGAAGTAGGCACACATGTACACGCTGAAATATGAGTATATGTTAAGAAAGTATTGTTAAAACCAGGCGATACTCAAAATACATTTTGAATCTACGTATATATAGGAGAGTAATATTTGTAGTTGTTAATCTTAAAAAAATATATTATATTTTCTAAGACCAATAGCATCAATACTTACTAGAAAATTATTTTAAAACACTGTGAATAATGTAAAACCTAGTTTTACTTGGATACGGTTTATCCCTTTCAAATATAAATTTCACGATTATATTACTATAAACTTGTAATATGATCAACTAAGTAAATTACATTATGGTGCAAGAATGACAAGGAATTTGACTCCAAGATTTTATTTTCTTTGAATACGAAATTTTAAAAAGTAGGCCTCAGTTAGAATTTATGCGACTGAATCTAAACTTTTAATTCATTTTGACGAGCTATTTAAATTGCAATAAAATTTACTGTGATACTTATCTTTCTGCTGTAAGCTTTTACACAACGCTTATTTTTTCAAGACATTACATTGAAAAAATCAGAATTCCAAAAGGAAAATCTGAAATATTAAGCACACTTCCGATCTCACAAAAATTTCACCAATGATCGCCTTATTCCATCCGCCTCAGAAAACTTTCGCCTTATACTTTTTAATGATCCGAAGGGGAAAAAATAAACAGGAGAATTCTGAACGTCCCTATAACTCACTCAAACTGATTCTTCATTTCTTGAAGACTGAATAGGAAACACTTAAAGTTTCATCCAAAAACTTTTCCACCCCTTGAAGAAAATAAATTGTTAAAAATTAACTCAATAAAAAATTGATGTTTTCTTTCGTTCCCACTAAGAGGAAGAAAAATTTTCCTACCCACTGTACTAAATGGTCCCGTCTCCAGGAAACCGACATAACCCACCAAACGTACCCCAGCCAGGCACCTCCGCAAACTCCTACCTCCCCTCCGTTTAGAATCGCAACGAATTCAAACACCACTCACTCCGGCAACGTCTGCTTAACCAGCTTTCCCAACAATCGGCTCTGGGAATAGCGGGATGGGACGCCGCCTTACCTGTGTCACTCCTTTATCAAGAGCTACCTTCCGAGAACAATCCCAATCCCCTGACAACATTATTCCTTCCACCTCTTGCGCCCCACCACCTCTCCCCGTTTCCCGTCCGACGCGTTCCCTCTAACCCCATTCACCTCCCTCCGGTTACTCCTTATTTCCCACCCAAAAACCCATCCCCAACTCCTCGTGTACTTCTCTGGAGGCTCCCAAACTCCCTCTCCACCTTCAACCCACTCCTTTTACCTCCCACCACCCCCACGACGCCCCCGACGCGAGACCAAGCCGCTACTAACTCGTTCAAGTTTCCCAAATTAGGAAATCATTCCTGATCTCCCTAAGGTTCTTCCCTACACTTCACTATCTCATCCCCCCACTCTCCATCCCATTTCCCTCTCCCAACTCCTACCTACCGCCCCTTCTACCTGCCCCCCTCCCACAACTGGAAGCCCACCTGTCCCACGTTTCCATACCAGCACCTTCGTCTCACCTCCTCCGTCCCTCTCTCCGCCGTCAGCCTCGTATACCGAACTAAGATTTCTCCTTCCTTTTACTCCTCACCCTCTTAAGTAGACAAATTCCACCCTCTCGCCTCTCATACCCCCCCTCACTCTCCGCACACGCGCGCCTTCTCTAAACTCCCCCACACCGAGGTCCACCTCCCCCAGGAAACCCCTCCCCATTTCGCACTCCGACCCACGCGTCTTTAACTCGCATTCGATTCGAAAAGTTTGCGTGGGGGCCCCCAGGGCCTTAAGAAGCTTTCGATGCTTTCGCGTGGGAGAGGGAGGGAGAGGTCGGCGGGAGGAGAGAGTGAGCAGTGGGTGGAGGGGATTGAAGTGGGAACGTGGGATCCAATATGGTAAAGGAGGAGTGCTGAGGGTTGTTCGGGGTCGAGCATCAACTGATTTCCCGTCGTGTTGCGTGAATGGAAAAAAATCAGCGGAGTCTACGAAATGGAAGGTGGGGGTAAATCACTCCTTTTAATCTGCCGGGACGGTTCTGAGAAGTCAAATAATTCTGTGTCCTCCCGTCATCGGCAAAGAGGGAGGCATTTTCCCTTGAATAGACGTCTGTGTTCGGATCCTGAAAAGTCTTGTCAAACGTACATGGTCGATGAAACGGAACACTTATATTCAACCTAAAATTGTTTACATACCAACTTTTCAAAGAAGTTTCCTTTCTTCTCTTTAGGTTCCAATAAGAGGTAAATTATTTCTTATTTGCTCTCATAGTAATTACTTTATTTCTGAGAAATCAATTCCTGATTCATTATAACTAATAACATGTATAAATAATGAATTTTATAAAATTTATCTTTAGAAATAAATGACGACACCTTAATTATAAGTGCTTCAACCTTTATTTTGTTGCATATTATTCTGATGTTTTATTTTGTTTGTAAATGATGCAAACAATCACCTTTAAAGTTTTCCGTATTCGCCCTAACCCATTGAAACTCCAGTAATAGATCGACAACCTCTCCGTACTGTCAGTAATATTTTTCAGTCACGTATTCAGTAATATAATTTGTCGACCTAATGCATTGAAAGGTAATTCAGAGCCAAAACATATTACTAATTCCCAATAGCAAAAGGTAACATATTTCCATTCCAGTTACGATTTTGGTGTTATCCAAATCTCATTAAAATGGAAATTTTCCTGACTCTTCGTTATTGGTGCAAAATGAATTAGTAGATTAAAAAAATTCCTTGAATACAATTTTACTGTGAGTATCGTGCATTCAAATAAATCATACTACATTTCAACATAAACTCTTTGAGGTTTCCTCTTAGTTCATTCGTCACCAAAATTTGCTGAAATTGTTATACAATCAAGCACGAAAAAGAATGCAATTCTAACAAAATTTAAACTTTCATATTATTGAGCAATAAGTCAATTTTTCATATATATATATACACGAAACCTTAAACCAAATTAAAATATTGTACATATACAAACTATGAAATGATCTCAAATGTAGAAAATGTGTTTAGTTTAACCTTCAAGATTTCCCAGTGGAAATTGGGCTTGTAGATCGAAGCCTCTTGAAAAAATGGAGAAGTCTCATAAATGTACGCAGTTCAATTCCGGAACACTTTAAGACCCAATAAGTACTGCCTTACTTCTATCATTGAAGAGGTATTCCAGAGCCATAGGTTGTACCCTTAGCTTACTTCCCATAAACTGCTTAGTCAACATGGAATTTCAAACAAATGGAGCTTTTCGACTGATATATCAGAGATAATGTTTTGAATTTGTTTATATCGCTAGGTTAAAAAATCCCGAATTTAATCGAAAATAGAGTTTAACCTCTCCTGATGTTGTTCTTTTTAAGGCCATTAAGTGTAGACAAGCGTACTTATTATTTCCATAAATTGATCTTCATCAACAGAAATCTATCCTAGTAGCAATTTGGGGGCTCTAGGCCATCAACGGGCAATAGGGCTCCGAGGCCATAAACGATAAAGACAAAAAAGACAACAATTTTTATAACTTTCAATAAACCTGAAAAATTAGGTAGGACTCTTTAGGAGTTTTATCTACATGATAGGCTTTAGGATTTATCTACATGAATATTTATTGATTTAATTTGTTGCTTTACAAAATTTAATGTAAACGACCTTATCGAAAAAATTACTTATTTAAAAGAAATATTACTAAGTGCATAAAATGGTAGGGATCATAGACTAAAATAATCAAGAAAACATAAATGAAGAAAAGAAGGGTAGTTAAACGGTTCAGAAAACTACCTTTAAATATATGAGGGTTAGTATAACTAGGGTACGGATCAACATGATGAATTTTCACAGAGAGGTTCAGGAAAGAAGTTCTACGGCGTGGATAACACAAAAGAGGTTTGCTAGATCAGAGTAAAAATGAACACACGCTATAATATTGAAGAATTAGAAAGAAGTAATCAATTTCATACTACCAGAAAAACTTGGATGATGATAATTGTGAAAATTAGAAACTATTGGGTGATAAAATCTGATTAAGAAACCAAATTGGTGATTAAAATTGCATGGCATGGACATGATGCCGAAACTTTAATACATTATAATATCTTGATAAATTAATATATTATGAGCAATATAAATTGGTAAAATTTTGACATAACTGCACGTACATATACAAACTGACTTTAAATGGCCTGACTACCTAACCCCAACGTATTACGGTCGAAGGGATCACGAATATATAGTAAGACTAGAGAAATAGACTGCAAGACTGACAGGTTTAAAATGTATTTTTTTCCAAGAACGATAAGGGACCAGAATATTTGTAGTCGAAATTCCCCAGGACTTAGTTCATTACAATAAGTAATAACGTACAGGTAGGGACTGCGCGAGGATATGTATGCATATATATGTGTTGTATATATATATATATATATATATATTTATATTTTTTCTTACAGGTTCCCCCCACCTTTCCTCACCTGACCCCCAACCCCCTCATCCCTTACCCTTCCCTCATGGTGCTACACCCCCTGCCACACACCTTTTTGGTGGATCGCAGAGTATTTATGTAGATGTACCTAAATAATACTACAAGTTGGTTCATTTGGCAACTCTGGCCATATAAAGATCTAGGAGTCATTAGGATGAAGTAGTGTTTGCATTGATGTAACAAGCGAGGAATTTAAGTTTATATTTATAATATAAGAAAATTAAAATAAGAAAAATAAAAATGGCTATAGATCGATTATATTGTCTATGCTTTTGTGTTTTCGCCTCTGAATAATGAATGATTCTTTGCTTTTTTATTAACTTTCAAAACAATGAACTAGAGTGAAACATTTGCTCTTATTTTCATTTTAAAAGAAGGAAATTAAAAAAAATTACGGTTTTGGAAAGATATACACTGAATATGTTAAAAAAATATAGGGGAATGTGTAGGGAAGGAATATGAAGTCAGTCCTACCTTATCAATTGATAAATTTTTGGCGATTCTTCGATAATAGTTCTACCTCTTGATTACTAGAATCGGTCATAATGTGACCAATCCTAATATTTTAAAACAGATTTCCAGAAACTTGACTATTATGAAAACATAAAGTTAAATATTTACTGGATATTAACGTACATTTTGGTGTCAATAAAACTTCGCAGAATCAACCGTTCACTAGCATCATTATAATTGCATGTTATTCCGCTTGGTGTCAATTCCAGTTAAAATTCACTGACTTTGTGGCAATAATGCTGCAAATGAAATGGATAACTTTATAATACATTATAAAAACATAGAATATCATAACCATAAATCGATTTAAAATATAAATTTCACTAAGCTCTAAGAAATGCCTTATGATATCAGAGAACTCGAACGACCTGAGCATGCAAAACATTATGAGTATATCACATTTTAATGTCCTGAAACAATACTAAACTATTGTGCAAAAAATTAACACAATGTGTGATTCATGCATGGGGAAGAGTTTAAAATGGGAAGAAGTTTTTAAAGTATGGGAATATCAGATGGGAAATAAAAACGATGACGCTGAGGCAAGACGCATGAGGGACTCCACGAATGAGGGGACTGGAGATTGGTGGAAAGCGGACCCAGGGGCTTGGATGAAGCCATCCTTTCCAGTAAAACAATTTTGAAATTATTTCCAGAAAAACTTCGGTGGTTAAGAGTGTGGGGATGACGTTGACGATGGCAGGAGCGTCCCGTTTCCCTTCCCAAAGAACAGGAAAAAGTCCCCTGGTAGTACCAAACCTTGAGAGATGAAGTCCGCGAAGTGGGATAGTATGTGAAAGCTAGCAAGAGATAGATAGAGAGAAGAAACGAGACCAAAGTTTCTGTACTCGCTTAAAAGATTTCGGGGAACGAAATTCCGTAGGAGAAGGCCCTTACCCCTCTTTGGTGAGGGATGCAATCCCTTTCGTAAAATCTCCCTTTTGGGGATCGAGGTCTCACGGTTGAGCTGCGCCAAAATACGCATTCTGATCCCACAAAACTCCCCGGGAACAGAGGAGTGCTTTCTAAACAGACGCGCGTGTCCAAGCGCCTCCCTTGCGACCGCACTTTTGAATTGCAAAGTTGTCGGGCGAAGCACGTACTGAAATGGTGTCCTGAGGACTAAAAGGCTGGTGGGCAAGGTCGCCGCAAGGCGGGCGGTCCGAGCGTTTCCATCAACGTTCCGTTTTGAAAGAACCCGCAAGAAATGCCTCGACCGAGATTGCGATGAAATATTCCCTCTTCGGTAAAGATGAGCTCTTCTCGTGTAACTCAGACATAGCATCGCTTTTCCATCCCCCGGAATAACTCTGAATAAGTGTATTTGCATGCTTCATTTCAGAAAGCTCTTCTTTTGACTTCCCTTAGCCTTGCTCTACTTCACAGCCTAATTCTTAGCTTAAAAATGCAGTTTGAAAAATTGATGTCGCTGGGATGTCTTTGGCAGTGAGGTGTACTTAGAGAACTAGATCTGTTCAGTTGCCTTTTATATTGGCCCTAAATATTGGCTAATAACTCGTACTTCAATCATTGGAGAACTTCTCCATCTCTAGGTCATTCCAATTAATAATGGAAGCAATAAACAAAAAATAATCTACATTCCGTAAACGGTGTCCCTAAAATTTCCCTAAGCAAGAAAAATTTTTGTGTTTTCTGTTTCCGGCGATGAATAATTTTACCGTTACTTTTCCAAGAAGTAAATTCAAAAGCAACAAGGATTAAACAGACGTTTAAATATTTACCCATGAGTTTACCTAAGAACTAAAGGGGCCGAAAATAAACTGATATTGTTAGCCTGGGGGAGTACAAATTTTAAAAAGTTACCTAGTTACAATTATACCATGGTTGATGTGGATTAAGAGTTATTAATGACCCCATATTTAGCTTAATTTTAATGAAAACTTACCCAAAGACAATTTTATTCGCATTAGGGTATATGAAAATGTGTTGTTTTGCTGATTTGGTCTTAGAAACCTGAATCAAAGGCTTTTCTACGCAGTCTGACACGTTTGGATATTCTTCAAACAAAACACAATATGGCTTGAAGCATTGCTGCTAGACCGGAATTCTTTACGATATTCACTAAAGAAGAATAACATGTTCCCTAGACCCACGATGAGAACTAGTTTGTTAAAATTTGGGGATTCGGTTTTCTTGAAGGAGTCTCCTCGTTCGTAATTATCGTCTTCATCCTGTCTTTCGAACCATACTAATGATTAAATATTTTTCGGCTTATTTCAAACGACAATTTTGCGACAGCTTTTCTTAACTCCTGGAAAAGTAGTTACCAAGAAAATTATTGTTTTATATTTTTGATTTTCTGTTCTGGTAATTCAAGCACAAAAATGCAGATGCTATATGGGGCCGATATTAAAAATAGAAATCTCTGACGCGCGGTGAGCGAGTAAGTGATTCCAAAAACGAAGATGAAATAAATCGGTTAATAATTCTCAAGAACTAATTTCAAATGTCATGAAACCAATGAATAAAAAGTGTCAAATTAAAATATTTGAACCAAGTAAAAAACCTCGTACAAATTTTTACAGATAAATGACACGAGAGGGAGAGAGCCTTAAAAATATCGTAATTGTGGTAAATTGGTTGTAAATCTTTCGGCAAATCTTCCAAACAATTTAAACAGATATATTATGCATGCAGAGCATGTAAAATGGCATAGGAATGAAGAAAATAGTTGGGTCCAAATTGCTCGGGTGATAACTGCTGGAAAAAATTAGGTAGGAATGGTGACAAAACGTGCCGCCATCATACTCTTGAGCCAGTATTGTGGAAGTGATTAATGAGGCTATGGGTGATGTATGGATTCTGCGTGGACCATAGGATCATGCCCACAACATCAGACATAATTTCCTATTCGTGATTGAGATAAGTCTCTTCTCCATGAGCCAGGAAAGTACTTGAGATGCTTCAAATTTCTACACCAAAGAAGACTTCGCGTTTTTACTAGTAAGGGAAGATCTTAGTTAAGCGCGATCTAAGAAGTTTTGTACAGGAAAACCGCTCGGTTTGGAACTTTTCTCCTGCCAGTCGTCCGATAGTTTGCTGAGTCATATAAATAAAAACAATACCCTTGAGTCCTTCTGTGTACACTATATCACGTACCTCGCGGGTTACGAAAAGGGTTGTGAAAAGTTGGGAAGCATTGTTTCACCACATTTTCTGCCAAAACTTCACAATACTGGTTAAGGTTGCATCTATTCATGATTTACGAAGCGCAAATTACAAAACTCTACCCATTTTCGTAAGCCTTTTCCTCCTCAAATTTATCAATCTAAATTTTCTTGATTCCTTAAACCTCTAACCTCAACCTAATGATACTGCATCTGATACTACACTCTTGGAAACCTTTCCCAGATAAAGACGTGCACAAACCTCTTCCTTATTTTAAACATCTGTCTCTCCAATATTAATCGTACCTCTATCCTCAAAACCTTTTCGTGAAAACCTCCTTCTCTTGATACTAATACCTTTGGAAAATATTTATTGGCCATTAAATCTCCAGATAAATACCACAGAGTATCTGAATTAATTATCATCCAGACCAATGTCTGTGCCATAAGCAGTATTTTTAGCTCCTCCTCCATGTTGACCTCTAATTGGGCTACCTGAAGTAAATTTTACTTTCTAATAACCACATAAAACTACTTATTGTGCTTCAGTATTTTCTCGATATTTGTTCCAGTATTTTCTTGTAAGTTGGCGCAAAATTACTCTATTCCTAAATTATCAATTCCTTGGTTAACCGAATTACACCAATGATTCCTTTGTGAAAACTTTCTTTGATATCATAGATGTTTGATAGATGTCTTTGATAGACATATCCTTCATCAATAACAAATTGTACAACTCTGTCCGTATAAAACCTATAAATTAGCAGCTACTTAGCTACTAGACCTGCAATCACCCCTCTTTCAGGAAACGCTTATTCCTATTTTCTATTTCTAACTGTGGTTATCAATTTTGATAAGCTTAGTTCCCCGATATTTATCAAAGACATTCATCCATCCCCTTTGCAGGGTGGATATGAAATGTGATGAAGAAAACCGCTCCTGAAACCCCACGTTGTCATTCTCTTTTCTGACTCGAAAAAAAGCTATTTTTCTCCCTCTACCGATTTTAACCACATTAGGCTGTTACTTTATTGCCATAAACGTTTACGTGGTATACTGTAAGAAACGTAGAAAAACAATTTATCTATCCTTACCTACTAGAGTTATTCGAGAATTATATCTTCCATTAATAATATTTTACATTTCATTGCAGTCATGACAAAGGACGTTATATCATATATTTTCACTTTTTAATTTCAGAATAAATAATAAAAAATTCAGTTTTATCCCTATAACGACTACCTTCCTTTGATTTATGACGGATGAATTTCTACTAGTTATTTAGTCTAGAGACTTCAACGGATGAGGCAATTCTTTTCTGCATAACTAGATACAACCGATGTCACTACGTGAAATAATGGCACTTCAAGAAAAATGGTTATGGGGTCTTGAAAGTTATTCGTCGTTTTTTCCGTATGAGGAAAAGAGAAAATTTTACATTTTCCTTCTCGTCAGCAAATGCTGTCGGTGAAAAACATTCACCCATTTATTTTGCTCAAAACAATCTTTGCTAAGGGAATTTAATGATTAATTTAATTATATCCAAGGAACATAAATATTATTCCAAATGCGAGAGCACAATACCTTATGCCTTAATACAATAGCTCAAATATTTAAATTATATTAATAATTTTTTACAAATGTATTATAAGCAGCCGCATAACGATCTTTCCCTTTTATTTTTCCATAATTAAGCGAACTTTTATATTCGTTGATTTTGTTGAAGTGACCTGAATACTAGGGCCACTGTTCAAAGCCTTGGAGTATATTTTATCAATACAACTATATAATGCTAATAACTTTTCACGAACGCTAAATAACTAAGTATACCTTGACCTCCCTCAATATTCTTTCGGCTACAGAGATTACCACATTAATAGCACGCATTTCGAAGCCTTAGAACGCATCCAAAGTCTAAATTCACTAAATTCAACGATTGGATATTTAGATCTATACTTTACCAGTTAAAATGGAATGATAAATTAGAATCATAGGAATTATCTCTTGAATTTCAGCGGTTATATAATTTAGGTAAAGCCAATTGAGGATTTCCGCTCGTGTTTCTCACGTTCTAATTCTAGGTTCTCAATTGCATGGTCTCATTTCTTCCTTTAAAAGCCTAAACTTTAGTGAAATAAATTTCATATTTTCACCAGTTACTCTCTCCTAAAAGTTGTGTTACACGAACTGTATGTAGGAGGTACACTGCAGTTTGAATTTAACTGCCTGTGATTCTCATTAACCCCATAACTCGGTCTGCGATTTTATCTGATCTATTCATTATCACAGTAACCAATTTTATCTACATTTTGGGCGTCCTTAAAACCATCGATACTATACATGACATAAAATTCCTCTTATTTGCTTCATATTTGTTCCTTCTTCAGTTCCTTATAATTTTTACCACGAAATTTCTTAACGTCGCTGAAGTACAATAACTCAATTTCTGCTCACATTTTCTCTCATTTTTCTGCTACGATCCAAGTCCCACGACCGTGGAAAAGTATACTACGATCGAGATTTTTGGCGTTGGCAATCGTTGTGGATGTGTGAGCGCCGAAAAAAGAAGGAGGTGGGAATGTGAGGAGCGATGGCGAGAGGTAAAAGGTTACAGCAGCCAATCGAAGCGTTATAAATATCTCGAATTTCGGATGAAATGGAAGCCTGTCCGCACGTGAGAGTGGTGTGTGCTGGGAGGGGAAGAAATGGTGAGGAAAAGGTGCGAGGGCTTGGTTGGGAGGGGAAGAAGTTGGAAGGAAGGGTTTCGAGGCCAGACGGTTGGGTACCCTAGGATCGTTCAAGGCACTCGTGGGTGCGAAGGGGGATTGAAGGTTTAGGGAGAGAGAAAGGTGGTTGGGAGGAGGAAAAGTGGGAGGTTACCCTGCAAGCCCCGGATATTAAAATGCTCGTTTAGGCGTAAGAAAACAAAAGGATGGCGCAAGGGGCGACACTCACTCACACTCTCTCTCTTCAGGGATTTTTTAAAAAATATTTTATATCCTCCTCCTCTTTATCCTTCTCCCCCGTTCGAAGGAGAAATATTACTTTGTCGAGAGGGACGAGTGGGAAAAATGTTTCCAATGAAAGTAGCGATTTTGACCCAACTTGCCTTCCACCCTCTGCTCCGCTTTTTCCCTTCCACCCTCCCAACCCTTATACTACACTCTTTCCACACTGCTTCTCACAGGGTTCCAGCCCGCCTCATAACGACCTTGGAACTGTCGCACTTCAATTGGAAAGAGATTATCTTTTACAAATATTCCCTGTTACAAGAGATAACTATGTGCTTGATCTAACCTCGTTTACTGAAGGTTGCAGCGTTATTTAATAATGAACTATTGAGAAGGTATTGAGAAGCAATGGGATCCTAATTGCAGGGACAAATACTGAGAATCAAGATAAAGGAAGGAAAAATAGACGTTTGATGAAATGAATTATAAAAACATGTAGTATTGGATTTGAGGATATTTGTGTCATGATAGTCCCTGCTTAGGAGCACAGCAGTGTGTGGTGTCAGAAATCATTAAATACCTAAATTAAACCACTACAAAAATATTTACTCCCTTCGTTGCCACATGTTTAATAACACATTAGTGCTGGACTAATTGGTCGTTGGATTTTTCCTAAGTTGAAGCAGAAAATTGCGGTTCTTGCTTTTATTCAAATGCTATAACGCATGTACGCATAATAAACCAAAAAGAAGAGATGACAATAAACTACTTTGCCTTACTCTCTTGGCATAGAATAGCCTTCCTTATTCTTTATTATGTCCTATTAAGAGTCAAATGACGAGTTAGCCAAAGATTAAATGTGAATGATGTGCTGCACACTATTTAATGAATTGAAAACTGCTCCTATTAACTAAACATTAACTAAACATTGTTCCTTGGTCTCATATGTCATGTGAGATTAGATTTATCATGAGATTTAAGCGAAATATGAAATTTCCTAATGAATAATGGGTTATTTGAATATGTTTCTGCAGAACGCGCATATCGATATAAGCATTTTTTTTTAAATATCTACAGTATCTTGTATTCAATATTGTTGTTAAAGTTCCTACTTTATAATAAATTGTCAATATTAGCTGTAATACGATTTAAATACTCGCGTATTGCAAAATGTATTAAAAAGATGTCTCAGCTGAAAGGTAAATAATAAAATATTGCGTAAATAATTAGTTTTTTATGAAATATGTATTAAAATTTTCTGTTAAAATTTGAGGTTACCTTTTAGATAATTTGCCTAATTGATTTAGCCTAGATATGTTAGAAACAGGCAAGAAATTTGAAGGGCTAATTGTGTTCAAAAACAAACTACCAGAAATCAATATGATATTAAAGCATTTCAATGTTAAGGTTTTATAATCTCAGAATGCCAAGTAATACAAACAATTTTGATGAATGGTGACGCCTCATTAAAAACTTATTCCATATATCATAAGACTTTAATCGGATTGTGAAGTTTGGCTTCAAACTGATGAATAGGTATTATTTTAAGCTAAATAGTATTCCCATTCTTTCTTCAGAAAATGATGGATTTGAACCGACCGAATATCCAAAAAATGTTTTCGAGAATCCTACATTTACTTTTGTTATGTGTTAATCGTATCTATTTAATGACCTATTTAGATGGCTTGTTCACATATTCTTTAGAAAAAATCAAGTGCTCTAATTATGGTAAAATTTTTGTATTTAAATAGTCTCATCCCTCGCAAGGTTGCTGCAAAATATCAGCATATATAACAATCTCTTGGTTACATTTTCATGGTCGATTAAAACAAAATACTTTTGTTTTCATGGAAAAATGTAAAAAGAACAGTTTCGTGTGGTGATTAAAAAATTCTAGTAAAAACAGTTAAAATTCAAATTAACGGTTAAAATAATGATTAAAGCTGAGATTGATAAAGTTCATGCCAAACCTGCTTCTCTGTTTACGACAATTTACGAAGGGGTAAATGACTTGTAGCGTGGCCGTACACCCAAAAATGGTGAACATCGTACAGCAGTTCAGTAGAAGCGGCTTTCCCCGAAATGATTGAAAAAATCCACAATATGGTTTTGAATGTTTGACGAACCGAATGCGAGAAATAGTTGAGTCCACAGGCATATCATAAGGCGCACTTTTTTTCAGTTTTGCACATAAAATTGGTTGTGAAAAAATCTTGGTAATATGAATGTCATGTTTGCTATCAGTGGACGATAAACGTAAACGTGTGTCGATTTGGAGGCTGGTTTAAATTTTTTCAATCATCATCCTGTCGAGTTTCTGCGTCGGTATATATTTGCGGGCAAAACATACGCACTACTACACTCCAGAGACAAAAAACATACTCGAAACAGTGGGTTCTGAAATGCGATCTGGCTCCAAAGAAGACGAAGATGATCAAATCATCCGCAATGAGCATGGTCTCGCTGTTTATGAATGCACCGGGAATCCTCAACTTGGTTTATTTGCAAAAGCGATAAACAGAGAGCATTATTGCATCGTTTTTCACTGGTGGAGCAAATAAATCAAGAAGAACCGTCTTTAATTGATAAGAAAAAATTCTTTTTAATTTACGCAGGAAACGAGTCACGGCAAACGAGAAGATCATCGTAAACAAATGTCTTTTTTTAGGTAATAATAACCTTGAAAAATGTTCTGGGAAAATTGTATCATGCTAAAAAAATTGTGCTGAAAAGTAAATAGAAATCTACCAAAAATAATGTTTTTATTTTTTCTACGGACTTTTTGAAAAACCCACGTAAATACTTGAGACTATACTCCATTGCGGTAAAAATTTATCCGCAAAACTCTAACTGGATACAATTCGCATTATAGGCCTTTTTATATGCGTAAACAGCTTTTTATCACGGTAGCGTCTGTGAAAACACAATTTTTCAGATTCATTGGACAAATATGATTTGGTTGTGGAGATCTGAGCGTTGATATTTCGTGGCTTATTTTTATTTCTCCAAAAAATCCCCTCTTCTCCATCATCATCCCTAGTACTTCCTCGTTTGTTGTTCTTTGTGCCCATTTCACCTTCACTATTTCTCTCCATACCAAAATGTAAAAAGCCTCCATACTATACTTATTTTATTATTATATTATTTCTATGATTATTAAAACAACTTAAATGATCATGCTACCGCACCGTAAAAAACGAAGCCAGAAATTTACAGAAATACATTGAAAACTAAATGTTAAAAGACTTAATTTTTAATGTCACGTGCTTAATTCGTGCCATCAACCCTGCTACACACCCAAGAGGTTGCGAGTAGTTACCAATAGATAGATGCTGAGAGAGCCCAGAGCCACCACCTGAAGCGAAACCTGGCTCTACCTCCAGCATATCAAAGTTCTAGTGAATAAAATTCTGCAAACCTAAATAGAAAAAAGACCTTACAAGGGATCAGAATGGTGTGGTAACTAATGTATTGGCTTTCCACTGAGAGAGTTCGAGTTCAAATCCTGGTTACGGCAGATATTTGTCAGTGGTATCCAGATCCTTATTTGAGGTGTTTATGGAGATAACTTTGAGTGAGTTGCCCCGTCCGTCAGATGTGACAAAAAAACTGCGGACCCCTTGACTTCTTTCGACAAGTATAGGCTATTTGCCGACGCCTGGTTTCTCTCAACCCTTCATCCTTTCCCGTCCACCTCTAATGGCGCAAAGTACCTCAGATGTCAGTCGTCTCCCATAAAACTACTTCTACGAAAAGGATGGGGACGCCCTACTCTTAAGGAAAAATAGAGCGTTAGTTTCCAAGCCGTCAGGAAGATATTGTGCCCAAGCCGCCAGGCCTTGGACGACTTTAATAATGAAAATATTTTTATGAAGCATTGGTAAAAAAAATATAAATTAACAAATTAAGTGAAACAATCCACCGAAAGGACGACAAATTTAACGTAATTGAATGATATGTGTGTTCTCTTAACCCATAGAGATAAAACTTAGATAATCTAGGACATGTAGCTGTAGTTAACATGATATAAATTATTTTAATTAATAGTATTTTACAAAACCATACTGTAACTTAAAGTTAAGACAAACCTAAATTTTGATTTTGTATACCTGATAGGTAGTTATTTCTTATGGGTAATTATTATTTATTATCTCCTACCATACACTACAGCCGTGGGTGTTGGGTACCAGGTAGATAGCCATAAATTTTGAAAGGCATAATAAACACTGAATTTGAAAATACGAATTACTGTACTTTAAAAGCTATCGCTTAAAGAAATAATTAGAGAATACCACAGTACAATATTATCAAAAATATATGCTTTAATAAATATAACTTGAAGAAATAGTCCCAGTCTCTTGAATTTTGCGGTAACTGTTTAAAACATAGGAGATATCTTCCAAGCGGTATATATATATATATATATATATATATATATATATATATATATATATATATATATATCCAGATGAAGAGGGACCTGATATAGATTAGTTTGCAAGGTGGGGAGTCACAAAATGTTTATTTGATAGTAATGCCCATCCAAAAACCTACCTTAACCGGTAGATTACCTAATAATAATAATAATATATATTATTTATTAGAGATGTTATTTGTCCCTTGTTATTTAGGCGAATGGATTGAAATCTTAATTCTAAGTGAAAAATGTGCTCCCATATGAGCGTGGAAAAAGGAATTATTTAAAAAAATCTATTTCTAAATATGAAAAATTTATCGAGGATCAATTATGGCCTATGCTACGATACTTTGTACATTTTAAACCTATTTAGGCAAAACATTAAAATACCTCTCTCATATTCTTTCAAAATAATCATAATCATATTTATGTGAATGACCCTCAACAAAGCAAACAATAATAATAGGATATATATTTATGCATATTTATTTATTAAACCTTCATACTTTTGCGTAAAATTCGGTCAGTGCGCCAGAATTGCCGTTTGAACGTTACTGCTCCGTAGCTTAAGTTAAAAACACTACTACATAGAGTAAACAAGGCATGTAGTGAGAGCTCAGTAAATATCCTGTAATCCATGCAATTTAATATAATGAAAGCTCTCACGGGTAGTTGATTTATTTCCTGTGCGCATATTTATCTAGTTACCTTTCCTTCCCAAGTTTTTTCCTTCCCAGAATGCAGAAGGGATTGGTGTTACTGGCGATGAATAATTTTAATTTATTCATTTTCTTAATTGTATTATATTATAAAAGCCACAACCTAAAATAAGATATTTTACTTATGTTTTGTGATTTTAAGAAATTTTGGATGAAAAATACTTTCTTATTTATCGAAATTTGAAACAAATTGCGGGTTTACTCGTCAGCAGGTATTCATTCTAAACCTATATAATTTATACAAATGCAAAATACTGAATTTATTTCGTCACATAAAATCTATATTTCTTTTTAAAAACCAAAAGAAAACCGCAGATACCAATCACCAGGAACAAGTATTAACATTTGGAAATATTTTCCAAATACTTAGACCCAAATATCTAATAATCCTTACCATCACACCTAATATGAAGCGTTAAGATAAATGAGAATAAAATAATAAAATATATCCCCTTTATTCCTTTTGAATGATCAATTAATGGGGTCACGGAAATCCAAACATATTGATAATTTAAATTGTGATGCATGCCAATTTTTCGGAGGTTATTTTTCAATTTCCAGCATTAATTACACCAAAATTATAGTACACTTATATGTAGAGGTAAGATAATATTTTGCACATTTCCCAAATTTGTCGCATTAGTTTCTGAGTAAATTATTACCAGATAAAATTTCAAACTTTTCATCTTAGAAAGGCATAAACATAAGTAGAGCATAGGTAGTATGAATAATAATAAAAAGAATTAGATAAAATATAATGACAGTCGAATTGTACTAACTAACATATTCTGAGTAAACTATTCGGCTACGATTTTGAAGGTTTCAACTCCAAAGTATTATTACTCTCATTGTTAATTTAATTGCCGTTAATCACTCAATCCGATTGTTAATTCTAATAGCATCTTAAAAGCCTGTGGATGATGGACCAGATATACCCTGATTTTAACCGAGGGCACGTCGCAATCTACCATTAATTACAACTGCTGGAATAAAACCGGTTAATGGATTAAATCATAGATATAACACTTTCATTAGTCTTTCGAATGAATATTTAACAGATAGGTATAGCGTCGATAAAGAGAGAAAAATATAATGAATCTTTGCTAGAAAATACGGATAATGCTACATAAATATCAAATATTGAAGTGAATCAAATTTACTTGACAAATGCTACGAAATAAATTTGCCTTGCGAGTAATAACAGCTAAAGCATTAACAGATAGGTATTTTATTAGCCACGAGAAAAAACCAGAAAACAATACGAGAAACGGGGAAAGGAAATCTTTGGGAAGTAAAAAGCGATCGACTGGTCACACTTGAATTTTTATCTTTTATGCTTAGAGTTTAAAGAGGTCAAAAAATATATTCCCCTTTTATTTATTCGCCGTGCTTTCCCGCAAACTGTGTGCCCCCGCAGAGTGCGCGTTCGTTACCGTTTCATTTGCCCCGGCGTGGACAGGGAGATGAACAATGGCCTCAGAATTGTAGGCCCTGCGGGTTTCTTTGTTTCCGGAGGCCGCTATAATAAACACTTCAGCGTGGGTAACAGGAAAGGCCCTCCAGAATACCACCCCCTCCAATGTGGCCCTCAGCGTACCCCTTCGTTTCCAATGGAACACACGCAGTCGCAAAATACATACATAGTATACGTGCACGCCCTTTGCCCAAGCCCTGTAGCGAAACGTCCCCGTCTCTCAGTCTGAAGGTTATTTTGAGGGGACCGGGGGGACGTGAGTTGAAGGGCGGGGAGGTCGTGCCATGGGCCCGGCTGGAGGGACAGCAGGGGGCGGGAGTTTCATTTGGCTCCACTGTTTTGTTTTAATTCCGCGAGACCCATCTCCCACAGATTTACATCCGTATGGGGTAGTGCATGTGTTTACAGAATTGACTTGAATACAAGTTGACCCCTTAAATCTATGCGGTGACGACGGGTTTTTGCATTCTGTGAAGGAAATAAAACGTTCTCGGAGAACATAATGCAGTTGCACAAACGCGAGTCTTGTTCAATGAAAGGGAACATAGTGGACCACTGCAATATGCGTTGTTCGGATCTATTTCGGGTATGGAGAGTAGTGAAATAGTCACTATGAATAGGAAGGAAAGTTCTATGGTCGTTCTGCTGACTATGGTATGAATTGAAAGAAAGAAAGGAAAACAAGCTCAGAGTAAATGTTGTTAGAGCGGTGAAAACATGGAAAAGAGGATTTGGATCAACGAAGCCTTTTATTCCGAATCCCAATTAATCAATATATATGTTGTTTGAACTCACAAGCGGGGAATTAATTCTTTAAATCCGCTCTGAGTCTGGACCACGAAACGCTCCTAAAATAAACCTTAATAATTTTGCGTCAACCCTTAAAAAATTAACAATTACGGCCTGGATACAACACATTTTAAGGTTCAGGATAAATAAATGGATTCATAATTTTTTTGTAGCAATTGATACATGACGCTGTGTAAGCAAAGGTCATGTATGTTGACCCCGATTGTCTAAATTTTGCCGTTTTCATTAATTGAGACATGGGATATGATAAATATTCCGCAGAAGGTATTAAAATAATTTAAAGCATAAAACCATTTTCAGAATGAAATCAATAATTTCATTCTTTACTATCGGAAACTTAGCTATTACGGAAGGAAAAATTGAAACTTTGTCAATTCCACTTCATATTTTAATACCAAATAATTGCAACGCATTAGGTAAGATTCAAAATTAAATGAAAAAATTTCCTTTAAAAAGTTTTTAAATAGATAATTTTCATTAGTAGATAATTTACGTAATTCTTTCAATTAAATAGACCTTGGAATATAAATCTCAAATAAATCTTATCCGGCAAATCTGCCAAATTACCACATAGAAAACTACTGGGTTGCAGCTTTAAATTTTTCACTTGGATACATATCATGATCGCTCATTTAATAGTATATTTTAGCAACCCATATAAGTCATTTATGCACGGTATTAAGGCTGAAATAATATGAGATTCTGTGGTACTAATGTAATAAAACATTTCTTACTTTTCAGATGGCATAAGGTTGAAATGACAATTACCTGAAATAAAAAAAATAAAGAAGTTATTGTTTTCATCAGGGATTAGTATACCAGGTTGACAATGTAAGAAGAATAAGATAAATGCAGTTTTTTAGAAGGTCAAATGACTGCTTTTGCTAAATATATATTTGAAGTGTTAGCAGAATATCATGCCACATGGCCGTGTTTTAAGTTGTATCACTCCTAACAATTATATCTGAATGGACAACATAAAGCTCAAATTTTAATTTAACAAAAAATCATTTGAATAAAGATACATAGAAGAACTGCAAAATATATATTCAATTATTTTTAGTTAAAATTTGACTAATATTGATATTATGTCTCATATACCTTTCTTCTGTACCCCCAGGAATGTAGATTCCTGAAGTGCCAACTATGACCTGCCTATATTCAATATTGACCTGCCTGTATTATATATTAATACAATAATGACCTGCCTGTTCAATATTGAACAGTTTTCCATTTCCTGTACATAAGAATCAACAGCCATAGGGCTTACTGAAAATATTCTGCCATATTTGGTATACTCCTAGCCCCAAAGCCCACCTACAACCATTAATATCCCTTTGAAAAATGCTATAGTGTCTCCATTCTAGCATTCCTCTCACCCTCCGATCCTCCACTCGAACACAATACAATTAAACAGGCATACTTTTTCTTCCTCGACACCTAAATTGAGCTATGGTTAATTAATCCAACATTTATCTGAAACTAGTAGAGACTTTTATTTTTTCTTACTCAAACCTTCCAAGTCAATCATGCACTTCTAAACCTTAAAGAGTGTTCTAACCGTAAACCCTTTCCATGAGTTGATTCTCTCCGCTGAGGAAGGTGGTCCTGCTAACGAATATTTCAGAATAGCTGTGAGTGTCCCTTTTATTGTGCCTTTCTATATTTTTGTTGGATAATAGCATCTCGGAAATTGCATTGAATGCATATATAAATATGATATATATATATATATATATATATATATATATATATATATATATATATATGTATATATATATATATATATATAAAGCAAAAGAAGCATGGTGGAAAACGCAATGCGAGAATATGAAAGTTGGCCTAAGCAGGGGGAAATTGGTGCGCTATACAGCTTGGTAAAATCACTATCGAGAAGTAAGAAGGGAAGATTAGAAGGAATATATACAGGCACTGCATGCTAAAGCACTTAGGCCGACAAAGTTAGACATAGAAAAGAAACATGACGCAGAGGAACATAGCTTAGGTCTAGGCATAATCGGAAATAAAAGAGAAAGAGATGTAAGGAAGATAAAGTCAAATAAGACCAAAGAGGTTGACAACATTCCTGCAGAACTTCTAAAAGGTTTAGGAAAATATGAGAGGAATAGTCACCGAGGACTGATTCGTAGAATCTATAAGGAAAGAATATGATAGAAAGGGCTTTAAGGGAGATAAAATCAAACCAGGCCAAAGGGATAGACAACATTTCTGCAGAACTACTAAAAGACTTAGGAATATATAGGAGGAAGGATCTTTTAAGGATTGATTCGTGGAATCTATTAGGAAAAAATATGATGTTTTCGTGAGATCAGCGTTAGTTCTTATTCCAAAAACGTAAAAACTACGTCATGGGCAGACCACAGAACAATACGTTTGATATCCCATGCACCTAAAGTTGTTCCCAGGATTTTCAACAAAAGAATATAGATTAGGACAACTAATTGATTAGGGGATCAACGGTTTGGGTTTATGAAAGGGAAAAACACGCGTGATGCCATTGCAGTAATGAGATCACTAATCGAGAGGAATATAGGAACAGAGGACGTATTTGCCTGTTTCGTAGATTTAAAAAAAGCGTTTGATAGAAAAAATAATGCGTGTATTGCAGAAAATAGGAATGGATTGGAGGGACAGGAGACTGATCCGTAACCTGTACATGTCTCAGACTGCTCTGGTGCGAGTGGGGAACGGAGAGTCCGGATGGGCAGTACAAAGAAGAGGTGTAAAGCAGGGTTGCCCATTATTACCGTGCTCTTCAACGTATATGAGGAGGAAATGATTAGAGAGGAATGGGAAGAACTGTAGGTAGGAATGAAAGGCGGAGGGGAAAATGAATAATGATTTACGACGCATTGTCATAAAGTAATGGCCGTTTGCTCACAGGAAAAAATGACACTCATATGAAACACATTTTATTGGTACTTTTAGTTAGCTACTAACCTACTTAACTTCTCTACATAATTGCCGTTTACTTCTAAGCAATTTTCATACCGCTTCACGAGCTTCTTTAACCCCTCTGCATAGAAGATCAGCGGTTGAGAGTGGAACCAATTTACAACGCCGTGCTTGAGTTCCTCTTCGGTTTCGAAACGTTGTGCATCGAGCCACTTTTTCAAGTGCAAAAAGAGGAAGTAGTCACTAGGTGTAAAACCTCATCATCTCCGTCAATAGCTCTCACCCAATGGATATTCCTTTCTCTTTGTGGTGGTCGGTGAGAATTTGGGTACCCACCTTGAACACAATTTGCGGTATCCGAGGTTTTCCGTAACAATATTGTAGACAGTAGTGCGTCCAAGTTGAGGAAATTGTTCAGCTAGGCCATTAACTGTCAATCGACGATCACATCGCAGTTTTTTTTCCACTTGCGAAACAATTTCATCGGTCAGAATACTGGGCCTACCACTTCGCTCTTCGTCATGGACATTTGTTCGTCCATTTTTAAAATCACAGCACCATTGTCTAACCTTTCCTTCAGTCATAACTGTAGGTTTATAAACTAGGCATAATTCCCGATGAATTTCAGCAGCCGACAATCCTTTTGGATACAAGAATCGTATGATAGAACGCACTTCACAGCTGGCGGGATAAACGATTGTCGCGGACATTGTTGTTTGCGTGCACGGAAAAGCAAATTACTTCTGAAACAAAACAATTGCTACTATATATTCTCAATGAATCAGAAGATGGTGCCGCATGATTAGAAATTTGTTCAGAAATATAATTAGTATATTTCAATTAATTAGTTCAAAAGCACAATTTAATATAAGCAGTTAGTCTTTACTTTATGAATATACCTAATTTTGCCGATTACCATGGTCTAGTTTGTCAGTCAGCCAAGAGATTACAAGCCTTGATGAGTGAATAGGAAATTCAGTGCTATGGATATTGGATGAGAATCAAAATGAATAAAACAAAGGTTATGCGATTTTCCAGAAAGAAAACGGTTTAAGCGGGAAACCAAGTAGACTGGCAGAAACTAGAGCAGATAGAAGAATTCACGTATCTGGGAAGTGCTTTGGACCAACTCGGTCGAAGTAGTAGCGATGTAAGGTGAAGAATAGCGCTAGGTAAAGATCCTTTCACTAGGAGGGAGGGGGTTTGAAAAAGACGTTGAGCAAGAATTATTAGAGACTCGGAAAAATTGTGATATGGAGTGTACCTATGTACGCGTGGAAACGTGGTCATTGAAGCAGGAGGATAGAAGTAGTTTGGAAGATTTGGAGACGTGGGCGTGGAGAAGAAGGTAAAATGTGGAATGGACCAAAATGAAAATGAATGAAGAAGTACTGGTGATGATGGGCGAGCAGAGGGGTTTGTTGGCAGAAATCCTTTGCATGCAGGAAAAAATATGGATAATGGGCGTATTGATCGGCAGTGGATCGTTGAAGACTGTAATAGAAGGGAAAATGTTAAGCAAGCGAGGAAAGGGCAGAAACAGGCTAGATATGTTGGACGGGAAGAAGGGAGGAAGGAAGTACACAGAGATGAAGAGGGACTTGTAGAGTTGGTTGATGGATTGTGTTTTGTTAGAAGTCACAAAACATTTAATTGGTAGTTGCGTCCATCGAAACCTATAGGTAGACAATACAATTATAATAATTATTATAAATGTGTGTAGATATTTAATGATATATATGTGTGAGTGTGTGCGTGTGTATATGTGTATGCTTATTCCTAAGTAATATAGACCTTTTGCCACCAGCCAGCCATGATTTAACTGGAAAATGTAACTATCCTGTTAACTCCTACCTATCGTATAAATAAAGTTTACTACTTTATCCTCATTTCGGACGACATTATTATAGTTATCTCCTAGAAATCATTGTTATTTCATATTTTAATGATATTTCGAAACGAGAGTAATGGTTCTGCAACACGTACCATTTAGTGTTTAAATGAAAATCATCTATAGAAAAAGCTCAGTGAAAGGAAAAATATTGAAGGAAAGATCTTTTAAAAATAAAAAAAATGAATGTGGGATGTTCACTTAACCATACTAACCTTTGGTTGGCATGGCTAAGTGTATATGCATCACTTAAAATCTGCAAAATAAGGCTTATTACAGAAGTTATAGCCAAATATTATGACCTATTTTGAAATAAAAATAGTGGTAATCAACCGGATAAAGCCTGGTCCTATTGCATAAATATTTATCAGTGTAAGGTGAAAGTTTTTATTAGTTGATTGTTATCTGTTTTCATGCGTATACGTTGAAAGAGTTTTTGCATGAATGTATACGCCACTGTGGAAATAGCTTTGCATGGATGCGTAGATTTTCCATTTGGTTATCTTCTCTTTTCGTGTAGTGACCTAACACTCCCTGCCACAAACCCTTTTGCTGCCTTGCGGGATATTATATGGATGTAGATGTCCCTAATTTCCAAGTAAATTTTAAATTTGAAACTTGGTTTTTTCGTAGGAATGCAGCGAACAGTTCCTATTTATCATTCAAATTGTATTAAGTTACTGATAAATAAATCATATTTTGGAATATACCTGCCTCAATCCACAGACCTAAGCACAATCCAATTAATTGCAGTAACTCACTTAATTGTACTGAAATTAAAGTAGGTCATCAGCATCTGCTTATTTGTGTATTTTAAAGTACACATGCTAGCTTGCTGGAAAGTGTCGCAATAGATTTATTGTAATGTTTCTCTCGTGATTTGAAGTATTGCAAGGCATAAAATGAAAAAAATTCTTCTCTTTCTCTCTTGGGAACAATTTTTTTTCATCAAACTGGTACGAGTCACTGCAGGACACTGTGCTTCCCGGCATGATCCAAAATTGTATTGTAAAGAATAGGACGGGGTTTTTCACCAAAAATCTTTGGCTTCTCTCTCTCTCTCTCAGAAAAGATTTAAAACCTCGGAAAACGTGCACACCTCTCATCCCCCACCATACATCCCCTTCAATCCCCGCTAGAAACTCCCAAAATGCGATCGCACCCCACCCACGCGCACCCTCTTTGGGAATTTCCACTTGGCGCAGGTGCTGCCTATTGCCACCCTCTTCCAATCACCCCCTCTCTAAACAACCCCCTGTGGATAAACCCCCTTCTCCCCTCCCAAATGCCTCCACATCCCACAATCTCCCTCCCCAAAACGAATCTAACCTCTTTCCACCATTACATTATTCAGGAAAGCTTAAACACCCACGCGCCCAACATCCAGACTCGGCTAACACGCGGTCCCCATTGAACGGGAACGGTGCCGGCAGCCTAGCAACCGAGAAAAAGATGTATATATGTATAAATACACCCGGGCTCGGGCACATAAAAACGTTCAGTGGAATATAAAAGCTCTCTTCCAACCCTTCCCTCCTCCTCCTCCCACTCTCTTCCTCCATCCCAATCCTAGGCAGCTTTATTCCCATCCCTTTGGTCCGTTTTTGGGAGTCCCGCTCGTTCGGAAGGGGAGAAGGCTGAAAGAAGGCGAGGGGGGAAGAGAAAGAAGAGAGGAGGAAAAGGGTGGTTCCGAAGAATCATAGACGGAATGATTGGGGAAGTTTGGATTATGCGCATAGACACGTAGGAATGAAGGCTCGCCCCCCTCTCCCTTTCTGTCTCACATGTGCGCCTCCGATGGCAGTAATTGAAAAGAGGCATCTTGCCACACTACGAGGGAACGGTCATTTTGGATTATCCCAAACGATTGGCATAAATTTCGATTGTGGAATTGTAAGTTTTCCTCCTTGCGCTTCGCTAAGTTTATTCTTACGGTAAAATGAGTACGGAAAAACTACATTGTGTGACACATCGAGGGTTTCGATGCTCCGAGGAGAGAGTATTGGATTTATTCCAGAAGAATAAGCAAATTAGTAATCATTCTGGTAGTTAAGCTCTGCTTACCTTTCAGTTCAACCGAACAAAGTTAGTTATACTCTGAAAACTTTCACGCAAAATTTTCTTTTGTGTGAATCTATACATATGGACTAACATGGTCCAAAATTCAACTCTTACGAAGAAATTACGATTGCCTACAAGCAGTCGTAAATGAAGTGTCGTTTCAGCCTCTGCCTCATTCCCAAAGGATTCATTTCTGTGTTTAAAGTCATCAATTTTAATATAAGCAGTTGCTTCGGCGTGTAAATCTCACTTCTAATTTAGTCATAAATTTTTGGAAAATTCTCACTATCTAAGAATAAGATAACCAAACTTGGAACATCTTTGAAATGAATCATAAATACCAACCATTATTTTAACGAAGTTCTTCCAGTTATGACCATTAATTATTGTGCTTGAAATAATAGTAATAAAGTGGTTTATTCCTAGAAGAGTACAGTTACCCGACAGAGTACATTAAAATACACTGAAAACGTAGCAAAATATGAAAGTGCGGGTGCTAAATCACTATGGTAAAGACAGATTTCCTTTATTTCATCCTCAAACCGGTGCTAGTGACATTCCCCTTTTGATTTCTTCTTCTGATAAACCATCTCTTGAAATACCAACCACAAATATACTACACTTGGGACCACAGTTTGAAATTGCTTTGATCAATAAACCAATATCAGATAAGGGGAAATAAAAGAAGGGATAAAAGTAAGGAAAAGATGAATAAATCAATCGAGGAAAGATCAAGGTAAGGCCATGAATAAAATTTCAGTGGTACATCAGTATTTAGGGTTACTATCCATGCCCGCGAAGAAAGTCCCATGAGTTTTCGGGACAGCTTCAACACCTTACATTTTACGCTGAGGTTTCTTTCAACAGCATTACAACATCTAGACGGCCAGCTATCGAAGTGCAAAAAATAAAAACCCTTCCATATATGAATGTTGCAAGACACTTTGAGAACACAGATTTTTTTTTAAATTGCCTCTATTCAACAGGTAATAACACTCATTGAAATAACTATTGATAAACTGTCATTAAAGACGAAGCCTAGGCAAATTTTTCGTTCAGAATCGATCATTATTATTCATTTTATCATTGATTAATTCAGTTTCTCCTGGTATTCATAGAGTCAGTGTCTTTGGAGTTTAATTCATTGATAGAAATATTTGTATTTTGCGTAAATACAGACTTATGACCATTGGTTCTGATTTTCCTTGCAGTTGATTTTAGCACTGGTAATAATTAATAAAGGTTTTCTTTTGGAAGCCACAAGCAATCACAAGGTGTGGTCAGACTAGGTAAGTACTAACTTCACCAATCAAACTATCCTTGGAGTTCATCATTTAGGTCAATGATATAACATCTCAGGAAATTTTAAATATATTTCATGATCTATGATTTCGTTGGGTAAACGAAATATGATTTGAATAAAATCTTTAACAGAGTTTTACAATCTTAAATAGTTACTAGTGAGATATTTTAATATTCCATTCATATGAAATCCTAAGTGACCAAATTCATATCAATAAAAGTATATGAAAATATATCATTTATTATGAGTTGCTTCCGTATGGCCAAACACATAAATTCAGATCCCTACTGTCAAAAACTGGCCCGTTTGAAGCTAACGATTGACCAGAAATGGCCAGCGTTGGCCAACAGAGTAGTTGTTGTTTCATCAGGACAACGCAAGACCACACACGCCTGTAGTGACTATCCAGAACCTCCGCGAGCTTGGTTGGGAGGTTTTAATGTATCCACCATATAGTCCGGACGTGACACCAAACGATTATCACCTTTTTCTTGCATTTCAAAACTTCCTGAGTGATAAGAAATTGCGATCTAGTGAATATTGTGAAAATATATTACTAGAAGTTTTCACCAATAAGGACCAAGACCTGTATGAGAGAGGCATTATGACGCTATCTTTAAAATGACAACAAATTATACAGCAAAATGGTGCATATTTGAACCAAATCGGACAATCCAAAACATCTTAAATGAAGTTTTGAATTTCACGCAAAAATAATGGACTTCGTTTTCTCTAACCTTATATATATATATATATATATATATATATATATATATATATATATATATATATATATATATATATATATATATATATATATATATATATAAATCGCAATGCTAATTTGCTAATTGTATATACGTTTAAAAAATATTTATATATATATATATATATATATATATATATATATATATATATATATATATTATATAAATCGCAATGCTAATTTGCTAATTGTATATACGTTTAAAAAATATTTATATATATATATATATATATATATATATATATATATATATATGCGGGTGGATATATATATATATTACTGTGTTTATGGTTTATATATATAAATATATAATATAATAATATATATATATAATATATATATATATATATATATATATATATATATATATATATATATATATATATATATATATATATATATATTACTGTGTTTATGGTTTATATATATAAATATATAATATAATAATATATATATATAATATATATATATATATAAACCATAAACACAGTAATCAACCCGAAGGTCGGTTTAGTCGGTGATGGTAGAGCCCAAGCCCGACGGCGTGTGAATATTCACACATCAGGGTAGGGGGGCCAGTTCCTTTCCCTGTGCCGGTTATGGTTTCCCAGGAAGATCTGGTACCCGAAAAATCAACAAGCTTGGGTGGAGCTGCAGGTGCCCAAAGTGCCTTGCCGGGAATCGAACCCGGGACCCTCCGGTCAGCAGTCCAACGCTCTACCCGCTAGACCACCGCGACCCGCATATATATATATATATATAAATATTTTTTAAACGTATATACAATTAGCAAATTAGCATTGCGATTTTAGCTCAACAGATTAGGTGGCACCATTTTTTTCATTGTCCTCAAGCTTCCTTATCATGCATTTATTATTAGCTGTGCCTCACATTTAACATTGGCCATATCACTATACCGACAACAATTTGCAACATATATACATGTATACATGTTCGGTGTTTGCCTTTTATGTGTTTTCCTACCCCCTTTCCTCTTTCTATGTTTGAATGAATATTTGTACGCAGTATAGCGGGATTTCGTATTTGAATGTGTATTTGGCCAAAGTGGCTCATTTCTTCTTCTGGCTATGCGTGCCATGAAACGTACTGTTCCTATTCTCTATGATACTATATGTTTTCTAACCAACTGTCCCCTCTTCTTGTGTGTATTATCTATTTCTCCTTTGGTGGGTGAAACAGCTTCCTAAAGCCGTTCTTTGGCCAATGAGTCGGAGCACTTGGGCGCTTTAAAAACATCGCAGATCTTAGTGTAAATTAGATGTCCTTAGTAGCGTAATTGGTAGCGCATCCGCCCTGCAAGTGGAAGGTCCGGTGTTCAAATCCCGGTTAAGGAAATGTTTTTACATTTGTGATCTGCTCAAAATACGCCTTCCCCACATGTCCGGTGTTTGCCTTTTATGTGTTTTCCTATCCCCTTTCCTTATACTTATTTCTATGTTTGAATGAATATTTGTGCGCCGTATGGCGGGATTTCGTATATATACACACACTTTTTTGGAAAGCCCACAAACGTGTAATGTAAATGCACTGATAGTCATAACAAACACAGAAACCAAAACACACAAAAGAGGGACTCACTGGTTCTCGAATTTTCGGTGGTCCAACCACCTTTCTCAAGAGGAATTAGGAACAGAACTGAGGCAGAGGAGGGCCCGTGTTTGTTATGACTATCAGTGAATTTACATTATATATATATATATATATATATATATATATCAAATACGAAATATATATATATAATATTATATTTCTATATATTAATATGTATGGAATAGATAAAATATAATATAGATAGAAATACAGATATCTATGGCTCTTTAGTTTTTACTTTACTTTTCTTTCAGAAACATTACATTATATCTCCTTATATTTTAATTTATAATTACCCATAACTTCTCTTACATGTTTCCTTTATGCGACCGTTAAATTGCACTCTCTCTCTCTTTATTGCTAACATGCTTATGTCATTACTTTCGCTTTATATATTTCATTTTCTCCTATTAACCGGAAATCATAAATTCTACACCATATAAGTTAGCAGATAACTTTTTGTTGATACCATTTGGCTTGCTAATATGTATTTCAATAAATTATGGAGCGTTTAAATATGTAATTCTGTGTAATTCAATGTAAGTTCATGAACTTACTCTTTATAAACTGACTGATCGGATTGTGAAAACTACTCCTTGTGGCACTATAATTAGGCCAATTTTGGACCCAACCATGTAAATAATTTTAATTAGCTGAGTACGAGCATTTTCTACCATAGGTGTGATATATCGGGTGTACGTATTGGGAAGAAGGGATTACGAAGGAAATCAACATGTGGATTATTACGTACAAATTGAGTCGTAGTGATAATCTGAGTGCGGAAGGTGGATAGAGAATCACTCCTCCAGAGCCGCTACAAAATAAGCTATAGGAAGACGCTAAGAAATGCAAAATGAAGATGGAGGATGGAGGTAAAGAGATCATAGAGGGAGAGGAAAAGTGGGAAGAAAATGAAGTGAAAAGATGGCGCCTCCATATGGGGTCGCGGACGTGTTGGTGGGGGGTGGAATGGATGAGCGGATGGTTGGATAGGTTGGGGGAGGTGCGGCTATGGGGGGGAAAAGTTGTGAAGGGGGTTACTACTGCATGTGGAGAGCCAGATGGGGGAATATATCGGAAGGGTAGGTGCGAAGTGGATGGGAGGGTGGGACTTCCTCGTGGTCCGGAGAATAGGCCGAATTCCCGCTCTTCGAACCTCCTCCCCCCGGCCGTAGGATAGGATAAAGGGGGGGAGCACCCCGTTGGGGGTTTGGGAGTAAGGGAGAAAAATAAAGAGGGAGAGGGAGGGTCTGTGGAAGAGAGCAGCCTTCATATTCCATTCCCCCATTCTCACATCAATGATTCTCTTCCGCGGGAGGGACTCCCCCGAGAATCAGACGCGCACACCTCTGCTTCAAGGGACTTCTTCGCTCTCTCGGGCGACAGTCATCTTTTCAGTTCCCCCTTCCCGCCCAACCTACCACCATGCCTCCCTCCGCACCCTCCCAAGTGTCGCACACATACCGCCTCCCACAACTTCTCTCCCACTCCTCCCCCTCATTCAACCCCTTCCACTCATCCATCTCTTTACCTACTTCCCTTCCCCCATCCGCTCTCCCTGACGTCTTTTCATGCCATTTTCCGTACCATTCTCGTCATAATTTTTTTTGCCATCCTACCCATCCTTCACCCATTTCCCTTTCCCCCATTCCTACCTCCCCCCTTGTACTTCCTCTGCCATCCCTCCCAGACGACGCAATAAATAAAGAAAATGCTACCTATCACTTTTGGAGTTTGATTCTGATGAAGATGCCAGTGATCACAAGTCTCGGCAAGCTTGTTTAAGCATATTTAAATTGAAGTTGGGCGGGGACAAATAAATCATAATAGAATATGTACACTAATTCTTAAAAATTTCTTTGATTTTTTGAATTCTAAATCACAAATTTTTGTCACAGAGCAGAAATTTTATCGTAAAGCATAGGAGAGCATAGATCAATTAATACTACCCGGATGCCTTACTCGGGGCCGGGTGAGAAAAGACAATCGAGGGAATAATCTTTTGAAAGTCTTAGTAATTTAATTCACTACAGCAAGGAAATATGGAAAGAAATAGTACCACGATGATTAGAAAAATTATCTCTAATGCTAAATAAATGGAAAGAATAGGAAACTGTAAAACTTCAAAAAAGAAATCATTAATAGCGTGAACGAAAACGGATACATTACAAAACAGTTTATAACAGGTTTGGTTGAGATTATACCTAAAATAGGCACCTTTGTGACGCTGTGTTGTCCAATTTGCATATTTACATTAGTACTGCTGGATTGTAAATCTCGTAATAGAAATGTAGGGATGCGTACCTGGCGCTGTTGAGTTAATAAATTGTATGTATATGGAGGGATAAAGCTATTATTGGTTCAGCACACGCGCAGGAAGTAATGAGATAGCAAATTTTAGTGATACTTTAGCATGAAATGGGATTGGGGTAGAAAACGACAAATAAACCATCATAGTGTGTACAGGATAAATCAAGTAACAGTTATTAAAACCTACATCAACTATCAAAAATACGTGGATATCTTTTCATAGAAGAAAGCTGGGTCTAGAATAAGGCATGTACTATATGACACGGTAGCTAAATGTAAATAAAAGCAGAAAATCAGTTATTTTACTATATTTCGTGGAGCATTTACGAATCAATTCTCAGAATTAATGATACACAATATTAAACCTTAACATATATGCAATATATAAAGCGAAAAAATCCGTGTGAATAGTCATTAAGAGTAATAAAAACGGAAAAATACCAGAGATAACTAAAAAAGGGATTACTCGCTAGAACGGTTTTAGCTGTATAAGAAATATGACCAAAACATTGAATAGTTAGAATCATTAACTTCAGAAGAAAATATATGAATAATACGAGTGGAAGTAAGAGAGTTGCTAAAAGATGATCGGGAAAGGTGAATAAGAGGGTCAAAAAGAAAAGTAAGGGAAGGAATGTGATTAGAGATTGATAAAAATATTAATTCCAAAATTACCCCAGGCCGTAAATTCTATTAGAAAAGGAAAGATGCTAGAAAGAAGAGTGAAATTTTATCACGAAACTGTAGGCACAGGAAAAAGATGACAGCTTTCATTCATCATTTTTGTATAAAAGAAATTTTTGGGTGAAAAGAGGCGAAGCTATTTCCATACACCATTGCCCTCAACTTCAAAGCGAGCAAATAGAGTTTGTTTCTCAATCTACTAATCTCGAACGTGAGTGACGGCCAAAATACGAATTGCTAAGTTAGAGGTATTTACGTGCTTCCTTGGTTTTTCTACATAAACATCTACTCAATGCCCTACAATCCACGTCTAGACATGTGTTAGGGGTGCATTTGAGGGTATATTGTATGTGTTTAATCCTACAAGGGCTTCAGCCAAGATTTGGTGGAACTGCTCGTGTGTAATAATGACTCCTAGAACTCTGGTCGTTGGACAAATGATCATTACCCCTGAACAAGTCACCCATGCTAGGTAAATGAAAAGCTCCATAGTGAGGTGGCTGTAAAGAGTGTCCGTACCCATAAGGATGGCCATTTGACTGCCACGCAAAAACGCTATTGACAAAGGCAACGGAAATCAACACAATTTTTTAATCTAAGAAATATGAATAGACACACTCTCAAGAATGGGTCATCGCTCCCGGATGCTGCAGAAGAAAAAGTACTCAATCTTAAAAACAGGAAATAACTTGCAAAGCGGAATCGACAGTAGCAGCAGGTAAAGACACGCAGGAGACGGCAAAACCGGATAAATTAGGAATTCGCAACGTTTAGACGATGTTGAGGACGGAGAAAAAGGAAATATAAAGCTAAAAATAGAGATCGTAACAAGAGACACATAAGGGCTGAATGATCTGAGATAAAAGTATAGTTGAGATTAATGGGACGATATTTTTTCGAAAATTACACAGAAGAAAGGGGTCAGTGAATAGCGGAAATAGAATTAAGCATAAAGATAGGAAGAACATAATAAATATAGGGGAATCAGTAATTAATGAATAATTATTGCAAGTACTTGGTCATTATGTAGGTGCACATAATATAAAGCAATCATATGAAGGAAAATGTCTATAGGCTATATGATCTGTAAGAGAGTGTACCTGTGGTTATTCCTGACAGGAAATATTTAATAGTGATGGGAAATAGGATCGTGGGTGTGAGTGAAGGGAAATATTGGTACAAGGTAGGTTACAACGTTCTAGGTACAGGCATATGACCACTGGGGGAAAGCAACAGATGTTCACTAAGAGGCCGAGTTTAACCATAATGAAAACTTAGTATAATCACCATAATAAATGTGGGTTTAAGTGGTTACGTATTGTTCAGAAATTTAGGTAGATGTAAGCAAGTCCATGTTATGTTACCCCCAGAGTTGTGAACTGCAGAATCACTTCCCATAGATGTCCCTAGATAGATTGTAGTGTAGTAAAAACGGAGAGTAAATTCTGATTCACGAGAATAAAATAGAAAGAAAAATGAGGGAACAGAATGTAGCAGCATTAATTGAAATAAAAATAAAGGAGTATTAGGGAGTGGCAAAAAAATAATTATCAGGGAAGAGAGACAGGTACTGTGAAAGAAAAACGGGAACATATCACAAAAGGATATAGCTACCTGCGATAATATACATGCATTAAATTGGAAATATCAAGGAAAATATAAATTAGAGACTGTTTGAATAGGAAGATAATTATGAGTAAAAAAGGAAATTGAATGATATAATAGCAAACTAAGTATAGCAAAGTACAAGAGATAAGTAATAAAATCTGAATGAAAACCAATAGGATGGAAGAAGTGTGGGGTAATGCCCTGTGAGAGAGCATATAAATTTACCAAAGAAAAGAATTTTGTACGCTTTACAGAAAGATAAAAGCAATAGTAAGAGGGGAATATTTGTGAAGACTTTAGAATATATTGAAAAACTCATTGAATTGGTCAAAAAAAGTTGAATACACGATTTATTGAAATCATACAAAATTGGTAAATTTCAAGAAACTGCAGGAAATGCCGCAACACTAACTTTTAACGGAGTCATCCACTACCAAGCATTTCACTGCAACCATTTTAGACCGTAAAAATCATCCTCCTTGACGGGAATTCGAACCCGGATCCCTCGCTGTCCGGCCGAGTGCTTTAGCCAGTTAAGCTCTTAGCTGAACCGGTCTAGGCGAATAATGTTTACACTCTGAAATTGTTGCAATGAAATATATGTTAATTTTATTTTGCCAGGAAATTTAGACATACAAAAATAGTGACCTAAATAAGGATAGCTTTCTTCCAGGAACATTTGAATACGAGATGGAGTTATTATTAGATGAATTAAAATGGGTTTGTGAGGATAAATTATATCAATGAACACTGTGTATTAGATTAGGAAAACGTGAGCAAAATCTAGATACTTAAGTTATAATAAGTAGTATTTTTAGATAGGTGCTTGCCCGTAAAATAACGTAGAATTAGTGCTATTTTAAATTCTAGAAAGGGAAAGGAATCATTATGGACATGGTGCAGCACAGTAAGAATGAGGTCATTGAGGGGATGATAACTTTGAGTCCAGGAACGGTAGAGTCACCCGTGATGTTATGGCAAAATTTCAGATCATTAAAAACTGAACACCAGAATGTATATGCTTGTTTAACATATTTTGAGAACAAAATTTGATAGAGTAAATTAGATAGAATAAAGAAATTCATTATGGAGGCTTGGATTAGTCTGAGGGGTTAGGTAACTTCTCCGGTTCCTTTATATGCCCCAGGTGCGAGTAGCTAATGAAGACGCGAGATATGCAGCGTTAGGAAAGAGATTGAAAGAAATCAGCCCACTATTACCATTTCTTACGAATTCATATACTGAGGTAATGCGAACGGATGAATGGAAACGGCTGGAGTCAGGAGTAAAAGTGAGGGGATCAATCAAATGAATTTGTTTTTGTGGGTGATCAGGTTACAGTTTGCAAGAAAGCCAAAGAATTCCAACCGTTGATAAGCGTATTAGAATGGCAATATAAAAGGTAAAGGAGAAAATCTAGGTCATAAGACAATGGTTATGAGATTTTCAATATGGAGAAAAGCTAAGGTAGTCGCAAATAACTCCTTTAAAAATTAATTTCGTGCCATATCTCTTAGTTTCTTGGCATTTATATGTTGCTTCCTCAAACACATGGCCGCAAGTTGGCATGAAATTTGCATTAAAAATAGCACAGTGCCTATATTCAAAATAAAATTTTGTAAAAATAAATTAATTCTAGTCTTCAAAATAATGTATCGATTATTAAACACAAACGTTCATTTTTTCTTCTTAAAGGATTAAGTCTTTAAATTTGGCATTACCCTATTAAAAAACAAAGGTTTAATTTTCAATAGGGTTATATGCTTCCTTAAAATTATTAAATCATATCTTGCAAAGTCACGGCGAGAATAATTTAATCAAATATAAATCAACGTATAATGCTGTAAATATGCTATTTATGTTGTCTGGAAAAAGACAACTGACTAAAAAATCACAAATTTTAATAATAAATGAACTATGGATATTTTACAATATTTTCGTAAAAACGATACTCTTACCAAGGAGTATGAATTTGTTGTTATACTAAAAACGGTATGCGAGTATTGTCTCCATGTATTATACACACTTATATGTATCAAATATAATTATATTAATAAAGAAAAATTCCAATATTAAAGAAATTTTCCCTTGATTTTTAATTTTTCGGACATAAAACATTTAACTTGATAAAAATAATATCTAAACAAGGATTTTATTATATTTTTAGTCAAGAATCTGCAAATACATATTTCCCCAATTGTGCAATAATCTCTACGATAGCAGTTTAGAGAACGATTTAAGAAAACAATTGAGAATGTCATACCATGCTGAACGAATTCCACAAATGGCACCGTTAACTTCTTTATTTGGCATTGGATCAAGTTCACGAATGTTGCCAAGGAGAGATTTTGCAAAGAAAAAAGTGCCTTTAATTGAATCTATTATTCATTCATATGGCCTCTGTGTGTTTTGGATAAAAAGGAAAATATGCGTGTTCCTGGATAATTACTTCACCATGATAGCCGAATATATCGTCTGAAAGTGCGACCTGTGGAGGGCAATAAAAAGGACGCCTTTTGAAAATGTTCATTCAATGGAAAAGGGAGCGCCGGACTTCCACGTGACTACCATTACCATACTCGACCTCTAAAACTCTCCAAATCCCTTTGATTGCGCGTCAAGTATTTTACTTCTAAGTGTAAACTCCAGTGAAATGCATTAAGTCCTACTCTACTACCAGTGCTAGCGCTGCAGAGTAGATGGTGTACTTGATGTGGAATTATTTGCGAATATTGATTGCGAGGGCCGGAGGTTGAAACAGGTTGAATGGGAAACGGCGAAAACGTAGTACAAGTTTGAAGAATGACGTGTAATCCTCAGAGGAGTGGAAGAAGGAATGCAAAAGCAAACAGATTTTGAGAAGAGATTATTAAATTGGAGTGAGCACTTTTCCGGGTACCAGTGGTAGGTGTTTTTAGGAGTATAAGAATGAGTAAGTGCGGTGGCCCGCTCAGAAATCACACTAAAAAAAATAAATTACAATATAAAAGTGTCAGTATTGAGAAACCAAAATCCACCCTGTAACTATACTAAAACTTTTTTCTGAAGTCGGATTTTAAGAGAAAGAAGCAGCCATTGACGTTATATGTTTGGAAACACTTGTATACTTAATGATAAATCATCCAAACAAGTACTTACCAGTTTATTCACCAAATTAGCGTATTTTGGACGATATGTACTGCTACAGTTATTATTATATTTAGAAGATTTTTCTTATCGTAATTTATCAGGTATTCCACTAAAAAATTTCTTAAAATCCAGCTTCCTTCCCAGGATGTGACTACAGTTTTGTTAATTCATTCATGCAAGATCAAGAAATTATTCTCTGAAACCAAGCAGAGCTCTTCCCTCCCCGAACTCCTGAAAAATTATATTCCTATATAATTCTTTCATTTCTCGTTGCTTGGGACTAGGAAGATATAAGTATCGAAGGTGGAAAAAGGCTATGGTAAAAAGGGATCAGCACTATGAGAAACATGGTCGTCTGCCACCGGTGGGATTCAGCGGCGCAAGGCTGGGGGGAGGGAGATATTTCCGAAGGATAGAAGGTAGGATACTCGGGGAAGGGAAAAGAGTACCAGACGCTCCTAGAAGGTTGACACACTCCCGTGTTGGAGTGACAGGAAGGAGTCGAGGTTGTGGTGGGCTACCAGAGGAGATAAGGGGTATATCAGACAAAGGTAGGGATAAGAACGTCGAGATTGAGTCAAGAAGAAAGAACAGAGGGAAGAAAGAGGATGTAGGAAGGAAGAGAAAAACATCTCAGGAGGCAAAGGAAGGAAACAGAAGGAAGGAAACGAGGGATTTAAACGGAATTGGAAGAAAAAGAATTGAAGTGGGAGATTAAGACCCAGGAAGCATATAACCGATCACATGTCTCTCACTCACATCCCTCTCTCACATACTTAAATTTATTCTGACAAAATGAGGTGAATGAATTTATTCTATAATTATTCAAAAATTCCATCTAGACTTGCGACACCGGTAGTACCAGCAAAGCATCTCGTGAGGATTTTATGGTACGAGAGCTTTATAATAATCGATATATTGAATTAAATGCTTTTTCTTGGATGTTTACTTCACTTCGAACGATCATCGATTACCAATACGCCGTTAACTACGTAAGACGTAGATGTCAAGCGATAATAATCCAATATTGCCAAAATGACAGCGAAAATAAAAGCCAACGAATCCCAGAATCAATATACCTACTTGAGTGACAAATTATTTTCAAACTAAAGACTTTAAAGCAGATTTTACCTCTAAGAGGTGTAGGAATATATCATAGTGGTTCCATATTTATACTATATGGAACCTAGCCAGAAAAGGCCTGAGTTTCTCTATCAAAAAGTTTCAGAGTAACGTTGGTGACAGCTAGCGATCCAATGCTTACCTTCCGCGATTTTTCTGTTATGAATAATCTGGAAAATACTTGATAAAATAATGTTATAACAAGTAAGAACAAATTAAATATTCCTAATTCCTTCAATAAGAAAATCAATTGTTTCCAAATGTTTCATTAAATTCATAAAACAAGAAAAAATATGATCTTCGGCTTTCTTCTTTGAACTTTCCAAATGAAATTGTGACCTTCCCACTTTCTCATAACGTGACTTTATCTAGTAAATGTTTATAGGAGCAGGTATATACGTAAAATGTGTTCGGATGACGATATATCTCAGAATATTATAAAATAATTTAACCCTGTTTAAGATACCCTCGGCTTAAAATTATACAAATATACTTACTTGTATAATCATTTTATCTAGACGTCCACTACTATTTTTATATTAATTGATTTTTTAAAAAAATCTTTCTTTAAAAATAAAAGGCCTGTATTGATCTACATGAAAGTTCATATCAATTACTGACAAATATGTACGCTATTAGTCATGTTTTTTATAGAGAAGAGCGACATTATCAATTAAACAGAAATTGTGGAAAATGTTTTCATAAGATACGATAAGATAGAAAGTAAACAGATTAATTGATAGAGAGTTATTCATCCAATCTTCATTAATAACTTGATTTGAGAATAAAAAATTCACTTATCGGAAAGTGGATTAAGTTAATATATAGTTTATAAAATGAAGTGTAACTCATAAAAGTGATAATTTCCGCATTTAGACTGTGTACTTAGTGTAATTAAATATATTGGTTCGATATAATACTAAATTATGCAATTTCATGTGATGATTGATTTACCTACTGCTACTAAGTTATTCCAATTCAAGGCGGACACATGGAATTATCTACATTTAAACTAACTCAATACCCCGCAAATTGTGTTTCGTGATGTTAGGGCACAATCAATCCTCTAAAAAAGCTTCTTAACACAAAAATGTTAACGATTAAGTATTCATGGCAACTCAAATCAGATATTTACTATTGCTCTATTGCGCAAATAATTATTTATTCTATTGTGGATTTTATTATTTATAATTACAGTATATCTGCACAATATTTAAATTGATATTCATTCTATATGGCATCCTGCGTAGGGAAATGTTCCATTATTTAAGCTCTGAAATTTTCCAAGGAGCAAATTGAGTGGTGGTACAAGACAGGCGAGATTATGCCCGCTGTCCATGAGCGCTTTTAGGGATAAATGGGTAAATTGTAGAAGTCATTTTAGTTTATGAGGAAACGCTTGATTTAAATCTGGAGCCAGATTTAACTCGATTTGAACGAACGGAAATAAGTGGTCCACAATTTCAAGTCCTATCCGGCGGACGACGTATTCCATGTGAAGTGCTCTCCACACAGACACCAAGTAGAAATCGGGAAACCATTCATAGTTCCAGCCAATAAAAGCTCCTAGTCCGAGTCCTTTGGGTGGAAACCAAGTATGCTAGCCACTGCCACTACCGGGTCCCTATAAAACTGTGTCAAAGTAGATAGTTGCGTATGTACACTATTTCCTATTGAGTTTTCTCCCATTTTTAACTTTCCAGGATGCATGAGAGAAAACGAAAGATTGATTACAAGATAATGACGTTAAAGGAAAAAATCCAATGTAGTGTCACTACCATCTTCTAACGAGTGAAACACAGCCAGAGTTTCCAGGAAGCCGTCTATCGAAGAACGGAAACCCCTATGCCCCTCCGTCGTCAGCGAAGGTCCAACTCCCCCCACTATAAAATGAGTGGATGAAGGAAATGAGCTTTGCGCATGGCACCCATGATCTATGACTATCCATTCTCTTTCCTACGAACGTCCGAAACTATTCTCTGTTTTAAAAGTTCAGGGGAACGACGTCGCCACCCTCTGACACCAACTCTTCGTCCCGGTTCTCGTCCCTCCAGAGTTAACGGTGCCGTGCAGAAATCTTTGGAAGTGGATATTATAGGAGGATATCGTGAGCTGCAGAGGACTGCTGAGAAGAGTTTTTCAGCTTCAGGGTGTAAATGTCTACCTCCGAGAAGAAGTGTGGTTGCGAGAGTGAGAAAAGCACACTGAGGCTTCATGAATGTTATAGGTGTTAGCATGGGAAGGGAGACCTACTGGCATCTGCAGGATATGGATTTCTCAGAAGACGAGAACTGACAAAGGAGGGGGAAACGTAGCGGAATGAGTACATTTTTTGCTGCAGGTTTGGGTGTTTTTAACCCTTGGAACGGGAAAACAAGTCAGAGGCAGGCTGTGGAGAAAATAAGAAAATTTGAAAAGTAAAGGAGAATGAGAAATTGTTAAGAAATTCTCAAAAAGGAAGAATAATCATGTGAATACCTGGAAATAATAAGAAATCAGTTAATTTAATTATTACCAATAGAATTTCCTTGCTGATAATATGTATGTAATGTCTTTAGAATTAGATTTTGTGAGAGAAGCAATGTCAATTGAAAAGAGATGTTCTATCGACTGTCACTTAAAGAGTTACAGGTGACGTTCTAGATGTTGCATTTCAACATCGACAACGAAACCTACGCTAAAATACTGTAAAAGGTTGAGAAAATACTTAAAACCGCCGAATTTTCCAATGCCAGAGTGAAATGAACTGCCTGTTCTACCATGAGTGAAAATAACAAACGCCGAGGTTGGTGTGCGACCTGTCCTAATTCTTCCGAATTTACTTCTACGTGAAAAATGATGAAAGATATACATTCTTCATTTTTAAAGAAAATGGATGTGTAATTATTTTTGGCTTAATTATCTAAATGAGAAGTTATCACTAGAGTCCGGATCTTTAATGATATTGTGCTTATCCGCGCAATAGTGAAATGGTTGATTTAACAAGGAACCTCTAATAATTATTTATTCAAAGGAAGTGTTTTGTAATTGAATTTCATTCACATTTCACCTCTACTTAAAATAAATAAAGTAGCATTTATTTTTCATTAATACGAAAAGAAATTATTCGTACCCCTGCATTAAAGGACCCTTGACGTCAAAATCACAGGCTTTTTTGGTTATTCCGTCTTGAAAACATCACCCAGGAATTTACAAATTTTATTAAACATTTACTAATCAAAATATCATGATACATTCTTTCGTGTTATTTACGTTTTATTAAAAAACCCATTTATATTAATTTTTTGTAGGTCTAAATTACTTAAGTTATTACGTTGACAAAAGCCATTTCACCCTGTCGAGTCTGATTCGCCCTATACGAGTCTGCAAATCATCCAATTAAATTCTCATCTAATTTATCATAGACAAATAGATTTTGTATGAGAACTAAATACTAATGAGTGTACACAATTCGAAATAATACTAATTCTGTATAAAATTAACCAAATCTAAAATAATTAAATATGTGTTAATACACGTTATATTATATTTCATTTTCGCTAAGTTCTGTATTATGCTATGCGGAGAATAATTAGATTTATAGTTATAATCCCGTTTTTGTTGCAAGAGTTGCACTACTGTATTTTTATGTGTCCTGTTTATCACCTTGGAATTGAAAATAAACTGCTAAGTATGGTTTGAATGTTAAGATGAGAATAATTATACTAAGATTTAGTATATTTTACGCTCAAGAGTTTTCTCTGAAAATTAACCTAAATCATAACATCGCAACACATGAAAGTCTTTATTGCAGAGTAATTCCACTATGTTACTGCGTGTACCGCATATGTCTGTTTAAATATTAACATTACCCGAGTCCCTTTCCTCTGTTTACTCTCAGATGGCAATCCAGTCGGGCGCACTCAGAACGTCGGCAACGTGCCGCAATGAAATCCACAAAAGGGGGGCATTAGTATCTTGCTCTTCGAATGCCTTTGGAAACATCCAGATTCATGACTCCCTTCAAGCCGAATGAATATTTTCCACCAAATAAACCCCCTAGGACCTCTTTAAGCATTCTACAAGGATTTTAATTATGCTTATCCCGCCCCCTCAAAGGAATTTATGCTTGCCCTAAATGAAAATGGGTTCCAATCATAACTTAAAACATTCCACCCATGCGAAAGCAATGAACCCTAGGGAGGAAGTGAAGCAGTTAAGGGCGAGGGAGTTGGTGTGCGGAGGCGAGAGGAGAGAGCGGGATGGAGGCACTGCGGGAGTGGGAGGGTCAATATTCCTCCTACCCTCCGCCCACCATGGCCTCACTCCACCTCCTTCTCTGAGCTCCTCCGAAAAAAATAGAGGAAAGCCCAGGGGTTCCCTGGGGCACATAAAAAGGGCCCTAATAGGGGGACCCAAGCGTTAGGGGAAAACCTTAATAACGTTCTCACGGCGTGCTTGAATAAATTCTCCGTCTTCCCGGGTAACGAGTGCGAAATCGCCCTCTCTTCGGAGGAGCGTGTTGGGTGGGGTAGAAGGTGTATGAGGGGAAGGATCCCCAGTATAAAGGGGAGGGTGGAGGCGGTGCCGCCTCCGAGGAAACGGCTACGGGGCGGGAGGAGGAGATGTGGTGGAAAGAGGGGCCTGGCTCAAGGCATCGAGGGCGCGTGGCCGAGGATAAGTGTGGACCATCGGTTACGAAAAGGAGTAGTAAGGAGATCAGGGCCGGCTGGAGATATTTACGCACTCGTGGTAGCAAACGCGATCCCTTCGACGCAACCGACAACCTGACTTTAATGGGACACATTGGAAGGCGGGCGCTATTTCATCGCATCAATTTGGCGAACGTCATGCGATACTATCTAGGAATCTGCAACATTATTTCAGGTATTTTTTTGCCTCCAAGTGAAGCATAGCATGACGAATGAGAGTTCAAAATCTACATGTAGAATTCTAAGGAAACATTTTGAAAGAAGCTGAAGAGTAGCCTAGGATTTGGGGTTGCTCAGTATAACCCTAGCACGATATAAAAGCTGAGACGGATTGGCCACATATCAAGAAACCTAGCGATAGAGGAGAACGGTTTAGCGTTTTCGGCAAACATATCTCAAGAGTAATAAAACCTTTCCTTATGTGTAAATTGCTAAATAAATACATCCCTCTTATTTCATCAAAGGTTAAAAAGTGTTTCCACCTTGAACACGACGTTAAGTTCCCATTGATAGTCCGTAGTTCCATAGTTCTGATTATTTCGATATTTTTTGTATCTTTAGTTAAAGAAGTCGGTTAATTAGTCAAATATTCGCATTCATGAGGCCTCTTTCGTTATACCTATCTTTTTTTGGTGTTACATTCAAGTAAATAGAGAATACAGATCAAGAAAAATGAAAGAAACTCACATGAGGATTAATTGAAATGTCTGGTTGCAAAACTACCTACTTCAGAGAAAAGAAGAAAAAAGAAAATTTAAGGATTAAGATTTAAAAATTATGTTTAATTTAGTCTTCTTTGAGAAGTTAGTTTTCACTAGCCTCAAACAACAAAAATTTACATTTTTAGTCGTGATGTCAAACTTATTGCTGCCTCCTCTAAGTAAAAAGTCTAGCATGCTTTTGATTAATTCTGATATTGCAATGAACCATTTTGTGATTATAATAGAAAAATTTCTAAAATGGAATGTATTCAAGAAAAATAATTTTTAATTAGTTATAAACAACCTAATAACCAACCAACACTCAATAATAATTTCATTATTTCCATGTTTGGAATAATACTTTAGAATAAAAATGTTATCACTTATAAAATGTTATCGAATGAACTTAATTTACTAAGGAAATATGTTCCTTGTTTAATCTTTTATATTTTACCCCAACATCCTGATGTTAAACTGTAATTTTAAAAGCAATATTAGTAGAATAATCTACTTCAAAACAAATACTTCGTTTTATCATCATTTAATAGACGATAAGGGTGCACCAGGCAGCTTTTCAGACAGAGATAATTTTGAATATAGAATATTCAAGTAGCTCTATATTACCTACAAAATATTTCATTTTATTTCAAAATTCTAATTCATCCTTCCATAGCAATCTTTTCCATAACAAATCTAATGTTTTCACCACGTTCCTTTCACCTGTGTTGAGCAAATATCGGTATAAATGAATTCACGAGTGGATGGATCTGTTTCTGAGGGGAAAACTAACCTACTGGATTTATATGCGAGTAAGGGTGACTAAAATATCTCCGAGTCCCTCCAAAATATCTCCGAGCAACGCTTAAATTGGAATTCCTTGAAATGTGTTGCGAGAGAATAAATGAATTGTTCTTTGAGTTCAATAATAAATATTAGAACACGTCTTATTTTAAACTACTCGAGAGAATGAAAAACTTAGTACACATATCCAGCATTGATCACATTTGCTGAATCGACGCGAGGAATTATGTCTGACCTTAATAAATTTGTCGTATCGAGTCTACAGAAATAGTTTACTAACGTGGTAATCATATATTTCAAAAGCTATGACTTGTAATCAATCTACTAATGGTAAATTATATATTTCGGAAGATTTTATATTTGAGAACAGCAGTCTTGAGCATTTAAAAGAGGCAGATCCTGATGTTTCACAAAATAATACGAGGTCACAGCTCGAGAGTGATGTGTATTATATTGGCGGAGGTTGGTCTCATTCATCAACTCAGCCATTATTCCAAATTTTAGCCAACGACATTTAATTTACGGTTGTATTTAAACGAAATCATTTTTGCTTCCATCATTGAAATCCAATGATTAGAATAGGCATCGTATTTGCACGTGATAAGCATATCAGTTCCACAAATTATTAGTCTCACTGTCGGTTGCAAGTAAAAAGTTAAACCATCCTTTAGTTAATTGTACGCGGTACGGATAATATTTAAGGGAACAAAATATATTAGGAATAAGACAATGCAAAAAGACAAATGTGAAGAAATATTTTTCTAAATGAACTCAATAAAAATTCTCTTACCACTGAATAATTGAATAACAATGATCATAGTTTTTAATTAACTACATCCATGCAGTTAAGTTAGTGTGTTCTTGGTGTCCCTAACAGGATAATTTCAACTGAAATTTTCAACCCGCATGGATCTATTTATTTCGGAAAAAAATCCTTCACAAGGTAATGCCTCCATGTTTTCTTTATTGAAATGAACCAATGCCAGGACCTCTCATGAGTGACGACAGAAATGGACTACGTACTTGGCGGAATGGCTTAAAAATATGACTTTTGGGAGCATTACGAATAGGAAATCGCGTATGGCATATTGTATTCATGTGACGCAGTCGTGAATACATTTTTGGTCAATTGTCTCTATTAGGTAAACATTCTACGTTACGGTTTTGTTGTACACTATCCAAAGGGAAACTTGAGAGGAAGTACGATAAACATAACTAGGGATATACTATGGTTGGTGAGAAAAAGTAAGACAGGAGAACGGTTAATATAGAAAGAGATAATAGGATATTCGTACATTTTTTCATCTATTTGGTGATTACCTACCTCCAGAAATTACAAATTTAATTACTTCGTGCATCAAATTGCTTCATTCGATACTTTCTTTATTCTTATTCGAATAAAAAGACAATGCTCAATCAAGTTCCATCTAAACAAATCGAGTCATCTAGAGAAAAAACTTCAAAAGCTTGGGAAATTTAATTCGAATAAGAAAATAATGCATCTACTTATTCTTTGGTTCAGGGCAACTCACTTCTCGCCCTGAGCTACATATCTCACTGATTTTTATTACTCTTACCGTATTTTTAATTATGTTTCGAGAATAAACTGGATGTCTTCACCAAGTCAGTACTTTATCTTTTTGGTGAGGGCGGATTTACTGTGGACAATTGGATAAAATTATTTTGGAAAAGGATCGTGCTAAAACAAATTTCGTTCACAATTCCTTCGATAGTTAAATTCCTAACTATTTTGAATTTCCCCCAGACTTCCTATTAGGACAAATATACTCATGATACGCTTTTCTGATTGATCTTGTAACATGCACGTCTTCTTCATTTTGGTTGGCAAATACTATCGCTATTAAATGGAAAACTAAATAAAATATCGAAATTGTGAGGCTTTACAATACAATCTATTATCAAGACAGTATCAGACCATCTAAAGTATTGCTCTACGCTAAATTGCTTAGAAAAAGAGGGTGATACTACACGTAAGTCGTGAAAATCAATATTTAAATTAAATGTCCGTAAGAGTACGCCATGGGAGATAATTCGCAAGCCATAACTCCGGGCAATCATTAGTTAATTTTTCAATAAAGAATAATAATTAACAAGTTATTTTATGCTTCGTAGACATTTTATTACGAATGTTAAATGCAAAAGATATTTGCATTTACAAGTTAGTGTCAGTACATAAAGTAGCTTCCCATTTTGCAAGACAGTTTCAGTGCCTTTTTTCCTACTCCATCTCAAGAAAACTCACTCCCAACTTATTCGTCTGTTTTTCCTTTCTAACTGCCTTTCGATCTCTTCTTAATCCTTTTTATGCACTTCGAGTTCATACTAACGCATCGAAAAATATAAGGAAGGACCTAAATCTGGATTATAGCCATAAACAATTATAAGAAAATTTTTCACCCCTTACGTCTCGGAGACGACGCATGGTACCCCCAAAAAAACCCTTCATACCCAACGAGACCAAGCACTTACTTCATTCAGTCCGAAAATAATCACTTAGCGAGGGCACGTTGTAAAGATTTAAGGGGACTAAGCTCAATTGCAATCGAAGGAGCGTGGGCCAAGGGAGGGGCGGGTTTTTAAGGGAAGGGAAGGCAAATCATGCAAGGAGGATGGGGCGGGAGGAAAGTAGGGATGGTGTACGCCGGAAGGTCATGAGGATTGAGGGAGGACTGGGCCCTACACGAGGGAAGGGGTTTTGAGGGAGATAGGACCAGGGTAAGGGAGATGTGAGAGGGGTAGACGCGAGAGGGGTCGGTAGGAGTAATGGGGTGGAAGTTTTACAGCTTCCTGGAGATAAACAGTTCAAGACCCGGGGAGTCTCTCCCTACCCGCCCACTTTTATTTATGTATCCATGGAAACGACTCCCGATATGACTTGCCATTTCGCAGAGTCAGGGGAAGGCAGGAGTCTGGCGGAAATTACGCTTAGGGGATCGTTTTATCAGATGAATAACGGAGCATTCGCAATGGATGTGAGTGGCCTCAGACACATGGGGGAAGGGAGAGCGGTGGAATTAGTGAAATGCACACGGCATCTCGTAGTTCTCTGAGTCTCGGAACGTTTTGGGCGTATCTGAAAATCTCGGGTAGGTAGCAGCAGTGGGAGGAAGAGGATGGGAAATCGAGGAAAAAGGTACGAAAAAGAAAGCAACGCACCCGTGTCTTTTAATGGCCATAGCAAGCCGAATCTGAATTGTCCACTTAGTTTTTTTGAGCTGTCGTAAATGGAAAGAGACCCATTAAAAGAGTCCTTTTTATGAATATTCGCAAATGAGATTCTTTTTGTAAGAAAGAAGTGAAATAAATGCCAAGGTGACTGCAAAGAAGTGAAGTAAATAGATCTTATTAGGGATCTTCGGTCAACTTTCAAATAGCATGAATATCAAAAAAGCTATAAATTTTATAATTTTATATGGTAATGTGGGTTCTTGCGTCACATTCCTAATCTCTCTTTGCGAGAAACAGAGGGAAAATAGAATGAAAAACTCAAATGAATAAGTGATACATTAATATAAAAAGAGAGATGAAAGAACCTTAGGGTTTCTGAGAACCAATTTTTAGTGGAAAAATATAAGATTCAAGGTAAAATATTAAAATATTGATGACATTTTAAACGAATGATAAAAATATAGGAACGTTTGGAAAGATTTCTGCGGTAACTTTCTAGAGGTAACTGTTTGGCAAGACATTGTCTATATTTAGGACGACTTAAAATACGAAAAAGCTACCACATGAAAAGAACTCTGTTTTTGATGATATTATCTTTGATTTGATTAAACCTATGCGAGAGAAAAAGTGAAATCATATATACCATTAAAAATAAACAGCGGTGTATGCTCCAGGAGAAAAATCTGAGGAAATGAATTTTATATTTTTAAAGATAAAATAACAGGAAACGAACCGTTTTCCCTCCGTCCTAATATTGATCAAAGTAACCATGACCATGAGCGATGACCATATATCGAAATACCAGTAATGAATCTTGTAGAAAAAATAACGGAAGGCTAAGCTGTTTTAAGCCTACGTGAAAACGAGTTTACATTATGGATTAGTAGGGTAACAAGAGAAGCCCATACAACAATTGAGCTTATTTCGGATAATTGATGAAAACTGAAGGAAATATTTTGCCACAACACTAACATTTTTGGAAGGATATGATAATTGCGAGTGACAAAGAATTCCACGACTTGACTGCCATAGTAGATCATATATATGCGGAAAAGTGACTAAAGTTTAATCTATATGCACCTTAAATAAAACAAATGTAACAAAAAATAGGAGAATGAGAGTGTCTCGTAAATCTTAGCTTTGAAACGCACATTGAAAAGAAAAAAATATAATTAATGAAAATACTCAGCTTTCTTTGCATTTAGAGAAAAAGAAAGTTGTGTTCTTCGGTCAATTCTTCTTTTGTGGCGAAGAGAGGAGAAAAAGGGCGTTTTTTGATTGAGAAGAGTTACATAATTTAAAATATCAAGATAATTATCTGAGGAAGAATGAAAAATATAAAATTATAAAACAAGCTTAATATGTTAGTTTGGTAAAAATTTTTTATTAGGAAAGTTCAATTTCCAGAGGCGGAATTTTAGGAAAAATGAAATTTATAAAAGATAAATAAGGTTTTCCTTCGGAAGGAAAATTCAAAATCAGTGCATGCAAAATAAATCTCTAAAAATAATTAAGTTATCTACATTGAATCTACAACCAAATTATAGGCAAATAGAGCCGGCGGCGGCGAGTCTCGGTCTGAGACCTAAGAGGTGTATGAAATCAATTATAGTTTATATGCCAGTATAAAATTAAAATTTCAGGAAAAAGGTAAAAAAGGGTAGGAAAATAGAGAAAAAAATTAAACTAAGAATCGTTAAGAGGTATTCGATAATTAAGCTAGGCACAACAGACTCAGGGTAATAGCCGAACGTTTTATATGGTAAAGAAAACTCTAATCACTTTCTTATTTTTTAAACCCTACCTACTAAATTTTTCTCAGAGTCAATAACTCAGGAGAAAATTGGAAACCTGAGTACCAGTAAAATTGTGAAATTGAATTTAAAGCTATGTTTTTTATCAACTCACAAACAATAATGGGTTTTCCTGTTAGGGTCGGTGGTCTTTAAATCTAAAATACAGGATTTTTGACTTATTAATCGTATTTAGGGTTTTATTTAATATCCAATCATTACAATTAACTAATCCATGGCTTTATTTCTCATCAATTAATCCATAACTCATTAAAATCAGTTGACCTAATTTCTCAAGCTGCTTTAATAGAAACTGGTCAATATTACTTTCAAGAGATTTTTCGCCCTCTGTCGGTTACGCTATGTCTACTCTATCCTATAGTCTTATTGATCGTTGATATCTTTCTCTTCCAAGGCTCGATGATCATTGCTAAAACTATCTCTGCTCTCCATACGGCAACGGCCATCATTCCTCGTCCGTCAGGCGATCGCTCAAACTAGGCCCCATAGGTCACTAAGCTCTCCAATACTGTTAGTAGGATTCTTTTCCATAATTTATTAAATAAAATTTGGCTTCATTGAATCATAGTAAACATTTTAACTCCTCCTAAAACCTAAAATAAACTGTATCATACAAATTATTCACATTTAGAGGGTGTATGAATAATAGAGCCTTAATACTAAGACTCAAAAAATAAATGTCTCATTGCCTTGATAGTTTCTTAGGAACAATTAACATTTTTTCATATCCTCCATTTCTTAGGTGTTTGGTTTTTAAAATTTTTATTGCAAATTCTTCTTCTAAATTTACTTCAGTTAACTTATTTACCACATGCATTGCAACTTACTAGATTTGAGAAATAAGTATATGGCCATCTCTTAACAATAATGATTGTATTGTGCTACCTATAGGGGTACCTTATATACAGTGTATTTAATACAGTTTAGTGATTCTTCAGATCACCGCGCAATATCATTGGAAGTATTAACCAGCTTTCAAATAAAGAAATATACTTTTCATGACTCAATCAATTTATTGCAAAACATACTTATTTGATGCCTACAGATGATTTTATATATTATGCTAAAATTCGTATCAATCTGATTTCCGTGGAATTATAAAAGGCATATTATTAGTTTTACATGAAATTCATTTATCAGAGACATTTTTAGATCACAAATGGAGCAAAAACATGAAGATTTTTTTGTGGTCGGTAGCATATTTCTGAATTGAAATTATATTTTTGTAATATATTACCATGTGATAAATGTATCAAATTATATATTGCATTCTAAATTAACGGTAATATCAACACTTTACCAACCAGAAGAAAGTTTAAGATACAGAACTAAGTATAACCAATAAATAAGGCCTAGGTAAAAAGAATAGAAAAGGTTATTGGTACGGTGTTAAAACCAACTTGAAAACATTTTTTTCCCCATTGCAAAATTCGAAGGAAATTCTATAGATACCGCATCAGTAACTTTAAACGGAGCCATTCACTAATATGCATCAACATGCAACAATTTCAAAGTGTAATAATCATTCGTCATGACCGGGATCTCATTACGGCCTGGGCCTCAGTTTCGTTGTATTTTAGATAATGACTCATTAGTGTTTAAAAATTATATTTAGCAACGTTTGATGCATCTGAAGTTGGTGATTAGTAATGATCATATGCAGCGTCCAACGGAAATATTGATACTTATTTTTAATCAATCTAATGTTAAATTCTGATACTTATATGCAATCTATTTTTAACCGCAATCATGCAACTATTGAAAAATAAACCAACATAGGTATTGGCAATTCTACATAGAGTGTAATTCAAAAAATAATGTGAAATGTGATAAATAAGTGATCTACATTTGCTCTAATTGTATGTAGAGCAAAAGCTAGATTATTAAGTTGCACAGGTTCCATATCAATCGATACATCGCGCGCGTGTCAATTACTCAACGGAAAACAAATCCTATGGGGACGAAGTCTCTTTGAACTAGTGCTACCGCAGCTCATTATCTCTTAATCGTGCCAGTGAGAAAGAGGGCCACTAACTGGAGACGAGCGTGGTAAGGAGGTGGGACGTCAAAAACTTAGGGAGCGAACGGGGAGGTTCCAAAAAACTGGAGGGTAGACGACCCCGACAAGGAGCACTCGCGCCGTGATTACGCCAGCTGCTCTGGGATTATCAGCTATTAATGAGATGAAAATTTGAAACCATTCAAAAGGTTTGCTTCCCCTATACCACCCCGATACCTAGGAAAAAACTACCCGTCAACCTATATCTTCCTCCCTCCCCTACTTATAAGACTTGAGTTTCTTCAAGACGGCTTTGACACACCCTTGATTGATTGTGAGGAAATCTCCACGGAAGGGGGTCAAGGATACCACGATCGGTCCTTTACGGGTGTCCAACGTGAGGTGAAAAATGTCCCCAACACTTCGGTGTTTACATAAGATTGGGTTGCCTTGTATGAAGAACATATGTGATAGAACGCCATCCATCCAGTTGATTACCCCAGCGTTTAAGCTAGTGTGTGGTGTGAGAGGTTGATTTACACTCTCGGCCACGTGGGTTCGTTCCGTAAAGAGCATGCCGAGGTAATTTTGGCTCTAGATTGATTATACCACAATCTCGAGTGACGATAGTAGATAACTGTCATTATAGAAGGGTAGAGCTACGGAGAAATGGATCATCATCACCATGAGTAACGTGGAAATAATTTGATTTCTAAGGCGAAATTCAAATTGTACCCAAAGGTTTACACTCTTTTATGATGCAGCTATCATTTTGAAGTTTTCTTTTGCTGAAAGGGGTGAAAATCGCTACAAATAGAACCCTAAGTTATAAGAAAGTATGAAATTTGAGTAATGATTTCCCCCTTCTGTGACAGAATTTACTGCAATATGCCATATTTTCGCAACACTTTTAATAGTCATGCAAGTCTGTGGAACGTTCGTGAATAAGAATTATTCAAACGGAATCATTAAGGCCATCTTCTTTATATATTTATATTACTTCATGTTAATGCAACAGCATTACATAATTCTTGATTTTCTAATCTAATTAGTAAAGAAACTAATCCATACACTTATCATTTGCATTTTGCAATCTTATATCAATGCAAATTATCTTCATTTTTGAGAGTGATATCAAACCTACTATTCCTTTACTCCAATTTATTGATAAACGCTACTTTGGAATACTTGTCAGAAGAACAGATAATTTGATTCTGGTTAACAGATGACATTGAATATATCTTGTACCCACGATCATTCCGGATAATTGTCAAATTATTTTCCAAATGAATCTTTTATCTGGATTGGTCCAAATTATGAGTAAGTTTATCAGTTTTAATTATTTCACCTAACTTCTTTGTCCTCATACCACTTAAAATATATATTTTTTAATAAAATATTCATATTTCATTTACTGAAAATCATAAAGTTTATTAATTCAACTCTTTTTATGCCATTTGTTGTCTTAAAACCCTTAGAAAAAATGCACCGAATACACGAGTATGCCATTTTCCATTCTTTGATTTAAAATACGAATGGTTAGTAAATAATATAGGCTTTGAAAATATGTTTACCTAGGTGGTTTGTGCTCCATCTAGTGCTTGGATGTGAACAATTGTCTTTAATGTAGTATGTAGGGGTTAGGTGGAAGAAGGGGCTATGAAACAACAATCCCTTTCCAATAAAAAGTCAGTTAATTAATAAAATGGAAAATAAATGAGATGAAAACATGTAACCATTTAAAATTTCCACTAAAAATAGAAAACTCATGTCACTGACTGTCACACTGACTGTTAGAAAAAAAGGTATTGGCTATAATAATATTGTGAGCATTTTAATTGTCAAGAGAATAAAAAAGGTGGTCTGCAGGTTAGGAATAAAACAAACCGATGCACTTTTCATTCCTTGATATTTATCTAAAGGGAAATGGTAATATCCGCTGGGTTTTGATCACAAAATTCCATCATCGGGTTGACTGTTCTTGCTAGCATTTTTTATGATTTATCCAGTGATCTTTTTAAGGTCATCAATTTTTGTCAATCTGAATCAAGCAAAAACGTTTTAGATATTTAGGGAGATTTTATATTTAAGTTTATATATTATATTTATTTCTATTTAAATATAAGGTGTCAGAAACAATGGCTTTCTTTGATACTTTCTGTGTGTTTTAGTGTCTTATATACAAAGCAAATTATTTATTTACAAAAAAATTATTTGAGAATTTTTATTGTAAGCAATGAAATTTGCTTTTTCACTAATACTATAATCACCTTATTTATGTCTTGCTGCTGTGCTTACAGATTTGTACGATTTGGACCTGGCGTACATTTCGATTAATATATTTGAAAAAAATAAAAGAACTCACTTCGAACAAAAATGTATGTACAAAATATGTATTAACAAAATACATGAACCAACTCCATGATAAGTAAATTCCTAAAGTTTTTGAAAATCTGTTAGTGAATAATTTGACACCACAGCACACTGACAGTGGAAAGTTTCGAGTTTTAGCAAGAAACCTACATTTTAATCCCACCTATTTCCCCAACAAGCGAATCATTTAGGCGCTTTCCGATGAAGATACACGTTTTTGGACCTTAAACCTTCCATTTGATATCTTATCTTACCAACAGCACCGTGAGCCGGCGCAGGATTAACGCACCTGTCGAGGGATTGATTGCGCGTGGCCTGTGGCCGGCCGTTAGAGCCTCAACCATTTCACGGCGACCACCTTACCCCGCTCCCCTCTTCCCCTCCCCAAGCGGTCCTTATCTAACTCCCTGCCACTAATTATTCAACAAATGGCCTTTTTTTAATTCTCCGCACGTTCGGTCGTAGCGGTGGGATGTGATCGCACCTCACGCACCCGGGAAGTTTTCAAGGGGGAGCGGGTGTGAGCGAAGTACTGGAGGGAGGAGGAGGTGAAGGGAAAGGGTTTCGAACATTTTACAGCGGCGAGGGTGTGTAGTGGGGCCAGGAGGGAAGGCAAGAGCGGGGCGCTAATGAAGCCACACCCGGTGAGCTGTACAAGTTTGTACAAGCAATCTCCATGTCCACCCCCCCCCTCACCTCCTGAACTTGCCGCTTCTAAGGGAGCCGATGCCCCCTCTCCTCAATTCCTCTTCCGCCCCCAAAAGGAAATATCCAACCCTACCTTTCCCTCGACCTCCCCCCTTCCGACAAAATCACACCCTCACCCATTTTTAACGACTCTCCTATCCCTCCAAAATGTTTCGAGTTGGAGAGCGATTAACGATATAAGTTAGTAATTAGCAACCGACACGGTGACAGGAGCCGAATTTTTTTGTGATCAAGTGGTAGAGTGGGTAGGAGGGTAGCGGAAGTTGGAGGATTTTGGGGGAGGAAGGAATCTGGGGACGGAGGGAGGAGGAGAGGGAGAAGGGGTTTGAGGGAGACGGTGGCGTCGACGTCAGTTTAGCAAACGGCCGCACAGGGATTCAAAATGACGATTTCCCCTCAACATTTACCGCACGCATTTAGGACATACAATAAATGAAATGAAAATTTTACATACAATGACATTTTAAATGAAAAAATTTTCCAGAATATAGGTCAAGAATATGGAAGCTTTAGCATTGTTTTACCAATACTCGTTGACTGGCACCGATAAAACCGATATAAAGAACTAGATAGAACTTAGAATAAATAGAAAGAACTTTATTTTTCTATACTAAAACCTTAAAACAGGTGAATGTTTGCCAACAGATACAAGCACACACCGATGAATTTAGTGACAGATTCGTTCTTCTCTGGTTAGTATTCGTGCAGGGCAGTTATCCTTATTCAATTAATAAGAACGCCCTCGTATGGAAGGAGAAAAAGAAATAATATGAGTATTGTGGGTAATGAAAAATTTAGGAACCGTATGTCATTTTGTGATACCAAGTTTAGTAACACAATGAAAAATGATTTACTCACCACGAGTTATCAACTTTGAGAAATAGAAATCAACTTTTTATGTAATTCTGATAATGATCGTAAGTTTGAGAAAAGGGTATATTAATATTAGGTCCCATAATTGTTGAAATATATCAGCTCTTTCAGGTTTCTCATTCAAAATTTTGAGATACCAATACATATTTTGTGTCAGTTAGCGCTTGTTCATTTTTTCTTATTTTGTTGTACAGTCGAGATACTACTTTTACGACTGCGTTTTGAGGATTTATTTGTTATTTGCAGCTTTACTACAAGTTTTAATTGGACGTACCGATTAGTTCACTAAGAAAGTAAAAGGAAGGGATATCTGGTGAGAAAAGATTCAGTTCTTGAAAAGTTCTTGAAACAGTATTGGTGCAGGGAGACATTCTCCAGCTCTCCGTTCGTTTATGTGTGAGAGAGAAATGAACACCCTAAAATCAATTAATAGATGAGCATTATGCATCCTGTTTCCAAATTGATTTCGGGACGCTGAAGTTTGGAGTTCGGTAGCAGGCAGGTATATATTCTCATTTTAATTCCCCTACATGAACGAGAAAGACCCAAGTGTGGCGCGAGCCTATTTTTAAAGCACTCTCTTTTCACTCTCCAAGCTAAACCCTCCCAAAATCCTCCTAAAATTGCCATTGCCTTATCTTCATTCTAACACCAACCCTTATCCATCCCTTTCGGTCACCGTAATTATTGGCTGCGAGATCACATCGTATTGAACATGGCGTCGTATGTGCTATAATTGCGTTCGAAGCAGCCATATCCCATGTGGAACACTATAAGCCATTCAATCATCTCAGATATAACGGGACAAGGATAATCCATCAATTACTGCGACTTGCATAGCCATTATCTAATAAAAGAGCATTGATTGATTACTACTTTGAATTGACACTACGAGAATAAGCAAATTATTAAAGTATGAGGTAGCTTTCAGAGAAGAAAAAAATCGATCAATCATTTACACACTAATCAATTGCAAAATAAAGCCTTTTTTCCTTTAGAAGTAGTTCCACTCAATTCCTAAGAGCACATGACAAGTAGTTTTTATAATTCCACAGTAATGTCACATTTCATGACTATATATATATATATATATATATATATATATATATATATATATATATATATATATACATACAACATCATAATGAATGGGAACGGTGCGTTTCATGGCACGCATAGCCAGAAGAAGAGACGAGCCACATTGGCCAAATGCACATTCAAACACGAAATACCGCCATATGGCGAATAAATATTCATTCACATTGAAATAGAGATAAGGAAAATGGTAAAGGAACACACATAAAGGACGAACACAAGAGAGGTGGGGATGGTGGATTTGAGCAGATCACGAATGTAAAAATTGTATGCTTGCTAACCTACTGTCCATTCTCCTCTTGTGTTTGTCTATTTCTCCTTTAGTGGGTGTAACAGCTCCCTAACGCCATCTTCTGGGCAATGATTCGTAGCACTTTGGCACTTTACAATATCGCATATTTCAGTGTAAGGTACATTGTCTCGATAGCTCAAGTGGTTAGAGCATCCGCCCGGCAAGTGGAGAGTTCCGGTGTTCAAGTCCCGGTCGAGGAAAATATTTTTACATTTGTGATCAGCTCACATCCGCCATCCCCACCTCTCTTGTGTTCGTCCCCTTATGTGTGTTCCTTTCCCAATTCTTTATCTCTATTTCTATGTGAATGAATATATATATATATATATATATATATATATATATATATATATATATATATACATACACTCATAATAATGATACTTATTTCTTAGAAATATACCATTTATATTTTATACAGTTAATATGATTAATGGTGATAAGATCAGAGTTGAAAATTAATTTCCATGATAAAATCGTAACTACGTAACCCACTTATAATATTCATAGCAAAATAATTCAGTAATTAAAATTAAATGATTTTTTTAAATGAATTTTCTTGAAAATTCATTTCACAATAATTATAATAAAATAAACAGTCACTCATTGAATTGATTCAATTGTTTTTTGAACCAATTGTACATGATATTAAAAAATTCTGGAGTACGTTCTCTATCAATGATACATAATTAGGCACCTATTTCAACATTATCATTGAAAATTAATGATAACAGGAAAGAGCTCTTCACTGATGGAACACGGATTATAGTGAACTGTTAGAAAAAACACAAAGTCAATTTTTTACGTTTTCTTACAAATGCTAGCATTGTTCAAAGTAAACGTTTTAATAAATCTGATCCTGTTCCAATATTGAAAATAATCAATGATTGAAATGAGATTGAAGCTCTACTTTGATTTCTATCTGCCATCGTTCGAAATTGCTATTTACTAACGCATTTTCAATTATTTACAAAATATTTTTCAATTTTTAAATTATTTTTTGCATCAAGTCAATATAAATACTGTAAGTTTATCAAATGCCAAATGTCACCATAAATGTCTGCGTCTACTTCTATATCCTCAGATTAAACAATTTTCATCAAATACGGACATCTGGTAAAACTTATATCCATTAGGTAAGAGCTTAAGGGGATTCAAAATAATTGTAAAATGGACAAACGCACAATTATTAAATGCTAGATGAAATAAAGATAAAAACAATATATTTTTTGTTAGTTAATACAAGTTATGTAAATTCTTTGAAACTTTCCATTTATAACGTGAGTTTTGAATGAACATTAGTATTATATGCACAATAAGTCAATTTTTGTATCCTTTTTTTTAAATGAAATAGTTAAAACAGCAGCATTAACAGCTGATTAAACCAAACGGAGGATTCATTTAGAAAGGTTATGGAGATACTTAAATGTTATCAGTTAGATACTTCAAATCAACATTCAATTCTAACAAACTGCAACGTAAATGTAATAAGAACTTCATTCTCCATTGTTGATTTCTTATTTCGGAGATTAATTTATAGATAAAACAGATTACCCAACGTCACAATAGAAAAACTTTCATATATATATTTCCTAAATCTTGCAGAGAATTTTTGTGAAATTTTGCACGTTTGCTTTGGTGTAAAATAAAATACTCGTTTGTACAAGTCAATATTATCCATTTTGGCATCGGAAAACTAAAATTAAGTATTTTTGGGTGGATCTAGAGAAATATATGGCAAAACTGTTGTAATCAAAAACTCAGCAATTTTTGTGAGACGCACGCATGAATTTGAAACTGAACATTTATATCAACATTATTGGTAGGAAATAAATACTATTTTTATTAACTTTGATAGCACTAGGTCCGTCGATCATACAAAGTAGACATTTCGAATATTTCGTGAATACTGTATTAAAAATTAATTTTGGGTTTTTTAATTCATTATTTGACAGTTTAACATTTATTTTCGTATCGAACATTAAGATATTATCATCATTTAATTTGCATAATTGGTGTGGAATCACCCCCTACCACACATTCTAGCGGAGGATTGAAGTGTGACATGAGCTGAAGAAAAATCTGGAACCCTCCCACCGATATATCAATGAAATCTAGTACCGCTTCAACCACATAGCTTACACTGGCAAACGAGGAGGGATGGAGATGTATTCCTCGACGGCGTATCCCCCCCACTCCCAGACTGACCTACCAACCTTGGTTGCCTTACGGCTGGGAATGTGAACTTTCCACTGCTTGGCTAATGGCTGGACAATTTTGTGACCTCGTAGTAATTATAAAACCACTGACTGAGGCCAATGTGTCACGAGGTGATTAGCATTCTAAAGGCCCTAAATTCATCCTTATGACTCTTTTGTCAAACGACCGCAGCAAGTCACTTTATAATAGTCCATCTCCTCGATTCACATCCGCTTACTTTCACTCTGCCTACTTCATTCCTTACAACAGAAACGTAAAGAAGATAACAGATCTCTGCCAATGTTGAAAAACCGAGGAGGAACCTTTATCAGCTAATATTTTTACATTATTTATATAAGAGATCATTATAATTTGGAATAATTTAGCTGGTTTGAAACTACCAATCAGATGAGTTGGGGTTGTGGATGAAGTTAATTTTGTCAAATTGGATAACTTCGTCTCCTCCTAAACCTTTGTGTATCCGATTTCATTGGTGAAACTTAGCTTAACATAGAAACTGGGAAATAAAAGAATGTACTGTCTTGTGCTAATTATCTTCATAGGTCGTTGTTCCCTTATTTCTTGAATTAGTGTGAACTATTCCCATAAACATTCATTTCAGTGCGATAAAACTATTTTAAATATCAATGTAATTGTATTCTCCAAAATACGTTATTTATTCTCAATATGACACGTGAAAGAGACATTAGCAGACATCAGTTTTTCATTAATTACTCTCGAAGTTAAGGGCGATTAGATTCCAATTAATAATTACTTTCTGTGAGAAATCTTTTGGAACCATTCCCTCTATCAATAAAAAATACGTTATCAGCATAATAATTTGAATGAGAGAGATTTCCCAATATGAGATAGCGTATTTGATGAAATATTTAAATGAATTTTTGACCAAATTGATTCCTAATTTATATTAATACCACGTTTTCTGAGGTCACGTAGACCATAACTGAACTGAGGAATAAGAAAACTAGTATGTTCTAGAGACTCAGTGTCATGAGCATTGTTACCTTCACCAGTTCAGCTTACGGCGGGTAAATGGGATCATTGACATACGTATATTCCCTTAACTAATTTTTCACTGAAATTTCTCAACAAAATTGATCAGTAGAGGGCCAAAAATGCCAAAAATGAAAGATGTGAGAGAAAAATCATTTCCAAATAATTGTCATTCTTTTTGGGGACAAGAGTTATTAAGAATTATTTTGGAGACAAAAGAGGTAATTACATTAGCAGTTGAAACACAGTAACTACATGATAATTAGACGACATCAAAATCATAAGGTAATTGGCCTTCAAGGCCAGAGGGATCACACCCTTCCATAAATGCTTACTCAGTCAAAACCTCAGCACGAACGCCCATCAAACTCATTCCCTACTCCGCACACATTTGTGTGGCGACGGGACATCCCCAGAGAGAACAGAAGGAGGGGTAGGATGAACGCCATGTTGAAAATAAAGGTGAGAAACCTCAACCACGTGTTACGAGGCTCAGGAATGTTAACTCATTTTGCTGACCCAATACTTTGTAAAATGCCAGCAGAAGATAGCAATTTTGCTCTTTCGAAAATGACGAGGTGAAGGGACCCTAGAGGTGAAAAGACATCATGGTTGGAGAGAAGGTAGTGGGCATTGCGGTTACGACGGCTTCCTTGCATTTGATAAAGGGGCCCCTTGGTGCTACAGCGGTACTCAGTCTGGCACAATTATTAAATATTTATCCAAAAAAATTTCCAAAATCATGTTTTTTTAAATGCAAAAGTTGCAACTGAAATTAATTACACCAAAGCATTTAGCAACAATAAAATCCTAGGTAAGGTATTAGTACTTACCATTTTAGAAGTAAGCCCATGATGGAGGAGCCTTCTAACTGAATGTAAATCTATGGAAGTAGAACTGAAGGCGGGTATTACATTTCCGAAATCTGAAAGAAAAAGAAATAAAATTAGTGAAGAGAATGAGCATTTAAATAGATTATTTATTATGGAATTATTTATGTGAATTGGAAGTATTTATGAGTTAAGGAATATTTTGCATTTATTCAACGTTAAGTTTATGTCGTGAATCTTTCATTATATCTTTTGGGATAGCAGTACTTCATAAATGTACAATTCATGACTAACTAGTAAGAAAAATAGTCAAAACTTTTACTGAAGACTTGTCAGAAGTTTTTTTTTATGTATAGGGCCACTGAAGGGAATATGTGCACCACACACTTGGATTATGTCAATCCTAGAAAAGTCAGGAATAATCAAGTTTTATTTCTTCTAATAATAATGTTACTTGTATATAAAACACATAATTAGCGATGGTTAATCTTTTTGACAAATAAAAATAGATAATTTGTTTAATTTATTTATCTATTATTATTAAAAACAATGCCTCAAGTCATTTAAATCAAGATTGTGTGAATTTAACAGTTTTAATTATTTTATAAATTATGAACTGTAAATAAAATGTTGATACACGACAGGGTTATTTGTTAATAATTTATAAAATTTAGAGGACGTTTTTAATATGTGCGAGCACGTATTTGTTTGTCTTATCGAAAATTGGCTCATCATAACTACAGGTATTTTATGAGTAGATCAATCGTAATACTAAGTTTTATCTCTAGAATTTGATTAGAAAAAATGCCATTCCTGCAATTTAATGTGCATGCCATTTGTCAAATACGATTTAATTTGACATTTTTACAGTACGGAGATCTGTTCGCCTTCACCCCTTATTTTGATTAATGATAATTCTAATTTATGCTTACTGTCATATTCGCACCATTAGAAGGTAACATTCCCTTCCTCCTCAAAGGATCATTTTAATGATATATGATAGCACCTTTCAATTTAAATGCTACTCCCTCAGTAGAGTTATCATAGACATAATTATCTATGAGTAGTTTAGCCTATTTAGCCCATGAGTTTGGGTATGGAGGTGCAATTATTTGCATTTGTTTGAGATAAACTCTATTACCTTCATGTATATTTAATTTGGCACTTCTTATAATCAAGTAGTTTCATTGGAAAAATAGTAGTAACTCTCATGACCAATGGTTATCAACATCAACTACGTTAAAAATTGACCATTCATCTGAGTTAGGATTTCTTTGTACATACATAGGTGCATGTGTAGGGTTGGCGTGGGTGCATGTGCATCAAATTAACCAACCCCAATATGGCTTTTTTATAATAAAGGCTAGCATGTATCCAAATTAAAAGAAACTGCGGGTGATTCACCAAAAGCAATTTTTAACGGAGATAACGTGCATTACTAACGCATTAAAATGTAATAGTTTTCTAATTTTAAAAATCCGATTCCGGTCAAGGCGAGTGATTTTTTCAGTTTGTGCAATGTTGCCGTGTACTGCACACAGTTAAGGCGTTAATTTTTTTTCTTGAGAGAAATTGGAATTCGTACGATAAAAAGATCGACATGGTACGTAAATATATATTTTTTAGTCTCATCTCCGTACGTGTCAACATAGCCGTGCGGCCGAGGTCAAAGTGCAGCTGGAATTACAGCTGCGTTTACCGGTCTGAAGCAACCATCTTAAGGGTAAATAATGGGAAGAGATGACCCCAGCCGTACTCTTATAATAGTACGGCTGGGGTCAACTCTTTCCATTATTTCATACGGCCGTAGTTACCGTTCGCCTCATACATTATAAGGGTAAATAACTTATTTAAAATTCATTGGGGTTGAAATTTCATTAAGTTTGAAGAATTTAGACGTGTTCGTGGAGATTTGAATGGCTGCTAGCATCCCGCGGCCGGCGCCGAGCGAGTTGCGTCGCGGAATTTATTCGCCTCCCGCCTACCACCAGCAAACTCCCCTCCTTTCGATCGCTGCACATAAATATCAATTGAAAAAATTAGTAAAAAAACTGAAGAGCATTGATTTAAATTATCCCATTTTATAAAATATAAAATAATAAGTATGAATTATATATTTTTGATTAATAATTTCAAATACTTTGCCTTGTCATTTACAGATTTCATATATCCAAGATAATAGAAGAGACAACTAAACATTTCTGGGATAAATTTAAGGTTATATGTGCAATATTATTTTGAGTGTTGTCACCATTAATATAAGGTGATGAGTTCAAGGACATAGTATTCGATAATAAAGTTCAATGATCACTTAATCCTAAGCCCAATAAATTATAAAAATCACACCCAAGGGAAGGGAGTCCGGTTTTTTACCCATTCCTTTGTCTTCCCAGAAAGCTTTATTACCTTTAACAATCGAATGCCTGGCCTAATCTGAATACCCGGAGGTATCACATGAAATCAAACTATATCATTAGTATCGTAGCCCCCTACCCCATATACCGTACATTTTTATGCATTGATACACACACTCAGACACTGTTAGGCGCCCCTGTTGCATATCTACAGCACTAGAACATGAATTTCTACTTTTCATTAATTGATGTCACTTAGTTTGGCCTACCAAATATCTTATTACCTTCTTTTCTGCCCAACTCCTCACCTTCGACCTACCAAAAACTGAATTCCACTACGGCGCAATTTCTTGAAATTTAGGCGCATCCTTTTCAATCCAACGTAAAATTGCACAAGCACCAGCGCATCACGGAGTACATCGAATTATACGAGATGAAATGCTGCACTACCATCTCTCCCACCGATGCTCCCCCACTTACCACTCCTCCTTAGAAGGTTCCTGCTGAGCAACGGGTTGTGATAAGGTACAGAGAAACGATGAACAAAAAAGCAAATAAATGATGAAATAAAATTACGTAAAACGGGGGAAATGGGATTCAATGGCAGCGAACGGTTTTGTGTACCTAAAAGACTCCATTAAAATGGTAGGTTTTCGTAAGAGAGGGAGAGGCACGTAGAGCACAGGTCTGGATGGGGGGAAGGTATAAGGTTTGGATGGGTTAGGGAGGAAAGGAGATGAGAAAAAAGTGCGCAACCGAATCAAAGGGAGCGGAAGGGAGAGAGAGTCGGGAGGAAGTGACCCTGGAGAGGGAAGGGTGAGGTGATTAAGATGGACGGCCGGTAGAAGGGAGGGATGGTAGTCGGCTTTTTTTTGTGAGGGACACTCAACCCTTCTTCCCTGCCCTCGCCAAATGGCGGACGGAGACTCATTCCTTTATCGGAGGGTGAAGGAATAAAAGGAAGAAATTAAAAAGGGAGAGAGGGAAAGAAGATAGGGGGAGTGATATGCGTGAGCAAGGTTCATGAATATTCAAGTTGCGCCTTCGAAAAAAGAGGCATTAATACGCATTTAAAAAGGGACTTCCAAAGACGGTGGCGACTCGTTTCATTTCCTTTCGACCTCTTATATGCAAACTCACTAACGTAGGATGTTATACGTTATTTGTAAAGGAAAAACTTAAGATCCCCATTGGTACTATACTAATGGAGTAAAAATATTCTCATTGAGCACATGTCCGATTTTACATTCCCGCTCTTGAGTGATTGCTGATTTATTGCCTAAAATGCTCCAATACAAGGCAGTAATTTAGCACGTAGCCGAGTACAGCAGACTACATGGCGGTTTGATTTTTCGGCCACTAATCTTTCACAAATGATAAAATAAGGATGAAAAGAAAATGGTCGCTTTTTATAGACTACATACATCGCACTCATATGGACAATTTTCTTTCCTAATAGATTAGTTGTATTAAAATAATTACCGTCTTTAGAAAAAAATAATAAGCTGCATCTAGCGTACTAAAATATATTTTGGTTACGAGAAAATATATTTGTAGCGAGTATACTACAGATAAACTGATAAACTTATGTGAAGACATATTTTGGGTGATGTTTTATACCTTACATGTCAATTGACACATCCAAGGTTGGGAACTTTTATAGAAAATCTTATCTAATTAATCGGTTTCGATTAAGCAACATGTATTTTAAAAATTTGTCAGAAAAGGGATAGTCTTAATATTCGTGGATAGACATTTTAATTTGACGTTTACGGCAAAACAGGTGACCTAAAATATTTGAAAATAAAATGCACCCCCTACATAAAATACTACCAAATTCCCGGTCATATATATAATATATATATATATATATATATATATATATATATATATATATATATATATATATATATATATATATATATATATATATATATATATATATTATTTGTAAATTGCAAATTATTTTATATTTATTTGTAAATTGCAAATTATTTTATATTTATTTGTGAACAGCTATTACCTAAGTGAGGTAAAAAATTTCAAACACGTTTTTAACACTGGTACGGTACGTATCTTATGTAACTGTCATTTATCTATGTAATTTTGCAGCTTTATGTTCTTTAAAAATAAAAATGATATCTTATCACTAGTACTGTCCGATTTTTTTCTTTTGCACTTCATAATATTGTGTATAAATTGCAGTGAGTAAGTTTACGCAAATTTTATTTTTTCCCCATAATAAAGCATTAAAAGTAACTGACTTTCTTTACCAACTCAATGGTTGATTGTGACTGTGCTCAAAATCATTATTCATTAACTGTGTATCAGAAAGGGTCATGCACCACCAATTCCAGATCATCTTCTTTCTTCCTTCTATTTTTCTTCCAGGACCAACCCAGTCTTTTTCTCTCTTAATTTCCTACCCGAAGGAAAATAAAATCGAGGGGTGTGAGGAAGGGAAATGGAAGAGGAGGGTGCCAGCGGGAGGAAAAATAGAAAGATTCACTCTTTTCCTCTCCATCTCCCTATGGAACTTAAATATCCTCCCATCGGTGGGAACATTCGGCGTATCCGAAAAATTTACTTGAGGAAATATGGTTTGGCCCAACGCCTAGTTTTCCTACAGCGGAGGAGATTCATTTTTAACCGCCGTTGAATCGGATTATGACTGCAGGCTGACGGGGAAAGAATAGGTAAGATATTTAAAATGCAAATCCGACCCCTGGAAAGTCTTTTAAGGGAGAATATTTCTTTCGGCTGGGCTGGGAATGGTGGGTGCGGCAAAGGCGGAAAGGGAAAGGACCTCCAAGGAGAGCGGGGATTTATTGGCAAATGCGGAACGCATCCAGAGAAAATCTCAGCTGACTACAGCATTTCGGTCTGAAGAGAAATACTAACATTTCGCATGGGATTAAATTCACTGCATACACTATGCACTACAATTTGTCGTCAATAAATCATATAAAATGGTTCTCAAATATTCATTTATCATAATTGTTATTATCATTTGACAGTTAAAATCAATTCCATTTTTATTTTCATTATTTTGAAAAGTTTTGGCACTTTAAATTTAAATAAATTACCCATAAGACTATAAAAGCAATATGGTGAGCGACTTTGAAAGTAAATAGAGAAAATAATGTTCGAAAAATAGAACACTTTAGGAAATAATTGAATTGTGAAAACCATATCGAAGAAATGGTGAAAATGTTAATTCCCCAAAAGAAGAAGGAAAGACAAAGTCTATGATCATGCAACAAGAGTTAATAGGCACAAAATTATCAGGGTGCCCAGGAGTCATAGCCTGAAGGTATGGAGCATTCTGACTGAAAATTGAAGTGTTCCAGTCATTCAATAATAAGAGCGCAATGTTTTTATTGGTATTAGCTTTTAATATCCGCAACTTTTTTCTCCAAATGTCTTCTGCAATACCTGGTTAAACGAAACGGGTGGAGCTGCAGGTGCCCAGAGTGCCTTGCCCATGTTATGTATATTTAGTTACATAATATATATATATATATATATATATATATATATATATATATATATATATATATATATGTGTGTGTGTGTGTGTGTGTGTGTGTGTGTGTGTGTGTTATGGCTATAGATGGTGTATGGCTATATATGAAAGACATCGGTTTAAGTTCGGAGGGATAACTATAGAAAATTTCAACTAGGAGCAGGTGTACATGCTTACTAGTAACCTTAGAAAGGGTGAAATAGGTAAGACAATAAATGAAAGGAAATAATAAGGGTGTTGTGCCAAAATATATGAAATGTTATGGGAATTGACGCATTATGTGAGGGAAGAGATGAGATAGAAGTCTCGTATTATAAGCTTTGGAGACAGGAATGTCCTTGATGAGAAAGAAATTGAGTTCCAAAACAGGAATGGTTTAATCACACCAATTTTTCTTTTAAACATAACAATAAACCTAAGTAAATGAGGAAAATGCGCAAAAATTGGGAGACGAGAATCTAATTGGGCAAAAGAAGCGCCAAAAAATACACAGGTTAAGGATTTGGAAATTCTAGAAATAGACAGAGAAAAATGTTTCGATCCAGGTAAAAGTTGAAATATGTATCAGGAAATAAGAAGGGAAAATTTGGGCTTCCTATTAAAGATACGTCAGGAAAAACAATATTTGGCCAAGGAAAAATTTGAGATGAATTGGGAAAATATGAAGAAGGTTCATAAGTCAAACATCCAGGGCTAAAATTTAAAAGGGAGAATATGACGTAAAAGGCGATAACCTAGAACCTGGCACAAGTAATTTTGAGGAAGAAAAGGTATTATATGAATTAAAATCAAATAAGGCTACGGGAAGAGAGAACATTTCCGTAAAACCATAACAGTTTAGAAAAAATTACAAGGAAGAGCTGTTTTGGCCCAACTCTTAACTGATAATTATAGCATCTAATCTACCGGTTGAGGTAGGATTTGGATGAGCACCAGTAACAAAAAAATCCTTTTTTCTCCCAAAAAGATAACCAAACAGCAGAATCTATCATTAGCCCCTCGTTAACTTCTTATAGTTCTTTCCTCCATTCTTTCTGTCCAATAATATATTCAATTCCATTCAATCAGTCTCAGTTTTCAGTAGTCTATTACTAATCAATATAAACAATCAATACTTGTTTGCTTTGCATCCATCTTTCCTGCCTCCTGTAGATTTCTCCCAACAATGCCCTCTCCTACCCCAACATGCCTAGGACTTCCTCGCTTGTTTTTCTTTCAGCCCACTTCATCCCTTTTATGCTTCGCGAGGGTAGATTCCTTTAAATACTTGGGTGTAACAATTACTCACGATCTGTCCTGGGGAAAACACATACGAGAAATATGCGGTCGTGCTAATAAAAAATTGGGATTTGTGAAAAGAGTGGTAAATGCGACGAAAAGGTGAAAGAACGATGTTTCCTTGCCTTGGTCAAGCCCCACTTAGAGTATGCTGCCAGTATATGGGATCCTCATAATAAAATTTGGTTTCGGAATTAGATCGAGTTCAGCGGAGGGGGCTAGATTTGTCAAACATTGTTATGACCAAATCAGCAGTGTATCCACTTTGCTAGACAATTTAGGTTGGGATTCTCTTACACAGCGGCGTTTCCAATATAGATTAAACTTATTAAAACCATTTAAAGATGAGCCGTTTTCCGATGACATCAAGGATATAATACGAACCCCAACGTATTACGGTCTAAGGGATCACGAATATAAGACTAGAGAGATAGACTGCAAGACTGACAGGTTTAAAATGTCATTTTTTCCAAAAACGATAAGGGACCAGAATGCTTGTAGCCGAAATTCCCCAGGACTTAGTTCATTACAATAAGTATTAACGTACAGGTTAGGAACTGCGCGAGGATATGTATACATGTGTGCATGTATGTATATATATATATATATATATATATATGTGTGTGTGTGTGTGTATGAATATATGTAAAAATATTTTTTTTTCTCAGGTTCCCCTCACCTTTCCTCACCTAACCCCCAACCCCCTCAACCCTTACCCTTCCCTCATGGTGCTACACCCCCTGCCACGCACCTTTTTGGTGGCTCGCAGGGTATTTATGTAGAAGTAGAAGTACTTTGCCTTTCATATGCCTCCAATCACATACGGAATCGTGTTATCAAGGTTTTATGGCTGCCTATAACATTTTAAAGGTCAAAGTTTTGACGAACCTTTTCTTAGCATCCATGCTAAATGTGACCACCATCAGTCCCCTCCTTAACAATTCTTCTCCTTAAGTACCTTATACTTGGACCTTGCCATAAAAAAACTTCCTAGGCATATAAACTATTCCAAATGATCTAGTTTCTTCCCTCATATGCTAACGTTTAACTTACTCACTCCTTCCAAAAAACCATAATGTTTTTCTCTTTATATAGTCATTATCATCCCATTTCTATCTCACTGACTTTCTAAGCATTAAGTAATGCTTGAGACTCTTTGGCTGACTGACTAACTGAAACTTGATTATCTTCAAACCTTGGAGATTATATGAAATATTCACCTACCTTCATTTCTATCTCCAGTTCTTCTCATGCCTCTTAAATAATTCCTCGACATACACGTTGAACAACACAGGTGATAATGAGCAACGCTGTCTATCTTCTCTTCCCGACACGAGCGGTCTTGGACATGTATAGGTTGTTCATATGTCTAATATCTCTTTAATCTATTCCTATTTTCATAAACACATTCAAAACTTTTTTCCAATTCACTCTGCCAAACGCTTTTCGAAATTTACGAAACAGACAAATGCATACTCTTATCTCCCATGTTTCTATTAAGTAATGTAATAAATGCAATGACATTACGTATGCCTCTCCGCTTCGTGAACCCAAACTGATCCTCCCCTAATAATATCCCCTGATCTGATGAAATCTTCGGCCAAATTTCTTCCATATCATGCTACGCATAAGTCCAAATAAAAACTTTCTCCCACTTATTCCTAAAGCTTTAAGTATTTCAATAGGAATGATGTCTACCATCACGGTATTGGTTCATTTCAGATCCCTTAACATCCTTTCTACCTCACCTAGCAAACCTACACGAATTAGTTAACGAAAGTTATTTCCATATTATATTGTTCTACTATGCCTAGCTTGGCTAGGCTGCATTTTATTAGCATACGGTTCTACATATTCTTCTAGATATTCCTTCCTTTACTGTTGGTTGTTTTCTGATTCAACTACAATTTTTATGACTTATCTCTCTTTGTTAACACAGATATCCCTTTTTCATTTCCCGAGAGTGTCAGTGTGTCATTGTCCTTCAGCACGCTCTTTTATATTTAATACTTTCTCAAATTATTATTTAACACTTAATACTTCCTTAAAATAACTCTGCATTACCTTCTTCCATTTCTTTTTCTCATATCTCTTTTTAATCATTTTGTACGTAATCCATTGTTTGTTCCATACGTAATCCATTGTTTCCTAGTCCTTTTCTTACTCACATTTCACATTATTTCTTCCGCGGTTTTCGATATCCCTTTTTTTGAAATAATCTTTTTTTTCCTCAAAGGTTTCTTCGTTTTCTTACTAATGTTTGTCTCTAAAGCCTGATGATACTTCTTTTTTCAATCCAATGTATCCTCCTACATTCTAAGTACTAAAAAACCTATCCTACTATATTAAATTGAAGGATGCACTTCATGATTACTATAGTTTGATCCTGGTCAGCATCCGCTAACGGGAAACTGGGTGAAGTGATTAAGCTGTTCCTATAATTGTAACTAATTATAATAGAGCATAGCCTAATGGATATTTTTTCAAATCAATTGGTATTTTTTATCTATACCTACGCCTTTAGTCGTGTATATACGAAGTTTTAATGATGAATAACCCCTGTATCCTGCAGAGATCTTGCTTTCCCTCAATGATCATTACGTTTTCTTAACCGTAATTCCCCACCAAATTACCACATTTTCCTTCGTCTACTAATTCACCACTAATATCAAATGTATCCCTTCTGGATCACCTACGAACATGTCCTCTAACTGATCGCATACTCTTTTGAATTCTTCCTTCCCATGAACAAGGTTCGTCGGTTTTGATTTCACTGGTAAAAATTTTTGCATTGCTTGCTTATTCCTGGCTTAGCTTCTTTCTAAATTATTATTCAACATTGGATAATTGAAAAAACTCCAATATCCCTAATCTGTTTACCTTTCAAAATAGGTTACAATTAAGATTAGTTGGAATACGCCACAAGACTAAGGATAGGGTAAAAATGATAGTTTTTAAAGTTTTCCCTGTTTTGAAAGGTAAACAGTTTACGACCATTGCATTTTTTTTCAATTATTCAATACTAGTAGCCATAAGAGTTAAATTCATTCATTATTAGCCAAGATAACTGGGTGACTCTTTTCTCCTCCACGGTAAATTAATCTATTAATCCAGTAAGACTCATTATTCTTCCATTTCCCTTCGTATAGGCATATACAATCCATATTTCCTTTTTCCATCTAATATCCTCTAATTGTTTGAACTCAACATTGTTGCAACATTCTTAGATCCTATTCTAACTAATTCTATTCTTTTCTACGGCTTCTGCGCTACCGTTGTGAGCAGCCAAACTGGGTACTACCGAGGAAATATGGGAATATAATAAAAAAGGGATATCGAGCGCTACGAAAGTGATTACGGAGAATGCTAACAAGAAAAGGAAAACATAGATTTCGGACAACATGGTTAAAAAGGTAGATGGACGAAGAAAATGGACGAATGTAAATACAGAGTAAGGTAAAAGTAAAAATGAATCGTTAAATAAGAAATTAAGACGGGAAATAATTAGAGCAGAACTAGAGTGCTGGAATACGCATAGCAAGGAAATGGAAAGATCTTTATGCTGCAGTTTATTCATTGTACATGCGATCATTAAAAAAAGACAATATCAGCTGCTTTGACAGTTAATAGATTTTATACCGTGAAGTTTATTAGGCTGCTAAAGAAGAAAGTAATAATAATTTGAGAACGATCAGAATGTTCTATGCACAAATGAAACGTTTCAAATGACTTTAATCATAGAGAAGATTTTGGTGATTAATAATCTAGCTGCTGTTCCTCGTCAAGATCTCTTGGGTTACGACTCAGACTCCTTGCGACTTCTTCCTCTTCCCAACGATGAAATTCAAGTTTAAGCGATAATGCGACCCAAGTGGTTGAAGCTAATTTTCATACGGTTCTACTCACATTCATAAAACTTCCAGAATACATGCCGTAGGAGAATCTCAATGATCGGTGTTTGCAATCCTATGGTGATTACTTTGAAGATAATAGCGGGGAATGAGATCCACGTTTTTCCCAATTTTATTTACGAGTATACATAAACTTTAGATTTTTTGGCACCACCTGGCAATTTCACTTGATTGTTGCTCAGTGCATACGTATTAACCACAATCATCAAAGGAGAATAATTATCCCTTTAATATATCCTTCATATTTTCATTTAATATCACTCATTTTGGTTAAGAAACGACCACTAATACCTTTTATCATAAGTTAACATTTGGTTAAAAAAACAAACTCTCATGATATTCTAAAAGACTAAATTATGTAAATGTATCAACGATTACGCGAAAACATTTGCGTTTATTTAAAATAACTCGAATTGTAAACTGTTAAGTTTTCATTTCAATTACAAATAAATGTATACCAAATAATATGCACCTTTTGTCTTCTAATTCCTTATTTTAAAAGAGATAATACTAAATAAAAATAAATACTAATTAAAAAAAAGAAAAATACTTTAAAAAACGATGTTGATACTTAATAGATTTTAATTAATTATGTTTGATTAAGAAAATATTACATATAAATAAAACTATGGAATTATATTGATTTCAGTTACTTTATAAAGGAAACTAAAAACAAAATAATTCAAGCTCAAACTCTAATTGATACACAATTTATCTACTTTGAAAGCATTCTTCGAAATTAGATTTTCTTTCTTCGGCATCTCTTCATTATTTGAGAATATAAAATTAATTTTCAAATATCTTTCAATGCAATATCACATTTTAGAATTATTTACTCTTTTTTTAAGAGCAATGCGTGTTCAGGATTAAAAATTCAAACAGTATCGACACACAGAAATTATCATTAATCCATAAAATATGCTAATTTTCTTTCCGACAAATTTTTACAAATATAATTTTCTTATTACCACCTAATAGTCGCAAATTTTAATTACACATATTGCAGTTGATTTTAGAGAGCAATTCTAAATTTTCCCTCAAACTCGTTTGGAGAAAATTTGCGAAATTAGGTCGTGGAATAAACTAAAAATTCATGTAATCGGAATCTTGTTTTTTAAGTGACTTCATATCGGTGTATGAAACGACTTTAATAATTACTTTATATTAATTCTTTTGGCCAGAACAATAAAAATAGTTTTTAGGAACTCCTATGTACTCTCCAATTAACAGGAAAGGTATGGAGATAAAATTATTCCATTTAGGGAAGTCGAAGTTCCACATTTTATTCCACAAATCGAACATATAGCTAGTGGCCAACACGATTTTTAATATCTATTCCCAACAGACCTTTCACAAGATGTTGGATGATCGACTTTATCTTAAGGGGTCCAAATATTTTTTTTTCATTTCTCAGGACGAACCATTCTGCCAGCTTTCAATTAATTCCAGAGGAGTCATTTAATTAATTCGCCGAGGGAATAGGGAAGGCGATCAGGAAAAAAAGGCAGGAGGTTTGAGGATGGCACCAAAGGGAACCGAGATGGAAAGAATGAATGGAGCACCTAAGTGGAAACGTTTCTTCAGGAGTTCCCTTCTTGAGAATGCCGGACGGCTCTTAACCCCTTCTCCCCCTTTCGCTCCCCCGATCGCCTCTTCTTTCTTTCGTTTAAACGCTCGTCCTTTCAGTTATTTTCGTATAAAAGGAAAAAATTCAAATAAAAAATAAATTCCCCAGCCTTCTTTCTAATCACTTCTTCTCACGCTTCCATCCCCTCTCATCAGCGACCCTTAATCTGAGTTCCACCCATCCCTCGCCAGCCCTTTCCAACTCCCTTGCCTGCCCTCCCTGCCACTCACCTCTTTTACCCTTCGTCTCCCATTACAGCACGCTTGGATACCTCATCCGTCACGCTCCTACGCCCCAGCTACCAACCGCCATCCCTACTTTGAAAGTAAAGGAGAGGGAAAGTCAGGGGAGATGTAGAGGCGGGTAATATCCGGTACTTCCAGTACTACCTAAGGGAGCTTAGCACTCAATACTATAGTGGGTGAATTTTTTATAGTCACTCGCACATTCGAAACCACCATAGTATGATATCACGAAAGAGATATTAAAAGGGTACGCTAGCGCAAAGTTAGTACATTTTGAAAACTATTAAAAATGGATAAAATGTTCAAGAAGCAAGCACACGTTATTTACTTAGTGCACGTTACCAACTTGCATCTTAGTTTTTTTATGTAGTAGTTACCCCATATAATAGACGGTTTTAGCCTTACACAAAGTAGTCAATATTTGGAACCTTATTCATAATTTTTATTTTCTCATACATACAGAGGAATCAGGCTTATCGAATATTTCCGTATAACATAATAAATGAGCCAAATAAAATATTGCTGACAATTATTAGTGTTGAGTCCATTGAGGGTGTTAACAACTGCCCGCCTTCTCATTTACAATATATTGAGTGGAAATTAGTTAAAAACATTAGTAAGCTATTTTGAACTCTTATATGTTCTTACTGTACAATATAAATATTTATTAGATAAATGGTATAATCATGGCAGACTAAAGCACTTTTTTATAAAATATATGTAAACATGAATGATACAAAGGTGGTCCCAGAAGCACCCAACTTAACAAAGAAAAAAGACGCATATTGGAAAAAATGTGTTCATTTTTCAACAATCTCCTTTCAGCTTTTTACACTTTTCCAAGAGATGTGCAATGAGTTCATTACCATTTTTATAAGAAAAACTGTATTACTTCTCAAAATTGTTATTAACTGCTGACATCACTTCTTCACGGCTGGAAAATCATTGATCACCATATTTTCAAATTTGCGAATATAAAATAATCTGAGGGGATAAATCTGGCGAATATGGTGCACAAGGTGGTAATTCAAACTTTAATTCAATAATTTTAGCCATTGTAATAACGGAACTGTGAGCTGGTGCACGGTCTTCATAAAACAAAACTCTCTTCTTAGCTCGGGAGCTTTTGTTTGATTTCTTCGCTCGAACGTTGCAATATGTTCGCATAACACTTTCCGTTGATTGTTTTTTCCTTTTTCAAGAAATGCGTATTCACATGTGTATATTTACAACATATATATATATTGAAAAAATCATTAGACATTTATAATGAAGATTCGGTAATTACAATTAACATATTGCAATTTAAAGGATGTTATAGTAACGCGCTGATAACACCACTTTGCCGTCAACTTTCAGTAATTTATTTTGAACATAAAACTTTCAAGCTCACGTTACCACAGTAATGGTGCGAAAATGAAGAAAATTTGCCTACCAAAAGGAAACGAAAAAAGAATTTTTTTGAAAGAGGTTCCTGTGATGGAAGAAATGGTCTGATTGCATGCACCGCCTTTTTTGGATGTCTTTCTCAGTCACAAAAATGAAGAAACTAAATGGAAAATATTTTCTTCCATAAGTGCAAATCTTTTAAGCTATTTCATGCAATAGGCGAGAGGAGCTTCATGACGATTGTAGAAACGACCCGCAATCACTAATCGCCATTATATTAGTAAATTAATATTATTTACATCATTATAATACGACAATTATTCAAATGATTCACAAGATACATCATTTGCATTCTTCTAACTTTATCGATTTTTGAGTTTCACCCACACATTTTCACTTTTCAGTTTCCTTCATTCTTAATGTTTTCGACGATGGGGAGCTATATGTCTTTAAATACGAAGTACCAATTTTCGTCCCCCATCCATATCACCTTTTGCATATTTTCTGGTTTCAACTTTTCACCGCCCTTCGGGCTTTTGCATACAGGCTCTGCCTTCCAAGAGACGCAGTATTCTTAGTTGTACTTTTCTAAAGAAATTGATACTTGAGAATCATATAGTTAGGTGCTTAAGCTTAAATGTAACTTATGTTAAGAGGATGATGGACAACTAATAAATAGCGTTATTTACGCTGAGTTGTTCGATGCTTTCCCCCGACGGACATCTTCCCTCGACCTAAATGGAATGGCATTCTGGAAGAAAAACACTTAGATAATTGACATGCCCACTGAGCCCTAAATTAAACTTACATCATTTGCTTTGCAATTTAAGAGCTTATCTGAAGAGGCTTTATAGGAGCTCACTTTGATTCTCACTAACTTTACCAAATATATAATTTACAAGTAAAAGTACGTAAATGACTGCTGAAATCCATGACCGTGGAAAATCTTCTATCCCGTATTCTCTTACTTTAGAGATAAATGAGTGATTATCCCTATCCACCGTCTTTCATCAAGGTACAACGACCGTTGGCTGGTTAACTCTCTCACTTACTAATCCTAATTTTAATCATGCTGGCTTTTGTGCTATATTTTTCCACAATATAACATAGGATTGAGAAAGGGTAGGTATTGAAACCTCACAGTAATGAGAATTCCCAACCGAATTCATCTAGGAAATAGATAATCTTAAGAACTTTTCCATTTCTCTAACTAATATATAGTAAGAAATATTATTAGATTACTCATTTTTTGATTTTAGATTAATTTATGAATTTTAGAACAAAGAACTTTTTAAATTAACTTTATTTGAATATCAATTAAGTAATATTCCACATAAGGGCATTATGAAACAATTATGAACCATTACATTTTTATTCTGACTGGATTTAAAAGGAGAAACATATTTAAAGATTTTGGTTGGCATCTGAAAAATCCCAATAAACTGCCGCGTACATATATATATATATATATATATATATATATATATATAATTTTCGCACATAGAAATAGACATAAGGGGATAGGTTATATGTCTATTTCTGAGTGCGAAAATAATATTTGTTCGCCGTATAGCCGGATTATCGAGGTTGAATATATATATATATATATAATATATATTATTGCTGGAATTTACTTTCAATGAAATCCAAATAGTTTTGAAATCTGTTGTTAGCATCAGGTCCTCCCCAAAATTTTGTCGTACTCAAAATGGCTCTCTTTTCTTTACAAGTTTCTTAAGAAATATGATTTAGCATGACTACCAAAGAAAAATATTTCTGAAAAATTAAGTCCTTCCCTTTTCTAAAGAAATTTAGTTTCATGAAAAGGATGAGTTTGTAACCTATTACCTGAAGTGGTTCTAACGTCTTTTCTAGCTCTTAAATAGAGGAATGATGAACCTGAAGCTTTGCGTAAAATAGTTTTTTTATATTTATCTTAAGATGTCCAATACTATTTAATAAAAAGAATTTTTTGTTAACTTTTTGCAGTCATAGCTTAAGCTTTAAGAAATTGACATTTGATATCTTAAAATATTATTAGTCTTTCACTATTTAGCCAATTGTCAAAGAAAACTTACGTGATAGCAATGAGCTTTATCATAAACTTTAGGTACACTCACTGAGGACAAGTTTCTACATTAAAACCCCATTTTTGCCATCACATTTGTGAAAAATCTCACTAGAACTCTTCTGCTAATTCCTTTTTCGTGTGTTTTCACACTCCGTCTTCCACCTTCAATGCACCTACCACACTCAACGGGGGACCCAGGTTCCCTTTATCACGCATCGTAAACCCATTCTGATGCTCTCTTTGAGGGATTTCAATCCTCTACCCGAACTTTTCCAACACCATAGACCGCAAAATCTTCCAATTCTGTCCTTTTAATTAAGACATGCCTCCCGGAAAGAGAATTTTCTTCGCCTCATCGAATTTCTTCCAAACCCTCGAGCCATTTTGCGTATCTGCCCACTAACCACACTATTTCTCCTCTTCATTCAAACTTCAAATCTCAAACTCCAACCTTCTAATCCCCAATGACTCCCTCCCGCCACTGCTATAAATAGTATCGGTTATCCCAGGAAGAACTATATTGTTCTACGGCACTAACGTTTTATCTGCAATAAAATTGAGTGTGAAAATTCGGCCTTATTAATTCATTACTTGCTCTATATACGGAGTACCTACGACTACGACTTTGGTTGTCAAATTTGTGACAATGATGTTTCCAATGGAAATAATAAATTCTTTGTAAATTAGGATCTTTCGTAAACATTTTGTATAACATTGTTATGATACATATTGGTGTTTATCAAGACTATTATAGGACCTAGTTTTAGCTTCATTAATGGAAGGAGGGTTACATTATAGATTAAACATGATGTCTTTTTGAAAGCATGTCGGCTTTGTGATGATGTTCACCTTTTATTCCAATTATAATGTAATACGAGAGATCATCCGAAGAAAATTGGGCATTTAAATTGAAGAAACGACTGATTAAAGACGTTATTCAAACAAACGATAATTGTTCAAAAGAACAATATAAGAAAGCGCTAGGGGACCTGTTTTCCTTTTTTTTCATTTTAACTAGTCAAGTATGTTATCATTATTTTATGCTTCCTAAGTACATTGGCTTCTTGTAAATAATAACTAGTGACTTCAAGTGTTTTGCTCTTAAGTAGTATAATTTTGTCCACAATATTTAGATGATTTGAAATATTCTATTCAATCATGTAAATTAAGAAAGCGATAATATTTTAAAGAATCATGGAATAAGGTAACTTGCACGGTACGATTGTGATAAAAGCACCAAGTGATAAAAAAGGACGAATATCAAATTTTGTCTATTCTGCAGTGTCGTTGTTTCATTTCAATTTACCGTATTAAGATAACAGTTACCTGTAATCTAAATACATTATTTGAAATCCGATTATGCTGGATTCAATTTGATAGATAACGGCGTTTTTTACCATAGAATATTAATAATGAACCCCTAAAACAAGAACTATCGAGTAACACTGAGTACCACTGTCTTTGAAGGCATACACACAGACCAAATGCGGGGATTTTTATGTGCGACAACACCCCGCAATGCTTCTTATATTACGAGTAATATTCCTTTTACATTGCGTTAAATTTTGGTTTGTGATCGAATGTCTTCAGAAAAAATCCTCAGGTGTTGGGAAAATAATAGCACGAGAAAGTCTATAAAATCAACGATGATAGTTAAATTGTTTTCATTTAAAGTGAATGATTCTAAACTAAAGTTAATATCATTACGTTAGGAATTCGGACGCTTCAATGTATGCATAGGTAAAGAATGAAAGAGCAAAAAACTAATCCAGTATCTTAATAATCTAAGAAACCGAGTGTTATAGTTAGTGTGATTATTAATGATAATTGGCCTTGATTAATTATAAATTCCTCCTATAATATTAAAATAGAGGAGAAAAGGTAAATTTTAGAGAATAAATACTATTTCAGAAGGAAGAATTAGTGAATAACAATTGTTTTGAGTCATAAAAATGAAGTTTCTACTTCGGCTTATTAATCTAATTTCCATATTCAGGAGAAATGTATATTTAAGCAGGAATTAAACAATTTCAACTTTAATGACGTGAGTATAGCAGCAAATACTATGAAACTTCTCTCATTAAACTCACATATATATTTCAAGATTCTCAAAAATAATTACGGTAACTCCATTTACAAATAAAGGTTCCTTTAACATTTTCCCTCGTTTATATTCAGTGGACTTCAATTGTTTCATTGCAATATGTGCAGAAAGAACGCGTTTTAATTCATAACTCACAATTTCGGCTGAGATTTTTCAAATCTAATTCTAAAGCAAATAATTATTTTATAATTAGCACACGAATTAACGGAGTTATAAGTTACAAAAAGCGATAATTTATAAGAGCACTTTTCATTATAAAATTAGGAGAGAGAAATATTTTCCGGATCTCTATTCATGTAATTTTGTCCCTTAATAACTGTGTGTGGGTTGGATACATCTGCTCTTAAACTGTCTTATTTAGGACTAGAAACAAATGTGAGGAAATGATAGTAGATTTCAAGTTCACTTGTAAAAACATATGATTTATACATAAGGATTTTTGGATAATAATTTTTGTGAACCTTTTGAGTATTTTGAGATATAGCCTCGCAGTGTGGACATCCAGTAGAGTAACAAATGTAAAAACGATTTTATTGAGCCATGAAAATATTAATTTGTTCAATTTTTTTTATTTAATATAAATACCGTTGTTATAGATAATGCATATTCTAAAGAGTTATATGTCCTAACAAGCTACATTTTCTAAAAAAATGTTATTATTGTTATTAACGTTTTCAGTAATGAATACAAGAATGTTTTATAAACAGGATACTAAACTAATGAAAGAGAATACCTATGAAATAATAAGATATTTTATTTAATAGATTTTTAGGTATTCCAGTTTTTTTCTAAAACTATTTCAATATTTAATAGACAATTTAAATAGCCTGATAATATTAGTTGAAGATATAATATTTTAATACTGGCCCCTCCAAAGACTAAATATGTTTACAACACTCATTTATGAGGTTTATAAGGTACCTACTGATTTGTCAAAAAATGTGTATGACCATAGCTTACAAGATAGCCGATACTTTTGCTACTTATGATACTCTATGAAATACGTATGTGTTGCTATGTTGAACTCAATTACAAATAAGCCATAGTAAATCCATAAATTAGAATTTTTTTCAGAATTATAACACATGGCGAAGACATAAAATGGAATATATAATACCTAATTTCCAATAATAATGCTTTTCTACTTCTTGTTCTAAATTATTTCGCACGATGCGTAAATATGGTCGACGACGCAAGATTTTAGTCGAGGATTGGCCGCTATTGAAGTGTGGACCTGGAGAAAGACGTAAAAGACGAGATAGATAGAAAATAATACACGAAAAAGTGCTGAGCATGGCAGGGGAGGAGAGGGGACTGCCTATAAAAATCAAAAGGAGGCAGGAATGATTGATACAGAGTTTTAATTGAAAATGAGATGTTGAAGACTGATAGAGGAAGTGACACTGGGCAAACAAGGAAAGGTGAAGGAGTGAGATAGGTATGTTGGATGGAATGAAGATGGGGAAGAAGTATGCGGAATTAAAGAGGGACTTACTGTGGTTTCCGATTCCAGTTTGTTTTTGGATAAGATAGGGAATCAAATGTATTAATTATGCAATTTTTTAATCTTTCTCCATCCAATTATTCCAGGAGAATTCCTACAATAATTATTTAGAGTTATAAACAAATATTAAAGATTTCGGAATGCTAAAATGAATCAACTCATTGATACATGTAGAATTTTCAATTACTTTGCCCTCTTTTACTTCAGCCTTTCTAACATGGTTTCACACATTGGATCAATGTAATATAATACATTTAAGAAAAAACTTCATATAAAATTACAGTTAAAATATTTACGAATAAATTTTGTCGAATATTGAAATACAAAGTCGTAGTTAAAAAATGCCCCGATTATTCAAGGGTTAGAAATGAAAACATACTTTAGAGTTGTAAAGAGAAAGATTTCAAAATATTTTTTTACAGTTTCCTGCAAAAACTTTAATGCTAAGAAATAACAAATCCCTCCTCTGCGTCCATTTTACTTTCACCATAATTCACTCAAACTACATTTAGTATACTTCCGGCGTACACTTATCTTCTTCCTTGAACTATAAAGCCTCGAAAGCGCTAAATATTGCAATCCATACTACAGTTTTTAGAAGATATACCTGTTTGGATGAAAAGAGATATAAAGCACTCTAAAGAAAATTGGAATGTAACTGAGAAGAAGAAGAAATCGGAGAGTTATACGAAAAGTAGAAGTGAAATTGGGAAATAGGAGTGAACGCCAAGCAGTAATAGTGACGTGGTGGCTTAAAGTCAATAACGAGATGACACTAAGGAAAGCTGGAACTATAACGGTAGCCGAGAAAGTTTCGAAAACCTACATTTTGGACGGTCCTCAAGAGGGATAACGCGATATGAAGACCGGAAACACAGCTGATTCTGAAGAAAAATTTTGTTTTGCATTTATATACCGCGGGTCGGGAACCGAAGCGTGCCATAATCAGCCAGGGGACTAAGGAACAAAGGCGGAGAGGTCGGGAAAGAGATTGAGGGAGGGGTGAAGCGGGGAGGAGGATGGTCAGGGCTGAGACGGGAAGTGAGGGGAAGGAAGAATATTTCCGCGCGTGAGGTCGAACCTCGAGGCTAAATAGATTAGGGGAGGGGGACGTGGTGCGGGGAAGGGGCGGCAGAATTTATAAAGGGTTGGAACTGGAATAATCCAGCTGCCGGACGAAACGAACTGAAATTCCTCTCTCGCATCAGCCCTGCAGGGAAATTCCGCCAGGCCTTAATTAACAGAGCCCTCCCTTGCCTTTTTCTTTCCCCGGTTTCCTTAGAGATGGGGGAATGAAGAGCAAGCTTCCTCTACCCACTCCAACGCTCAGCCCTTACCACTTCACCCCCTACTTCTACAGTTCTCCCCTGCCTCGACCGTTCCTTTATTTGCCCAGAGAGCCAATCTCAGTCCACATAGATTGCCGAACACACTCGTCCTCCACCAGGGTTTGGATGGACTTCGAAGAATTGCAGTCATTTTTCCATTTTGGATTTTAATCGGAAATTTGTATCAATAAAATTTTGCTCATACCATAGATATGGAATATGCTCTTAATCTAAATTCCAACACATAAAATATCGACTACTTTGACTGCCAGTGCTGAGTAACGTATGATGAAGCAAACTAATTGGTGAATAAGGTAGATTTTAATATAATATTTTGTGGAATAACTTTGGAATCATCGATATATTTATCAAAAAAGATAAATGAATGATTTGACGACTGAATTCTATTGAACAATCGGTGAAAGGCAAATTATTTCCAAGTTAGTTTGTTAAGTCGGCGTTTACACATATTTCAATTACTTAAAATTCGGTGAATTTTGGGCGAAAATTAACTTAAGTGAAATAGCATATCAAAGCTTTGTACATGATTCAATAGGAAAAATTCACATCTCGCTAAATTAAAGCCATTCATCTGAATTATAGAAATGAATGGTTCCTAGGGTCTTTGGAATTTGTAGAAGGAACAGAAAATATAGGATTGGAGGGGGAGGGTTCATAGCTATTAAAGATATTCACGAAAGCAGAAGCGAGTCTTTCCGTTATAGTTGCATAGAAATTATTTAGTGTTCCATGAAAACGCCTCGGTCAAAAAGCGTCTAAATTTGTGCATAATACAGACCCCCCAATTCCTGAGGAACAAAAATTTTAGAACTAGAAAGAGGGGTCGCTAATTTGAATTCCCATTTACACAGTAGAAAAATGATAATCGGTTGGTATAATCATTTTAGGTAAATTTCAATCTTCCTTCCATTGACTGGAAAAACTAAAGTTTCATGAGCAGGAGGTAAGAACAAGTCATGCGAGTTATTGCTTTGTGTTTTTACATCACATCCGTTAAACCAATTAGTACTGACGCCCATCAGAGGGAACCATATACTTGATCTATTAGCCACAAAATTATCCGAAGTCATCCTCGATACAGTCGCCCTTTATGGAGTTAGTTACCTCCGAATAGTACCAGTCAAAATTAACTTGTTACCTATGAAAAATCAAAAACCCATAAGAAAAAATTACTTTTTAACCAGGCCGATTATTAAGGATTAAGGCGTGACCTACAGCAGTCTTATGTTATATTTAAGGAGAGTGGTAAAAACAGAGAGATTGTGGAGTTCTTTTTCCGACGTCACACGGACTACAATAAAAAACAAATAACTTGTAAATTTAAAAGTAACTCATGGGAACTTAGATGTCACAACGTAGAAGTAAGTAAAGAATTGAAACACAAAAGCGTATTCAAAAATAAATATATCACAAAATGAAGAGTCCAACAAGAAACAATGTTAAATAGTACATAACTATATAACAGCTAAAAAATGTCGCCATGTGTTAATATGATATAAAAATAAAAGATTGGGTGAAAATTTCGACAATAATCCAAAAGCGTTTTGGTAATATACACAGGATGTTAAGGAAGTCGGCAGTGCCATCTCTAAACAACAACGGACCAACACAAAACCAATTTAGAAAAAGATAAAATGTTAAACAACTATTTTCAAGAGGATTAAATAATCATTCACAGGAAAAATGCGAGTCACTGCCAATTGTTTCCTTTCACTCCTGCCTGCCATACCGTCTCTCGGAATCAAACACCAAGTTTAAGACATCAGTCCAAACAAACAGGCTCTGATCAAATCCCTGATCGTACTTACTAAACCGAGGATTCAGAAATAGCTGCTTTCCTTAAAATAATATTTGATAAATTCCTGAATGATAGCGCAGTACACAAAGCCTTGAAAATGGCCAATGCCACTCCCATAATAAGAAAAGGCAACAGAGGAGATCCGAGCAATTACCAAACAATATCTCCCACATTAATGTTTTACAAAATTTTAGAGCAAACAATTATAAGTTAAATCATAAAATATCTCGATTCTAAGAAGATTTCACTAAACTGGCACTTTTCGTTCATGTTGTTTTGGTCTCAGGATAAAATAACGTTTAGGTCAATGTTATATTTCTGGATTTTAAAAAGGCATTCTACAAATCCCCTCATAGAAATATGCTCCATAAGTTGAGAATCTATAAGATTAATAAATTTTAATAGATTTAATTAATATTGAATTGAACAGACAGGGTATCATCGAACATAGTAAGTGTAACATCAAGGATCCAACAGAGAAGAGTTATATGTTCTTTATTGTTTCTTTTCTACATTAAAGACATCGAATCTCATATTTCCAGTAAACTTCATCTACTTGCTGACGATGCGCTGATATACAGGGAAATCTCCGGTCATGGAGATAGAATACCATTAGCTAACGACCAAAATTCAAATCAAAATTGGTGCGAGATATGGGAGCTAGAATTAAATTTGAAGAAATGTGTAACTGGATTAACTTCTATTTATAAATTGATAGTTTCCATGCACGTTTTCAGGACCGCCAGTTTCGTTATCGAATCATTGGAAAATAATCGTTTGGAATGAGGGCAAAATCTAAAGAATACTTGTAAATATCAAGTGAAGGAAAATCAAAAATACAATAAAATATCAACCTTAAAACAATTAAGAAAATAAATATTGGTGCTTTTAACCAAAATAAAATTCAAAAATCTATAAATTTGTTTTATCTTAATAAGAAACCCATTTATTATAAAATGCGATACATGTGATCCAAAAAAATTTATCCTTAACAATTACTTATAGAGCGCACCAAAATACTTACAGTACGCTAGCGTACATTAGCTAGGATTGGCGATGTATTGAATTTAATATTTCAAATTTCATTTTTTAAATAAAATAATTCCTTAAATAATATCTCCTTGGCGCTATGTTTTCACTCTGATACAATTTTTCATAGCAGTTTGACCTAGTTAGATAATGAATGAGTTATTCGTGCACACGGTTTTTGAATCTTGTCTCAAAGTACCCATTTTATCTCATTCATACGACGAAGGGATTCGATGTGAGCTGGAGACTTCAACTCCCGATTAGAAAGATTCTGCTTAAATTGTGGTTTATTTTCGACTATCATTCATTCCTGAATCTTAAATTTGTAAATCATCTTTATGATGACGGTCAAGGCAATAAAAATTACATAAATAGTTATTTAAAAGATCTATGTTCAAACCGTAATTTAAATTTGAAAAATCAGGAGAAAACAAAAGTTATCAAAAAAGATGAGGCAAGTGCGTAATATTATTTATCTTTCTAGAAGTTTTAACTTTCACAAAGTGTCAGTTATTAGTAAAAACAATATCTTCTCTGATAAACAATTTAAAACTAAACTCTACGTTAAATAATATGGTGAAATTAATTAATTTAATTTTTTGAAAGTAATCTTTTATCAAAGGGGTAGTTTTCGAGCCAAATATTCGCAATTTAATACAAAATTACTTTACCTACATTTCGGCTTGCATAATAAGGTCGAAAATATCCATGAAATTATACCATAATTGAATTTCACTTTGAGTAGGTCTGGTGTTATTTTTTGTAGAAATAGTCTTTCTTTTTCCTTACAATTGAGGCGTGAACTTTCAAAGTCTAAATAATGAATTCTTAGCCCAGACTCGCCCACTTGAGATTAACGGCGAATCTTAAGAAGCTGTAACATTCAATATCAAACTATTTTAAGCTTTCAATTTTCTCTAGTTGTACTCCCGAGGAAAATTTATTTTCTTATCAGCATATAAATTAGGCGAGGAATTGAATCACGATATAAAAAGCATGTTCAATCTTCTCATCTGCCGAATGAATTATTAATTTTCAATTTAAAGCAGAATATTGCCGGTATCAATTGATATTGTGCTTTATTTACCTCCTTAGAATGGCGACGCAGAATATTGAAGGGTTTTCATAATAAAATCTTTCATTGAACTGGAGAATTTACGTGATTTACTATATTCTTACGAATATTTCCCACTCATTCTCCAGGCTTGGACAAATTTATATATCTAAATAACCTTTGGCTTGACAACTGTAGTAAATGCGCAAAACTACATATGGTGAAAAACATATGGTAAAAATTGTTTTTTCGATTATGAATACGAACTATAGTACTAAACAAATTTCGATTATGAATACGAATTAGTACAATAATTTTGTTTTAATTTTCACTCATTACACACTTTAAAAATATCACTGTTAATTGATAGCATGTTATATTTATTTTCAACTTTAAGAAAGCTTTTCTGAATTTAATAAATGAAGAAATTAATAAACATGCTCACGTAATATCTGCAAACAGTTTAGTAATTTTGATTTTATATTTCTGTAGGAATGTATCTTCATTGTCACAACGAGAACCAAACAATGGGAGAATAAACTATTTATATTCTTCGATTTGTACATTTTTCAAAAAATTACAGAATATAGCAAAGAGAGAGTTTTATACAGGGAGGCACCCAAAAGTGGTAGGACTGATTTTCTCTTGCGCGAACGATACGATGGAGGGGGTTCTGCCTGGCAGGATAAGGTGGAGGGGGCTCTTAACAACAGACCGACACCAACCTTAGTTGCCTGCGGGCTGTCGTTGAGTGAGGACACCGTTTTTAGTGAAGCAAGGTTTTTGTCCGCGTCGAAAAACAAAATGAATCTGAATTTAGAGCAACGTTATTCCGTGAAGTTTTGTACGAAACTCGGGAAGACGGCAACTGAGACCCTCGATATGATCAAGCAGGCTTATGGGGACACTGCCTTGAGCCATTTCACAGTGGCACAAGTTGTTTAAAGAGACAACCATTCTCGTTGAACTCGTTGAAGACAACCATCGCTCCGGACGACCGTCGACGACAAGAACCGACACGAATGTGGACAGAGTGAGGACACTGCTGAACACAGACCGGGTCTGTCAACATCCAACGTCCAACGCATTATTTCACAGGATTTGGCCATGCGCAAGGTGTGCGCCAAGTTGGTGCCGAAAATTCTAAGTGTCGACCAACAGGCAACGCGTATGCGCATTTCCGAAGAATTGTTAACCAATTTGCACCGAGATGAAAATTGTTTGGATAATGTGACAACTGGTGATGAAACATGGGTTTTTCAATATTACCCCGAAACGAAAAGACAATCCGCGGAATGGCACACTTCCGCGTCCCCACGTCCAAAAAAGCCTCGCATGAGCAAATCAAAAATCAAAACGATGTTGATTGTGTTTTTTGACCGTCATGGAGTGGTTCACAGGAAGTTTGTCCCCCCAGGGTAGACTGTGAATGCGAACTTTTACGTGCAGGTGCTCACCCGCCTCATGGAACGCGTGAAAAGAGACCGATCGGCCAACGCAAACTGCTGGGTGCTTCATATGACAACGTGCCGTGCCATGGCGCGCTCGTCGTCAGACAGCACCTGGCCAAATACGGCGTTGCCCCGTTGCCGCACCCGCCCTATTCTCCCGATCTGGCACCACCGGTTCTTCTACTTTCCCCTGATGAAAAGACAGCTCAATGGACGACGGCGTTTTGACTCGATAAAGGCCGTTCAAGAGGCTTCGAAATGGGTCATCAACGGCATTCCCAAAGAAAATTTCCAGCGGGCGTACAGGGAATAAGAGCAACGTTATACTAAGTGTGTAGCAGCTCAAGGAGCATACTTTTAAGATTATTAAATCGATGTAAGTATATCGTCAATAAAATCCTTGTAAAAAAATCAGTCCTACCACTTTTGGGTGCCAGCCTGTAAATGCGTAGAAAACCAAAAATATGTAGTTACTCGTGCAACCTTGTCGCGCTTACGGCGGGTTCTCTTGGCTGTTAAAACATGCAATTAACACAGGAAACTCAAATCAAATTCAACACAATGTTAAGTTGAACAAACGTATAGGTGTTCATATTTTATGGTGAAATTATTATGTCACTTTGTCACACGCAGTAACGCTTCGTTAGTTCCCCGGTCACGTGTGGTCTTGGAATGAACGTGGAACCACGAGGGATGAAAGTTGAAACACTCAAGCCTAACAGAGCCGCTTTCCTATCCTCAAATCCCCTAATTGCCTCCTCACCTCATTCCCAACAAACTACCTCTCCAAGAACGTAATCTTCCTTTTCCCGTGCGACCAATGTTTATCTTTTACATTGGTAGGATAAATTTGCAATTCCGCCTGAAAAAATACCGCTTTTTATTCAATTCTTCTCAGGAGAACTTAAATCTTTCCTTGAAGTGGCAAACAAACAGATGTGAGAGCTCACGAATCGACGATTAAACTGCGAAATTTATATGGGTATTTAGATCGTTTTAATGTCCCACTGGAACAACCAGCGTTAGGTACATGCCACTTTCCCCGTTCAAAGCTCATCCCAAAAGTTAAGGTGTGTGTATATTCAATGTGCTTTCCAAAAGCAATGAAATTGAATTTCTCGATCTGCTCCTATTGGTCGGAGTGGGAAAGAAATGTATGGTTGGTTGCGACATTTCAGGGGTAGATCGTCGTACTACTGACCGAAGGTCCTGGATTCGATTCCCGGGAACGCCTCTCTCGTTACCTGTAGCTCCTCAAAAGCTTTGCTTTTTTTGTGTACCAGATCTTCCTGGGAAACCATAACCAGCACAGGGAAAGGAACTGAACTACGTTGATGTGTAAATTTCACAGGCTGTCGGATTTAGTACTGGGTGGACTCTACAATCACCTGCCAAACCGACCAATTGGTTGATTACTCTGTTTATGGTGTATATATATATATATATATATATATATATATATATATATATATATATATATATATATATATTTGTAAAGATAGCTCAACCGGCAATTTGAAGTTCCGTGGTTAATGTCCTGGCCAAGGAAGCTATTTTACGCTTGGAATCCGCACTATTCCACCTATACCAGCATTCATTTGTTTACTTTTTTACGAGTAATTATATTCCTATCTCTGCATGCAAGCAAAAAAGCATTTTCTTTCCGATGCAGCATTGACCTACAAACCAAAGGTAAAACTTTGTATGACATCATAATACAATTTTTTCATGGGTCACCGTGAGGAGACCCTTCTTTTGCAATTACGCCTCGAAAAACTTTTCTCGGTCCGCTAAATTAACAACACTTTCATCCTTTGAACACATTGCTCAGGGTCCTTTAACAAGTCTTATTTGCTCAAAATTCTTCTTTCACTTTTAAATTTACTTTTTCCATTTTTTCGTCTTTCATGATTCATATATCTCACTCCACAAACACAAATTCACCAATTCAGTACATATCAAAACTAATAACCATTGGAAATACCCAAATTTTACTAATTGCCATCCAAAATCCACCAAACATATTAAATCAGCCGTGACGAAGGCCTTGCGAGAGATCCCCGAAGATTCCTTCCAGGGCGCGTACCGGTATTGGCAGAGCCGCTGGAAAAAATGTGTAGAGGCCCAAAGACAGTAGTTGGAAGAATTTCAAGTGTTTGTGCAAATCTGTTCTATAAATTACTTTAAACAATAAAACCATTACTTTTGGAACGCACTATGTATAAACACCTCCAAATTATGTAGTGTCAAGAAAACAACAATGCACCAACTTGCAAAACGTAAATATCTGGTGTGCATTCCCTAAAATTACTCATTGGAATCTTTACCCCATCCTCTCTCACGTTACAACCACGCCAATCTATTCTCCAAATGACTCACTTACATGTAAATGTGCAGAGAATCTTTTAAATATTCTTAAATCCACCAGGCTTATTTCCAGTTATCAAAATCCCTCAGGCTCCTTGCATTTGGGCTAAATGAAAAGCCAGAAGTTACCCCAATTTTCATCTGTAGCGTTCTCATTTCATTTTGGTACTAAACAGTTACAGGTTATAATCCCTTATTTATTCCATTAGGCTATTGAAATACCTTTAAACAAAACAAACTAATTAATATCATTTTATTTTGCACAAACCTTATCTCGATGGATTTTATTCTGATGGTCACGGAAAAGGTTCAACCAGAATTCAACCAAGCCGTCTACGGAACGGAATAAACGCAGAAAAATGTAAATATCTTGCTGCAGGACATGCCAAAAGTTTATTTACTAAAAATACCCTCAAATAATTATATTTTAAATGAAATGGTTGAAAACAGATAACAAATAGCAAAATTTTAAGAAGTTTCAGACGCTTTCATTTACAAGGTATCCCAGTGCCCAACTTTCGTCTAAATACAGCTGCTATAGTAAGGGGTTGATTATCCACTAATCAAGCACGAAATGTATTAAATCATTTTTTAATTTATGAACGTAAAGCTAGCTATTTCCAGGATGACTTTACTGGTGAATAAAATAAATTCTTGGTGAAAAGGGCATTTTAAACCAGTAAGAGTTACACATTCTTTCGCTTACACTATACGCTAATATGTATATACATACAGTCCTAAAACGAAATGGTGTATTTTATAATGCTACGTATATATTTCGTGAAAAGGAATATGATTCAAGCATATAGTATGTTATGAAAACTTTTAGACATTGAAAACAGTTAATCCAAAAATAATATTTTCACGATTCCAATCAATATTCTTCATTGTAAATTAATGCTTCCATCCACGTTCTTTTCCTTTTCCAAAATATCTCCAAATGTTTACTCTTTTCAAAATCGATACAATGTTTTCAACTAGGAATTTTCTGGATCAAACTTATTCTCTCAATTCTTTCCTATATTCTTATCTCAAAAGCAATGAATTCAGGCTGACCTCTTTTCCTAAAAGACTATACAATGTGCATTACAAAACTGTACAACTTAAAATTTCTTACATTAAATTTTTACAATCTAAAGATGTGAGAGTTCTTCAACAGTAATGGGTTGCGATAAGATTTTTTCTCTGTTCACTAGAAGAATCACGTTGTCACGGCGACAGAGAGAACGCTTAACTTAATTGCTGACGCAATATTCCGTCCCATTTGGGTGATTACTCTACTCGCCCCATCCCATCTAGTTCTGATTAAGAATTTTACAGCGTACACGCATGTGTCACTTTGGAAACTCCAACGTCGTCTCCGGGCACTTTATGAGTGATTATCCCCCCTCCTGTTCCATAGCGCCGCCACCTCCATCGGACCCTTAAAGTACCGCTTCTCAATCCCGTCCCCCACACACGTCCGGGGACCTCTCCCCTTCCTCCTGAGAGATACCCCTCCCCCTCATTTAACCCCGGCGACGGGACTTCCTACACTTTAAAAGGCTCGTCATAGTTCCTCTCCGTGACTGGAGCAACCGCATGCCCACGTCCATTCCGCCGAAAACTTAAACTCGCCATCCCTGCTTCCTCCGCCCCTCTTAAATCCCCGTCACTCCACCGACCAACCCCCTCACACCACTGCCTCCTTAATTATTCACCCAAACCCCACCCTACTCTTATCCCCCACATCCTCCCTTGCCCTCCCATTTCACCACCCCCTGGTCCAGTCACTTTCCCCCGCCCCGCTCTGGTCGGCCCATCTCACGAAATTCCCCCTCCTGCCCACGTCCACCCCTACTCTCCGACGTCCCCAAAACGCAGACTCCGTGCCGCCCAAGTAAGGTCGTTCCCCACGGGAGGGAGGAGCACGGGGATGGCGTGGGAGGGTTTTTTGACTGGGGTGACGGGGGATCCCTGCGGTCAGCGCGTCCCTTTCCCCACCACCCTCCATCTCCCCGTTACTCTCTCAACTCTTCACCCAACCATCCCCTTATACCCCCTTCTCGTCAGACCCTGCTGCGAAGTCCTCCAAGGATTCCTTTCCCATCATCTGGCCACACACATGCACTCCCCTCGTACACTCCGCCTTCCTTTTCCACTCCACGCCTAAGCTCACCGTTTCCCACCCAGAGAAAATGGCTTTAATGCTCCTCCGGTACCGTCCCAACGGCCTTTCTAACCCCCGAGTCTAGCTGCCACCATCACTACCCCCAATAACCTCTCAAACCCCATTTCTCAACCCCTGAATATTTGGTATCCGTGAGAATGCTTCGGTAGTTCCAATTGTTCTCAATTACTCATGCGTCACGATGCCCTTCGACATGATTGGGCTAAGTAAAGGGAAGAGGAAGTCTCTCCGTGCTAATTCTCTCGAGATGCCAGTACTGTAGCTATTTTTGCGAAATAAATTGTGTACGTGAACTGTTACTATACGGATGTGAGTAATAACGTCACCTGAAAGAAATATTCTCTCAAGGTAAAACACTCTCTTATGTTATTTGCTCCTCACGTTACACGTCGTGATTTACCAGTCATCGGATGTTCCAAAATGAGATCCATCAACATGAGAACAAGATGAGAAATGCGCAATGCGTCAAAAGTGTTCATGCATCTAAAGCATACCAATGGGAAATCCAATACTTGTTACGCAGATACTAGTTCTTAGAAACATTTTGGTTATAACATTACATTCCGTGTTCAACGATTTAATTTGTTGACTTGAATATGATTTTTAGTTCAATTTGAAAAACATTTTAGCGCATTATTCCTAAGAATTGAAGCTTCATTTGCCTTTAAAACGTAGGCTTCCTCGAGGAGATAGGAGCATAACTAGACAAAAATACATGAGCTAATTACACTGATTTCGAACCTAATGCGGAAAATACGCCTTATACAGATTGGTCTAATTCATGGAAATATATTTATATATACATTTAATTAATATTTAATTGGAAAATAAATAAAAAGGTAAGTGTTGATTATAATTAATATTACTCTTTATTCGCATTAAATGTTGACATTCGTGGCCTATTACGAAGTGCAATGAAATTATTCAAAAAATACAAAAGATACACGCCAGAACAAGCAAAAAAAGGACAAATATTTGTGTAAGCTGATTCTTAGTCTTTTGATCAAGATGAATGTTTGAGATAATTAATGACTTATAAACTACAATTTTTAACCCATATCAATTGTACAGATAAATTATTGCGTAGCTAAGGGGGAAATAGCTAATCATTGTATGCTAAGGAATTATTTCCGAAGCATGGTTCGAAATCATGGCAGTTAAAAAAAATAATAATAGTTGAATTGATGGAAAATAAAAGTCTTACCAATATCAATTTAATATCCAAATTTAAACTTTTTCAATGATCCAATTACAATATCTTAAACTTTTAACAAAAATATCAATGTCCATACAAGTTATTATAAAAATGAATATCGTGTAAATTAATTTAACATAGCTAGAGTAGTATTTCTCATAACAGTGGCATTTTCGACTTTTCTGAGGTAAATGAATCTTCTCCTGATTAATTTAAAACACACTATTGAACTTGTTTTGATGCAATCAAATAATATGGGCATTCAGTCAATATGTATTCATGTATATTTTCCTTTCCGAATAGCAACATTTCATTTTTTATTGACCAATGGTTTAGAATAAAAAAATCCCACCTATTCTCAAAGCATTTTTATACTAAATTATATCTTATGAGTGGGAATCTAATAAAACTTTAGTAGCATTGGAAAATAAACTAAATCTTAGCTTGCTTGTGAAAAATATTTCTTTAAGTAGCGGTTTAAATGATGGAGATATTAAAAGTAGGTGCTATCAGATTTACATCGCATTACAAAGTTTAAAAAAAACTTCGACAGGAGAAATATAACATGTAAGATATCTTAACTGAAGATTAATCCGATGTACGTGTGCTAGCTAAATATTTTAGCATTTCCCTCATTTACTCGTAAGCCATAAGCTAACTTTATGAAACTAAGTTTCTAGAGGACCTTGTAAAATTGTAATAAGACCATGTGATTTCAAATGGATGATGGGTGATATTCCAATATGAATACTTCGTCAAAAAATAAATATTAGTCAGTAGTAATTATTATGGGAGGCGGCCGACGAAACCCGTCATCGGCATTAGATTTCTTTAAGCCGAATCTTAACGAAACGATCCATTGGGTCCGCAGTTTAGCGTCTCATTTGACGTTACACGAATCACCTCCACTAGGAATCGGGATACCACTCAAAAACATCTACTGTCTGGAGGATTCGAACTCAGGTCCTCTTATTGGGAAGCCAGTACGTTGACCACCGTAACATTCCATTCCCCAAATTAAATATCTTGTAGATTTTTATGTAATGTAATAGGAGGAAATCCCGAAAGAAAGGTAATGGATCTTTAAGGGAAAAAAGTGGAAAATTCTACAATTTTGAATGATATTTCCAGTGTGGGCACAAAACCTGCATATTCAATGCTGAGGCGCTAACTAAATAGTCATCTGAAGCTGCTTATGCACTGTAACGTTTTTAATTATAACCTATCATTTCTATCTATCTTTAATAGATAGTCACATACTATCCTGAAATAAGGATTTCTACCAAAAAAACACCTTAAAAAGTTGTCTCAGGGGTCATTATACATAAAATATACTATGGGTAAAGAAAGCAGGCGTGAATAAATCATCCTCGGAGTTAATGGAGCCAGTTAATGGACTAGTACGATGTTGCCACGGCGTATTTCCAAGAAACAACACATGGAAACCCATGGAAAACATAATAGTGGACGAACAAGGAATTGTCAAACTGCTCAATGAGATTAAAGCCACCAAATTCCCGGGTACCGAAAATAAGTATAGCACCTAGAGTGATAAAACGTTTATCTCCTACCCACCTCGAATTTATATTTAATATTCCTCACAGTGTGCAAAGACCCTAAGAATTTGAAAACCGCGCAAATAACGCCTATTTTTAAAAGTGTTGACTGGAAGGACCCCTGTAATTAGAGAGCAATTTTTCTCAGGGGGTGTAAGGCAACCACCCATATAAGGGAACAAATCCACATGCAAAATCAACACGTACATGCAAAACCATACCCACAGTGGCGTATATATTCATAGTTTAGTTTTTGTTGGAGAGGCGACCGACAGCAAAGGCCATTTGCGCCATTAGAGACGGGTGGGAAAGGGTGGAGATAAACCCGGCGTCGGTATTAGCCTACTCTTGTCGAAAGACGCCAAGGGTCCGTAGCTTAACGTCCCATCCGACGGACGTCGTATTCATTCAAAGTGCTCTCCACTAAGCAAAGCATATCAAGTAGGGATCGGGATACCACTGAAAAATATTTGTTGTCACCAAGATTTGAACCCGTGTCTTCTCGGTGGGAGGCCCTTACGTTAGCCTCCGCACCATCCCGATCCCCGTATACTTTCATGCATATACATAAACTATCATTTAAGAAATAATTTAACCTTAGGATGCAGTAAAAAACGTATCCAATAGTGTGCAAGCCAGAATTTGAAAAGTAGGAAGGCGAAATTCCACTACCACATTGGCATGCATGGAACAACGGTCTCCTCCCCAAGGACACAGGGAATGTGACCCAACGCTGCAGGTAGAAGGAGGTTCCCCCCACAGTATGAGACAAGGGATGGAACAGGACTCTTAATAACAGAAAAGGCGGAGCAAGGAATACTGTAAAGAGCACTACATTATAAAATAGCATTCTAATACGGTCATACGGAAAGGGTTTTGAGAACAAACACACGAAGTTAGTGAAGGTGCATGCAATTTAGTAGAACTAATTATTCCCTGGACGCTGAATGTGCCAATAGGAATTTTTACTATCTATAACCCTACAGTTGCTATCCCGTATTTTCCGTGGGAAGAAGAAATCCTTTTGTCTGCTAGTTCTGACATCTATTTCCCGAATTTTATATACAATATCCATGCGACCAATATATGTTTGAGTGCGAATAATTAGTGTATTTTTCACCCCCATGTTGTAGTGGAATTTCTCTTCTTACTTGAAAAATTACCTGCACTTTATTGGATAATTTTTACTGCATCTTAAGGTGCTATTGTTTATTAGTTGATAGTATATGTATTTACATGCGTGTAATTTGAAAGGATTTTTACATGAAGATATACGCCACTGTGGGTATAGGTTTGCATGAATGTGTTGATTTTGCATGTGGTTGTTTTCCCTTTTACAGGTGATGACCTAGCAATCCCCGTCACACGCTCTTATGGTGGCTTGGAGTATTATATAGATGTAGATGTAGAGACATATGTGACGGATATTGAAAGCGTCTAATATTTAATTTTGCTCTTAGTTAAATGGTATTGTCAAAAATTATTGTCAAAGTTCCATGATTCTTACTAAGCCTTAGGTGTGAGGAATACTAAGAAATATTTTAAGGTTAGAGTGAAGAATTAGAATGCTAGAATTCATCCCTAAAACACATAAGTGCACACAAGATAATTCTTTAATTTAGAAGGTTATTCATACAATTATTATATAAGCAGAGAAAGATAGTACAATATGTATATTGGTCTAAAACCACTGAATAAATAAACTTATTATTTTTTACACATAATTCTTTATTACACTACTACTGGATTCAGCGCATAGGCGATATAATTAGGTTTGGAATAATACCTAATTCTATCGCCTATGCCTCGAAATCAGTAGTAGAATCATAAAGATTTTTTTGTTAAAAAATACTAATTTTATTTGTTAAGTTATCGTGAATATTTAAAAAGTAGAGCATCAAACCTTCGAATGCATTACCCTAAAAATCTGTCACATCATACACGTTGCAGGAGTACTCAGAAATTTCGAAAAATTCATGTGTGTATTTAAAGCAAGGGATTGTAACTGCTTTTTCATTAGTCAATATTTAAATCATTTTTACATTAGTGAAATTATAAGTTACCACGATAAGTTAAAAATACGTGAATCAGAATCAATCGAATACTGTATGAACGGAACAGCGTTATAGATAATAATTAGTTAAAATAAACAAATTCATTTACTAAATTTGCTCTTTTACTTATTTAAAGAAAACCAACTGTGTTAAAAGCAATACTATGACATAACATTAATAAGTAGCTTCTTACGATATTTAAATTTGCCTCCATGTTACATCCCCATACAGTTATCGTCCTGTGGGCTACTACAAATACAGCGATACATTTAAATTCTTATATGTTTTATAGCTTTGAAAAAATAAAATAAAATGAAATCATACTAATTAAGTAAGAATTATCAGAGCAGCAGCTGTATCAAATGGTCCTTGTGCCCTAGGATTCCAGTTTTTCATGACTCACAGCAACTCCTCAGACTCTTTAAACCTTAATACAACGACACCAACTGAAGGAATGAAACGTACATGACCTACACATAAAAATACCTTTTTTATAACACTTTATTTGGTACAAAGTCATCAAACGGATTAAAGAAAAAACACAAAATGGAAACCAGGAGGGTGGGAAGATATGGGGGAAAAAGGAAGCAGGTCAAAAAATACGTCCTCAGAAATGGTTGGAAATGAAGGAAGAGATGAAATTGGGAAATGAGGGAATACAGGAAATATGGAGCGGGGAGGTCACAAAAGGGAAAGAATGGAAAGAGGGAGAGAGAAAGTCGAGAAGAAGGGGACGCGGTGGAATACGAAAGCAGAGTTTGGCTTCCCTAACCGGCCCGCCTAACCCCGCACCCTAACCCCGCTACCCAACCCCGCACCCCAACCGTCCCACTCCCCAGTCCCCATTTCCCTCGCTAAGTAGTAAGATACGACACCCGGCACGTTTCCAAATGACGCCCGCCTGCGCTCACAACGGAACTCTCGAACGCAATGCCACCTTCATCTGTTTTATTTCCTTACCCTACCCCCTTCATTCTCTCAAAAACCTCCCCCGTCATCACCAAAACGCCCTCCTCCAACCTGCCTTTCTCGCCCGCATGTCTCCTTCCCCTCTCTCTCAACCTCTCCCGGGACATATTTTGCCGCCTTCCCCACCCGCGTCGTATCCTTCCCTCTCTCCTCCACGCCGAACGGGATAGCAGTAAGATAAGGCAATACGCTTCAACGCTCCACTTATATAATCTTTTTTATGCCCTTTTCCCCAACGAGGACTCTAAACGAATGATGTCCTACTCCATCTCTTCCTCTCTCTCTACTTCTCTTTTTTGCACACACTCTCTCAAGTTTCCTCTTCTCCCTGCGAAAAACACTGCAATTTTTGCGAAAGGAGTGAGATTAATTTAGCAGAGTTTTTGTTTCCTCACAGGGCTTGGGACAGAGATCGCTGTCTTTTGTCTAGTAACGGTGCAGGCGCTTACGAGAACGATGAAACGAGTGTTAGCTAGGTGAGATGGAATGCAATTATACACTAACTAACGTAATAGTTATGTTGAATCTTTTCGGTTTCTTTCCTGGATATCATATTTTTCTTAAAAGGGGATTATTGGGTGATTATAAGATTTTAGATTGAGTCAACTAGAACGAGTTACCGACCCGAAGTAATTACAATGACTGAATACAGTATGTTGAAATTGTGGCTGTTGAAGATTTCCCTTACATGAATTTAACGCGTAATATAACTAAAAGTTGGTATTTTTAATATTTTTGGAAACAGAAGGAAATATGCAAAGCGTAATTATCCATTTTTAACCGGTAACATTACCCAATGATGAAACGTGTGACATTAAGGCTGTATTTTCACAAATGTCATCTTTTCTTCGTCTTATGTTCATAAATTGGCATGTGGCAACCGCAATTAAATTTAAAAATTGTAACCATAATAAATAAATAAATTGGCATGTGGCAAAAAATGCACGAGGCAACCGTTATAACTCCAGTAAATAATAAATCGCTCATTCATATGCATCGTTTGAATTCGTAAGGACTTCTCAACTCTTCCATATAGATACTAGAAAAGGGATCGTTCCGAATACCCTATATTACTCGGAGAAAATTTTCGGACTTTCGGAAATTCTGGGAGAAGTCACAAACATTTATTTTAACATAAGTATTATGCTCATTTCTACAAGATACGAGTTAGAATGCCATTACTTTTGCTACTTTTGTTCATGCTCTTTGTGAATGTGATTCAGAAGAAAACGTATGCACAATGTAACTATTTCATCCAAAAGAAAAAATAGTTCCTTAGGAAATAAATGTCACCAGAACCTATATTACTGTTCTTCTTCATTTGATCTTAGAGTATGTGGTTTTATTCTATTTTACGGATGGTGACCTGAAACCGCCCGCCACACGTCCTTGCGGCGGCTTACGTGAAATTCTGTAGATTTAGACACATAGATAAAAGTACATGAAAGGGTTAAAAAAAATACAGAATAGGATATTGTACTGTTGATAAAACGAGTAAGTTACAATATTTTGATAGCGCCGCCATTGTCGATTTTGTTACAGCTTGTGGAGATAACTGTGAACATCTAAATATTACAAGTTAGCCATTTACTCTTTGGTTGTGTTCCTCCAAGATGTAACCTATTTCCTTGAACATGAAAATGAGGTCTCAATTCGAATGAAAGCCTTTTTAAATTAGGTGATTATTTTACAACAATCCTGTTGAACGTCTTTCAAGTTTCTAATCTCCTAAAGTTCATGTTTGCTCTAAGATTATACTTCAATACTTGAAATAAAAAAGACCACTTCGTTCAGAACCAAAATATTTGCAAATGTATAATTTAAATATATTTTTCTTTTTTTTAATTATTAAAATATTTCACAGATGGTAAAAATATAATGCAAAACAATATTTAATATGTGTAATAGTCCTAACATGACGATAGGATACGATATAAGGGGCCCTGATAGCCGCCGATCTTTCATTAAAAATCTAGTACTACGGCCACATTCAAAAGAAGAAAATATAATCCTGTATATTATGAATTGAACATTGCCGTAATTGCTTAGAGAGTCGTGGATACTTGCTCAGCTAAATTTACTTCTCTTTTTTATATTTATCTTAAGACTTCATCCTACGAAAACGACACCACTGGTGTCGTTTTCGTAGGATATAAGACCATTTATTCTCCAACTAAAATTAATATGCACTAGGTAAGCTAGTGATACACATGCATCGCGAACTTAGGACTAATCGAACTACGAATAAATTTCTATCGGATTTTATAATGGAACACCAATCCATCAATTCAAATAGTTGTGTAATGAACAAGTGGTTAGGAGTTGGAATACCATCATAAATATCAATTAAATATTATAGCAAGAGGGCAAATAATTAATAATTAAACTCAACTATTTAATGTTTAAAAAACTTTTGTGACCAAGTTATCGTTAACGGTTAAAATGAAAATATAGATGGAGAAATATGATCCTTCAAAAAAATATCATCAGTTAGTTCACATTTCCGCCTAGCTGTGTGACTAAATAAAGGACTGCATCAATTTATTTTAATAAAGATGTGGATTTTTATTCTCGTCTATACAAAAATTAACTTCATATAGTCACATCCCATCTGTTTTGTTACGTACACCAGACTACGATAAAAGCAACGCCGGGATGGAAACAAAATAACGCTCTCATTCCCTCGCTCGTAATGTTCCTCCCCTCTATAACGCGGTACGTTTCCTCCTATCTCCCCCACCGTGGAGAATGTTCCCAGCTCACCCCTTCCGACTCATTACTGAAACGAGCTCTCGAACTGGGAGCCTCCCTCAAAATACGTCCGCTTTGACGATTATTGCGCTTAGTCGAGCATAGCATCCGCCAGGGGCGTCAGTCGTGCTTATTCTCTCTCCAATACACTGTCGAATTTTTTTCGTCACTAGGAGGAGGAAAAAGACACCAGACAATTCGTTTTTATGCTCACATATACTTATATATAGGTGTACAGGTTTATACAAAATTTAACAAGAAGATGACTTAATAAATATATATAGTCAAAAATTAAAATATCATATACTTATATATGAATATGCACCTGCATACGTAAAATGTAACTTGCCAAGCGGATGCTCTTCGAATTAGAAAAGCGACAAGTCGAATGATCCATGGTTGAAGTCCAGGTCAAGGAAATAATTTTGCACTTGTGATCTGCTCGATTCCACCATCCCGATCTCTCTTGTGTTCGTCTTTAATATATATTCCTATGGTTTTTCATGATATATATATATATATATATATATATATATATATATATATATATATATATATATATATATATATATATATATAGATTATGTGGAATCACGCACGAGAGTAATATAACATTTAGACGGCACAATATAACACACAATAAAATAGATAACACGTAAAAGTGCAATCATATTGTAGATTTTTTAAGCTTTCAGCCCACTCCGAGGCCTACTTCAGTTCGGTCTCACCTGAGAAAGGCCTCGGAGTAGGCCGAAAGCTTAAACAATCAACAATGTGAGTGTCCTTTTACATGATATCTATTTTATTTTGTGTCATACATACATGAGTATATGTATATTATTAGGTAATCTACCGGTTAAGGTAGGTTTTTTAAATGGAAACAACTATCAAATAAATATTTTGTAACTCTAAATAAAACCCAATCCAGCAACAAACTCTGCATCAGGTCTCCCTTCATCTTTGTGTACTTCTTTTCTCCCTTCATCTCATCCAACACCCATATCCTGTTCATGCCCTTTCCTCGCTTGCCTAATATTCTCCCCTCTTATTACCTACCTCAACATCCCACTGCCGCTAAACCACCTTTCATCCATTTTCCCTGCCTCCTTAGGATATCTCCCAACAAACCCCCCTCCTCACCCACCATCCCTAGCACTTCCTCATTAGTTTTCTTTTCGGTCCAGTTCACCTTCTCCATTCTTCTCCACACCCACATTTCAAAAGCCTCCAATCTATGTCTATCTTCTTGCTTCAGCGACCATGTTTCCGCGCAGTACATAGCTACGCGCCATATCAGAGTTTTTACGAGTCTTGTCTTACCATCCCTACCCAACGTCCCCGTCATTAACTCCCTCCTCTTTGAGAAAACCTCCTTGCCTAGCGCAATTCTTCTCCTTACGTCCCTAACACTTTGACCGTATGGGTCCAAAACATTTCCAAGATATGTAAGCTGTTCTACGAGGAGTATTCTTAAAGTAAGTACCGTTTACTTATATATAAATATTGGCGCTTCAGAACACAGTTTTGCTTTTGCAGCGCCATCTACTGATTTATTGAGAAGCTATAGTAGCATTTTTCTTTTTGTTTTAGAAGTCGTTTGCTTGTCCGTACATGCAAACAACAATGTCCGCGACAACCATTGGTCCCGCCAGCTGTGAAGTGCGTTCTGTCATACGATTCTTATACGCAAAAGGATTGTCGGCTGCTTAAATTCATCGGGAATTATGCCTAGTTTACAAACCTACAGTTATAGGTGAAGGAAAGGTTAGACAATGCTGCCGTGATTTTAAAAATTGACGAACAAATGTCCATGACGAAGAGCGAAGTGGTAGGCGCAGTAATTATGACCGATGAAATTGTTTCGCAAGTGGAAAAAAAACTGCAATGAGATCGTCGATTGACAATCAATGGCCTGGCTGAACATTTTCCTCAACTTGGACGCAGTACTGTCTACAATATTGTTACGCAAAACCTCGGATACCGCACATTGCATGCAAGGTGTGTACCGAAAATGCTCACCGACCACCACAAAGAGCAAGAATGGACCAGTGGACGAGAGTTTTTGGGTCGTTGGGAACTCTTTAAACCACCCACCGTACAGTCCTGATGTTACACCCAGCAACTACTTCCTCTTCTTGCATTTGAAAAATTGGTTCGGTGGACAACGTTTCAAACCGAAGAGGATCTTAAGAATGGCGTTGTCAATTGGTTCAACCCTCATGCGGCGAGTTTATAGAGGGGTTAAAGAAGCTGGTGCAGCGGTACCAAAAATGCTTAAAAGTGAACGGTGATTATGTAGATAAGTGAAGTAGGTTTGTAGCTAACAAAAAGTGCCAATAAAATATGTTTCATATGAGTATATTTTTTCCTGTGACCATACGGGCCTTACTTTATGAACACACCTCGTACCTGCTCTTTTTTTCCCCGCCTTTTTAAATATATAGGTTAGCCTATTTCTCTCTGGAAAATCGCATAACCTTTGTTTTATTAACATTGATTCTCATCCCATATTTATCGAACTGAACCTCAAATTCACTCAACAATGCTTGCAACCCCTTGGCTGACTGAGCGGCTAATGTTTGGTCATCAGCAATACTAACCGATTTTACGAACTCCCCTCCGACTTTCATTCCTGCCTCCATTTCTTGCCATGCCTCTTTAATCATTTCCTCCACATGTACATTGAACAGCACCGATGACAATGGGCAACCCTGCCTTAAACCTCTTCCTAACACTGCCCATCCGGACTCTGCATTCCCCACTCGCACCTGAACAGTCTGAGACATGTACAGGTTGCAGATCAGTCACCTATCCCTACTATCCATTCCTATTTTACAAAATACTCCTTAGTTTTTCCCAATTCACTCTATAAAATTCTTTTTTGAAATCTAAGAAACAAGCAAATACGTCCTGATTGTATTCTATATTCCTCTCGATTAGAGATCTCATAGCTGCGATGGAATCACGCGTACCTCTCCCTTATACTTCTATATATATTATTATTAGGTAATCTACAAGTGAAGGTAGGTTTTTGGATGGACACAACTATCAAATAAACATTTTGTGACTCCCCACCTAGCAAACTAATCTATATCAGGTCCCTCTTCATCTCGGTGTACTTCTTTCCTCCCTTCATCCCGTCCAACATCCCTATCCTAGTCCTACCCATACCTCGCTTGCCCAACATTCTCCCCTCTATTACCCTCTACAACATTCCACTACCGCTCATTACGCCTTTCATCCATTTTTCCTGCCTCCATAGGATTTCTCTCAACAAACCCCTCTCCTCCCCCACCATTTCTAGTACTTCCTCATTTGTTTTCCTTTTGGTCCATTTCACCTTCTCCATTCTTCTCCACACCCACATTTCAAAAGCCTCCAATCTACGTCTATCCTACTGCTTCAGCGACCACGTTTCCGCGCCGTACATAGCTACGCTCCATATCAGGGTTTTTACGAGTCTTGTCTTAACATCCCTACTCAACGTCCCCGTCATCAACTCCCTCCTCCTTGAGAAAGCCTCATTGGCTAGCGCAATTCTTCTCCTTACATCCCTACCACTTTGACCGTATTGGTCCAAAACACTTCCGAGGTATGTAAACTGTTCTACCTTACACCTCTTCCTAACACTGCCCATCCGGACTCTCCGTTCCCCACTCGCACCTGAGCAGTCTGAGACATGTACAGGTTGCGGATCAGCCTCCTGTCCCTCCAATCCATTCCTATTTTCTGCAATATACACATTATTGTTTCCCAATTCACTCTATCAAACGCTTTTTCGAAATCTACAAAACAGGCAAAAACGTCCTGATTGTATTCTATATTCCTCTCGACTAGTGATCTCATTACTGCAATGGCATCACGCGTACCTCTTCCTTTCCTGAACCCAAACTGATCATCCCCTAAGTAATCATTTGCCTTACTCTCTATCCTTTGGTTGATGATTCTGAGAATAATTTAGCAGCGTGGGATATCAAACTTATTGTTCTGTAATTCTCACATGATGAAGCCATTGCCTTTTTTGGAATAGGAACTAACACCGATCTTACAAAATCTTCCGGCCAGATTCCTTCCTCATAGATACTACGAATCAGTCCATATATGGCCTTTTTCCCACCTTTCCCTAACCATTTCAACATTTCTACAGGAATATTGTCCATCACCACTGCCTTGTTTGCTTTCATCTCCTTTAATGCCCTTTCTATTTCATCGTCGAGTATGCCTGGACCTAAGCTATCTTCTTCTACGTCATGTTCCTTTTCTATGTCTAACCTTGTCGGCCAAAGGTCTTTACCATACAGTGTTTCTATATATTCCTTCCATCTCTCTTGGATTTTTCCTGGTTCAACTATTATCTTACCCCATTTATCTTTAACTGTTAGCACAGATCTTGCCTTCTTACTTCCCGATTATAACCTAACCTTGCTGTACAGAGCACCAATTTCACCCTTCTTCTGTAAACTTTCCATATCCTCGCATTGCGTTTTCCACCATTCTTCTTTTGCTTTATTTGTGGCCCTTCTCAATTTATTGCTTAACTCTTTGTACTTCATTTTGCCTAACTCTGTGTTTACATTTCTCCATCTTCTTCTCTCATCCATCTTTTCAATCATCTCATCCGCTACCCATGTTTTCCTTAGCCTTTTCCCGTTAACGGTTCCTATAGTGTCTTTAGCGGCTTCCAATATCCCTTTCTTGATACATTCCCATTTTTCTTCGATAGTACTCAGTTCTTTACCGTCATCCATCATTTTCTCTACAGCCTGCTGATACTCCTTCCTCGTTAATCCATTTACTACTTCTAAATTCCATTTCCTAACCCGCCGCCCTTGCTTTATCTTCTAGAAACGAACATTACATTTCATAACAACTAAATTGTGGTCAGAGTCCGCATCCGCTCCTGGGAAACTGTGCGAATTTATCACACTGTTCCTAAACCTGTGCCTAACCATAATATAATCTAACTGATACCTTTCTGAGTCTCCTGGCATTTTCCATGTATACCTATACCTTTTGTGGTGTCTAAACCATGTGTTAGTGATGACTAACCCCTGTCTCCTGCAGAATTCAACTGCTTTCTCCCCGCGTTCATTCCTCGTGCCTAGCCCATAGTCCCCACCTCACCACCATCTCTTCCTTTGCCTACCGTCGCATTCCAATCCCCCATCACTAACAAATGTTTCCCTGCAAGAACACTCGCGATGATATCCTCTAACTCATCATACATCCTATCGACTTCTTCCTCCTTGTGGTTGCTCGGTGGCATGTATACCTGAACAATGACCAAGTTCGTCGGCTCTGCTTTAATGTCTACGAGTAAAATTCTATCTGTCGCTTGCTCTATGTTGACTACGCTTCTTCCTACCCCTTTATTTAAAATTACGGCAACCCCTCGTTGGCTCTCGTCCCCGCCGCTGTATATCACTCTATAATTGTCACTCCAGTAATCCTCGCTATCCTTCTATCTCACCTCGCAGAGACCTAAAACATCTATTTTACCTCTTTCCATCTCTCGCTTAATATTTTCTAATTTGCCTCTCCTCAACATTGTCCTGACGTTCCAGGTTCCTATTCTAACTACTTTCGCCTTCTTCTGAGTCTTCTGTCCTGCTGCAGTTATTTCTTCCCTGCAAGGGTTTCGTGGGATGACGATCGCGGAAGCCTTGCCTCTCCCGCTGCCGGGCACGACACACGGCCTCTTGGGCCGAGTCCCGTAGTTGCCAGGACTCATATTATTTATAGTGTCCATCATTATATTCTTGGGAATCATAATTGAGGTGGTTCCCCGTTGCCTTCCTCAATAGTGTTTTTAACGCGACACCATCACTTAATGGCCGCCCCACTGGGGTCAGACGCCATTGCTGCCGTCTCACTGAGGAACAGACGCTGTGTGGACTACCTTTCGTCTACCTCCTAACCTTCGACCTATCTGGCATAGGTGACCCTTCCAGGAGTAATTATTATTACTCCCGCCAGCACAGCTCTAGGGGTCATCGGAATACACAAGCCCTTCCACCACGACAAGGTTGTAGTCCATGGGAGGGTTATATATATATATATATATATATATATATATATATATGTGTGTGTGTGTGTGTGTGTGTGTGTATATATATACATATATATATATGTAAATAACACTTTTGTGAAAGTCTTACGGACGTGAATAATATTATAAATGGAATTAGCACTAGTAGGCAATGACAAAAGCACAGGAACACAGATAAAAGAGCAACTCACTAGGCATCGAATTTTCGTTGGTCTACCCACCCTTCTCAAGAAGCAAAAGGAACTCAATATATATGTATATATATGTATATATACTTATTTATTTATTTATATGTATAGATATGCACACGAGCACGTATCCACACCGTTGTTTTCATTCATTTTTTCTCATAGTGTCCAATCCCTCCATCAGCATGTTATCGTTGATAAATTATTATTTTGGAGAAAACAAATGCCCCTTTTAACAGCGTTAACTAGGCATAAAAGGAATTTCATTTAAATTGATTTATCCTGAACCTTTTTGAGACTCAGGGAAGTTTGTATCATATATGTCATAATTATTTTTTACGATGTCATACCAGATTTAACTTTACCAGGAAAGTGTATTCTACCAGTTTCAAAGCGAATTTTAAATACCCCTCTCTTAACGAGAAAACATTTAGTTACATATTTTAATTGGTATACACACTCTTATATAAATTATTTTTTCTTTATAGGTTATTGAAAGAGAGAGCTTGTCTCAAGTACTGATCAGTAATTTCATCATTGAAAAAATGTCTTAAGTGCACAGTGCATTATTTTTTCCAAAAATGGAAATGGCAAACTATTTGTTTTATGTATTAATATGCAAAGTGAATGAAAATGCAAATATGCCGTTCATGGCCAGGCTATCTATAAAAACGTTGCGTTTTCCTTTAGTGGCAAACAGGATTTTTCATTTTACATTACTTCCTCACATTCATCGAAGTTCAAACAACCACTCCCTTCGACTTTCGGGGCTCTTACGTGGGACCTGACGAACGTCTCTATGGCGCAGAGGAGTGCACGCACAGGCATCTACAGTTAATCCAAGACTCGCTCCTCCCACGAGATGATTGCGCTAACGTGAGCAGAGCAGTTGAAAGGGAGAAACTAGTAGTACCCCTAGTACTGCCACTTCCCCTTATCACGTACGGTCGCACCTAATATCTCCATGTATCTTTGTATCCAAAAGGAAGACTACCCTCACTTCGGCAAAGACGTGGAGAGCGGCCATTGGCCCATAGAATTGATTCCGGCAATACCTTAAATATTTTAATTGAAGTATAGTTCTAAGTACTTCTTGTATTTACACAGTAGATATCTAACAATTGACACAAAATAGGGACTTTTGAGCAATTCTTAGTCAGTAAAAAGATTACTGGATATTTTATTCGAGTCTTATTCTTCCATAGTCTATCAGACATTGATCATTATGCGGATCGTATTGTGTAAAATTTTCTTTCATTTTAAAATTATTTATCCATCCCTGCCGGTGACTTGATGGTGATCTTGCGGGTTTTCCTCCGTGCATGGATAAAATATTATAAAGAATTCAGCAAACGTTGCATATTTTGCAGCATCTATATTTTCCTAACGGCAATAATATCTTTAGAGTTGGAACTTGAACTTGATTTTAACAATAGGATAGCTAAACTTTAAATGGATAGCTAAACTTTAATCTTTAATCTTTTACGTTTGGGGAAGATATCAGTGACCGCATCGTCAGCAGAGTAGTCTCTACTACTCTTCGCTGGAAGCAAAGAGTAGTAGAGGCACACATCCATGTTCTTGTGCGTCTCTAAACGTCTTAAGGAAAAACAAGGAGGTAAGGGTGGCGAAATGGGATAAGGCAAACAGGAGTTTCCGACTCTCGGTTACCGAGGAAATATAGCCAATGAATTAATGAGGAGCGAGTGGAAAGTTGTGCGTAAGTGATTTGGAAAATGTGAAGGAGAAAGGTGGCAATGTGAATATCCAAATATTTCTTCCACTTCAATCTATCATAAGTGTTAGTAACAAGGGACGCTGGGTCACCATATATAGTTGATTGGCGACAAATTACATTTCGTAGTTCAATTTTTGGAAAGTTTTGATTCGTCATACGTGTTACTTTGGTTGAGAAATTTGAGTAATTGGTCATTTTGGCAAGCTAATCCACGTATTTTTACATTGGAGTCTTGCTTATCCAAATAACTTGGGGGAAAATTTATTCGTGTACATGTACATTAACGGTAAAATTGATTATCTTCAAAGATAAAATCGAAATCTACCTAATAGTTGTAGCCATATATGTAATCCTCTGGTCTCTATAAACTCCTAAATAAGCTTCCCGAGAAAAATGTGACGCATTCTCTAAGTACATGAAAACTCTTCTTATAACGAATGGCTTTTCTCTATATCCCTTAAAATTTCGAAATAAAAACCTTCAGTTTAGGATCTCAAGCACTGAACACATTCAAGATGAGGTGTAACGAGTGCAAAATAACACTTCTCATTAAATTTTTCACATGAATCAATCCTCAATATTAGTTTTGTGACCCCAAGTTCCTTCAACTCTGACCGATTGCTGTCTATAACGTACTTTTCCTATGATAAGCTCGTTATTAACGGAAGACCTACATGGTTCACTTAGCCCACTATTCTTGGGATACTACATACTCGTACATACTTTGCTTTTCCTTTGCGTTTGCGCTAATATTTCTTTCTTTCTATCTTTCCCAGGAATCATTACCAACACATAGATTTTCGAATCTTATTGGAGACAAAAGTTACCATAGTATATTTGGTCCTGCTAATGGTCAATTTCTTGAGTAACTGGGTTTGAATCTGAAAGATATATTCAAGCTCACTCACCATCACCAAGTTGAGTGAATTTTTGGATATTTTCTTAGGAACCCGCAGGCGGAGCAAGGTAAAGCTAAAAAAGTAAAGAAAGAGCTTTCCCTTACACAAATTTAAATCACACGTTAATACCTGCTCGGATATGTCTGCACTCATTTCACCTAGTACCACTAATTCGGTGATAGTTAGAAAGACTCAATCAAGACAAAGATCTTTTAATGACTAATATGCCGGTAGTTGACCGCACCCAAGATGTGATATTGAGAAAGGAAATGGGTTTATGCCAGAGAAGGCTGTGCTTCGTACTTGGAGGCGCAGTGCGTCAGGTGAGGGACTTTCTAGGGGTGGGACCAGGAGGAAGAGAAGGAAGCGTATGAGCGGAGCAGCTAGGCAGGAGCAGCCGGATGCCGCAGCGGCATCTCGTAACGACAACAAGCAAGTTTGCTTTGGCTTCACCGAAAAGCCATTGCGGGGCTGCTGCGAGTAGATGCAAAGCCTCCCCTTCTCCCGTCAAATAGCAAAACCTCTCTCGGGAAAGCGCTACCGGGTGAGAAGCGGCGGGTTCGAGATTCCCAGGCGGGACTATGGAGAGATGGGGTTGGAGTCGGTGGAGCGTCACTGGAGACCGCTCAGAAAATTCCGGAGAAACACACAAAAGTCTCACGCCCACACAGTTCACACGACAAACATACGCACTCCATCAAATGCGCGCGTGTGTCTTCGATCGCTGAAGGAGACTTTACCAGCGTCTTGACGCTCGCTCCAGCATCTCGAGGAATTTTCGAAGGTTTACGACCGGCTTGTGACACTAAGACACGGAGTCGGATGGAGCTAATTAAAACCTTAGATCAAAGCCTCGCTAACATGAACAGATAGCTCCATCTCCGCACAAATGGTTCCTTTTTCTTTGTTTATGACGGCTTCTTCACGTTAGTCATGTAGACTATGAGACTCTATTAAATTTAATATTGTTCAAAATGTTCCCATTCCATGACGGATAATTTTGTAATCTTAATTCTATCAGGCAGTATGGTCTTTGGCCTTGATTGATAGTTAAAATTATCTTTATTTCTGGGAAAATTTGAAAGAGCAATGACAAATTATAAATGGCGGTCATATAAATAAGCTCATACATTTACAATATACTTTGAAATTAACTAACTTTCCTCTTTCCTACTAGAAATATAAAAATGGTATAATTGAACCACTCGTACGCTTACATACGTGGGTAGTCTGAAAAGTTTCCGACTCAGAAAATTTCAGGAAAAATATCTTGTATCTTCGTTAGGTAGGAAACTTTTCAGACCACCCTTGTTGTTCTATGATTTGAAAGTTCTTGTCACCATTAATTGTATAAATCATATGCAATTGAATTAAATGCTATTATTTTTCGAGAATGATTTTGATTCCCAACAAGAATGTTTAGAAAATATTTATTTTCATTCTACTTATTTTAGGTTAACATGGCATTAAATATTATTTGAAACAGGTTGAAGAAAATTGGAACACATTTATTTATCAATTTATTTATCACACATTTATCAATGGATACACCCACTTTAGCGTTCATTTGATATCAATCGATTTTTTTAGTGGAGGAACCCACAATTTGCATAGCAGAGATTATTTATGCGTCTCAAATTTTTGTATTACAAGAGGATTGAGTAGCATTAATCAATATAGATAGAAATAACATTCCAAAACTTACTGCCTCTTAAGGAAATGGATTTAATTCAAACAATTATAAATTGGTGATAAGTTAATAAATAATAAAAAAATAAAAAAATATATTAATATGATTAAGTAATCTACCGGTTAAGGTAGGTTTTTGGATAGACACAACTATCAAATAAGTATTTTGTAACTCCCAACAAAACCCAATCCGGCAACCTACTCTACATCAGTTCTCTCTTTATCTCTGTGTACTTCTTTACTCCCTTCATCCCGTCCAATCGTTCATCCGTCCACCCACCATCTCTAGTACTTCCTCATTAAAATATAATTAATAAATGATAAGTTAATACAATACCTACCAAAGGTATACAATACAAAACCTATATATGTTTGATTACTCGATGCGAGTTTCCTTCGTGCATTCATGTTATTAGTGATGTGGCTGTATTTACATGCCATCTTTCACAAATGAACTCGATGTTTCAGCTCGGAGAGTGTTTAGATTGAAGGATAAAACAGCACGAAAATACAGCACTGAGTGCAGAGCGATCCATAAAGAGTAAATTGAGCATAAAGGGAGAGGGCAGACTTGATATATGTACATTTTGAAGACTTGCCAATGCGGTTGAACCGCCTGCTAATGCCAAATTTATTACCGGTTTTTCTTCGCATTCTCTTCATGATTTTGTAAAACGCGATTCCTTCTCTCACCTCTCAAACGAAACTATGTGTTGATTATGGGCTATGTAGTGTACTATTACACTTTGTGGATAATTTGAGAAACTATCCAACCTCGTCTTGAGAGTAGAATTTTCGCAGGCAGATCAAAGAAAAAATATTCTAAATCTCATTTCCTGGCATGGGCGATAGTCGTCTGAAGATGAACGCTGCCCTTTCCAAAAATTAAGTCTTTCCCTTGCAACAGAGTCATGTAATAAGGACCGCCAGCCATTCGTCAGAGAGCTTTCGCTTTTCATAGGAATCGCTTGACGTAATATCTCTGATTTTCTCGAGCGAAAAGTTAAAAAAAGCATAGATTTAGCGAGTAAATGAGTACGGGATGGGGGACCACTGGGTTCTGTTAAGAGTGGAGGATGAAGGACGGTTCGAAGTCGAGGAAGGAGGAGGATGGGAAGAACTGGTGGGCACCAGGGGATATGATGAGAAAGAGGGCCTCCGACCCTCACCCTTGCCGCTAACTGCTCTCTAGCAGTCCCCCTTCCCGGAGCACGTGCGAGCTTTAAAAATGCCTCGTGAAACTCGGAGCGGGGGAGTCGCGTCGGGGGCGGCGAGGGTGGGGTGAATACGGGGGTTGGAGTCTTCCCACAGCGTACGTGACGGGAGGGAATTGAGTGACGACCATAAAACGTGCACTCGGGCGGCGGGAGCTGAAGGGGGTGACAAGCGAAGGGTAATGGTGGGAGAGAAACCGAGTTTGAGTCCGTAGGGGGAACTAAGGGAGTCCGATTGAAGCAAAGTCACGAATACTTTACGAAAACTCAATAATTAAGCTATTACGTCCAAATAAAGACTAAAGTTTGAACGATAAATTAATTCAAGTATGTTCTAAAGGCGTCATAAGACAACATTGTAAATAAAAGACTACCATTTGCAAAATAAAAGGTCTGTCCTCAAAGTATTAGAATTTATTTTTTCCGGATAAACAGACGGAGGGGCCGTGGTTTTTCTGGCTGGATTCAAAAGAGTGGAGTCTCAATAAGGGTTGGAAGCCAGGGGCAGTTGGCTCTTAGCCTTTGCGAATCGTTCGTTTGCGAAACCTTCATAACGTCACCTTGTTGCGCTCCGCCATGAAATGGTTATTGGAACAGCTCCGACATTCAAAGTTTACATAAAACTGGGCAAAGTCGGGAAAATATCTCATGACATGCTATAAACAGCTTATTGCAATAATGTCATGGATAGATCGAGTGTTTATGGATGGTGCAAGTTGTTTCGGGAGGGTGTAGAAGATGTTGAAGACGCCGAACGATCAGGACACCCTTCAATCTCAAAAATTGGCGAAAATCTAGAAAGAGTGAACAAGAGTTGGAAACGGTACAAGTAGTGTTTGAATGGTTTCTGATGAAATTAGTATCCCTAAAGGTGACGTGAATCGACTTGTGACCGTAAACATCGGTATGAAAATGTTGTGCTACCTAAAATCATTGCGCAAATGTGTCTGCAAATTTCAGTTTGGTTTTTCTTCTTTAAAGATGGTACCATTTACACATAAAAAGCACGTAGTTCATAATCATTGTATGCCTAATCGCATAGTGCATTAGGAGAATGTTTCTATATTCGTATCTTCATATCACTACTGAAAATGGATACCTTCGTAAACATACAAACAGTATCAGGAATCATGAAGGCCACTACTCGTATCATAAGTACATCAGCGTTTTAGAGTATAACCCTCTGAAAACTCCTAATTCTCCTTAAAAAAATAAATATTTAATATACATAACCTAGAGAAACACATAAAAATAACACTTATAGTAAGGTATAGGGTGTTGGGTTAAGTAACTCTCTAAATCTGATATTTTATGGTGAGTGGGGTTACCGTTAAAAAAGTATTGGAAGAACGATTTTTAATTCATCCCAACTCACCGCAGCAAATGTAGAGCAACGAAGACCTAAGCACCAACCACCTTCACGAACTAAAAGCCAAACTACTACCTTATGGGATTCAGTCCATCCGTAAAAAATTCACTGAATTATTCAATTCTCGGATATTCATTGTAGAAAAGAGCAGGGAAAGCAATTACATTACAGTGTAGCGTAGAACAAGTGTATTTAAACATGTTATTTACAAAGACAGTTATTTTAAATGAATCTGTTTAATGTCCTGTTTTCAAAACCGTAGAAGTTATCGTAAAATCCGGTTATTTTAACCAGGAGTGTCTTAGGCATGAATATGAGTGCATGCTGAGTCTCTCTTAATATAAATAAGTTTAAAACATACCTAAATAAAGTTTACATGAGTCACCATTGCTTAGTTATTACAAAAACACTTGTTGATATGCTGTTGGTAGGCTGGATCATAATTTACTGGGTTTCCCGGGCGAGTGAAAGGAATGTCAAGTGGAAAGGGCATGCCCATAAAACATTAAGCGGGCGGCAACTCTTGAGATCCGTGGCGACTCGCGTGATCAGATGCCATCAATCACCACGAACGCGAGACGTCCCGGCGGCGACCAGGCGCACATCCAAATTCCTTAACCGGAGACGAAGTTCGGATGGGCTTTGAGCTACGCGTCATCATCTGTCACCGTCATAGAATGGCTTTACCAAGTCAACATCAATTGGACGGAAAGGATTTTAGATTAGATTCTTTCCTAAGGCTTATCCCTGGCGCGCTTATTGTGCAAGCGATTTCCATGGCAACGAAGCCATAGCGCCAGGTGTTCCACAAATTGGCGACAGCCTCTCTCCAGACCCAACCCCTACCTCCACAGCCTCTTCGCCTTCCTCCCTCGACCCACCCCCACCAACTGAAACTCCTTTCCTCATCTCCATCCCCACAAATTCCCCTTGGTTTCTATAGTTCTCAAACCCCCCTCTGCAACACTCTTCCCTCTCTCCAACACCATCTCCTCCCGATATTCTCCCTACCGACGTGTTTCCTCTCCATTTCTCACTTCGGCAAAAGCCTGAAAAAAGAGAGAGGAAACGGACGCTTTGAAGGCAGGAAATTCCAACCCACGCAGAAATCCATCGATGATAGAATAGGAAGTGGAGGGGGGTGGCTCTAGGGAGGCAAAGAGAGATAGAGAATGGGAGGAATCTTCCTTTCCAGAGCCACCCTTCCCTCATCCAAGGCAGCCACCACTTCTCTCCCTCTCTAAGCCTTCAGGTCGGTTGATGCCGGAGGAAAAGCAAATTTTTCCCAAATATGAAACCAGCGGGAATGAACAAATAAGGGGATGAATGTGGCAGCGAAGGGAACTTGGAAAGGAGAAAGCGAGTGAGGGAACGAAATAAGAGAGAGAGAGAGAGGAGTGGAGGAAAAATAAGGCGACGGATAAAAGCGGAGGAGGAAGGAAAAAACTCGCGCAAAAGACTTCTATCGAATGTGTCATGGGAATTGGATTGATTGATTGAAGCAGGAATTTGACTGGTATGCATGGTTGTGTGCCGACAGAATACGGACTCGGATCTCAGGCATATAACATGCACATATATATATTAAATACATACGCACACACAGGGAGGTGAATATTTTTCATCCATCCGTCTACACCTTGAAAAGGGCTGTAATAGTATTCTGGAGCGACGTGCATGCTTATGCACATGTCCAACTCACATGTTTTCTAGTCTGCATAAGGAATTACGAATGAAGTTGCCTTCGTCTCCGCCACGACATCCTCGAAAATATGCTAACCAAACTTTGATGTATTTCTATGTAGATGTATTTGCACAAAAGTGAACACACGTGGTGGCATTTAGGTTTATCAATGACTTCTTTATAAATTTCAATCGGATTTGCATTATATGTCAAAAAATAGAGATATTTATTAATTCTGCAAATTGAAAATTTGTAGCAATGAGTACTGAATGATAACATAGTGAAACTTCCCCCATTAATGCTCGAAAAAGTTTCATATTTTGGTCAATGTAACTATTTTATCTATCTCTTCTAAAACAATCGGTATGGCTAAGTGACCACATCCTTCACAATAGGAAAATTGTGTGTTTCTTGAAAATACAGGTACCTGTATGATAATGTGGCTGTTTTAAATATTATCTCTTAAAATCCTATGCTATTTTTCCTCGTGGAATCACATATCTCAGTGTAAATCTGGTTTCCTTATTAGCTTAACTGGTAGAGCATCCGCTCAGCAAGTGGAAGGTCCGTGGTTCAAATCCCATATAAGGAAATATTTTTACATTTGTGATCTGCTCAAATCCGCCTTCCCCACCTTTCCTGTGTCGGTCTTTTATGTGTTTTCCTATCCGCTTTCCTTATATATCTATTTCTATGTGTGAAATAATATATATATATATATATATATATACATAGAGAGATAGAGAGAGAGAGAGAGATGCACGTGCTATGTCGGTTTAATTTAATGTTACTATTGCTTCGATTATTATATTATTCATTTTGTATGCATAAAATATCTTAATGTATTATGAATTCAGTGATTAAGAAGTGGCATAAAATATATAGAAATACCGTTGCGTACATTTTCTTTATAACCGTTCATCGTTTGAGCATCCTTGATTATATTTTACAATTACGGAATATTTGCATTGTATTGTGTAAAGTATAGCGAAAAATATTCCAAAATTTTTAAGCTAAAAATGAAATTTAAATGGTACGTTGCAAAATGTAATTTTCAAAATTTAAATATTGAATTTCATTTCTTTATTTAAAATTTAGACATCACAAATTTTTATATGCTACTAAAATTATTGCATGGATGTAATTTTTCCTATTGCAATAATAATTAAGATTTAAGCAGTAAGTGTTCAAAAATGACTCTTTTAGAAACTAGAAGAAGTGTGAATAGTAAAGAATGTTAAATACGCTAAGCTTAAAGCTTGTATTATATCTCTACGATTAAGTTATTCCCTGTTATTTTTAATATGCACATGTACTTCGTCAAAAGACCCGCGGAAAAAGAGTACAATTACAAATTATTTTTAGTTAGAAGAATATTTAAAACAAACTGACAAAAATTAATTTTGTATTTTTTGCTAAAAGCATATTTTAACCATTATGAATGATAAAAAATTTTAAAAGAACTATGTTTGAAATTTTGATTATTTTAGAATATACCTTCACCCGTTCAATTCTATACGTGTCCCAGTTAAAATATTATTCCACGCACTGAATGGTTGAGGCCTTAACTTCGTAGAAATCCATGTTTAACTTAAGAACTTAAGTATTATCTTTGCTTTATACAGAAATAAAACTTTATTTGTCGACTAGTTTCGTTTAAACTGTAACATCCTCAGGACTAGTTATATATTATTCCACCCCTAACAGGTTTTCAAGCTGAAATATAAAATTCTTATTGCTTATATTATACAGGCAGCATTTCAACTCGTTTGATAGGTAGAAAATTCCATTTTTGTTCAAACGATAAACATGTATACAGTAACAACTCGGGTGTTTGATATTCGGGGTGCACTTGCATTGGTCATCTGTGTGTACTGTAGCGTTCGATGAAATTTCGTTTTAGTAATTTCCTCTTAGTATAGAGTTCATATCTTTATCACCGTAAATCTGGCTTAGAAGTATTTTATTTTAAATTCTGTCAAATGGCTTCTTTTATGCAAGGGGAGGCATTAAACGCAGCATAGTCAGCCCCCCCGCTATTTACCAATAAGCTAGATGGAAAATGAAATTTTGGCTGGTAATTTTGCAATACCATTGGTGTAAAAGCTTATCAAGCATTAATGAAAGCAATGGCCATGAATAAAACGTCAATGCACCGTTTAAACCAGGCATTCTGGGCAAATATGCCACTGTTTAAAGTAACTAGCAACTGATACATCAGCAATAGTAGGGTAGAAATGTTTAAAAAATAAGATATTAGTAATGAGTCTTGACATAATAAAACATGGGCAATAATAAAAATAGAATATGCAATTTTAAAATTAATTTTCCAATTATGGAAAGAAATGTGAATAAAAATACATTTAAATAAACGAAAATAATCGAACTATTGATTGATTTGCTCAATGATCGTAAAGTTAAACTCACAAATTCAGTACATTCACCAGGGTATGAAGTTGAAATGTTGATAAGACAATAATGATAACCAGTTGCTTCCCATGCGTTCCTTGATTTATCTGAAAGATTTTACGAAACAGAAAATCGAACTGCTTCCATTTCGTAAATTTTGGAGAAATCATTTTTACAATGAACACGAAATTTTCCGCCTAATAACGGATGACTGTAGGCACTGGCCTACGACACCGCAGTAAAAATGGTTGACACCCTTTTTAATTAGTTACGCAAGATATTGTCCATTACTTCAAAAGAGATACATCTCTACAAAAGGATATCGGAAGGTTTTTCTAGTTTTTCAAGTCAATTGTAGTATATGCTCATTTTGTCACTTAAATTCTAAAAAGCCGTAGTGAATATGATGCCTCATCTGTCCGTACATAATATTGCGGATAGAAAATCAAACATGCCTGGATGAGGTGAAAATAAAATGGAAAGTATGTCAGTCTATAAAAGGTTCGAGGAGTGAGGACTGCCGAGATCGTGAGGAGAACTGGGTTGCCGGGAGATGTGAAGAAACCCGCGGGGAAATATAGGAACATCGGTAAGGAAAATTCCCGGGCAGAAAAGGATTCTTGAATAATATGCATCGATAGAGAGAAAGAATTCACGACAGAATAATAGGGCGCGTTGGTCATACTATCCCGAAGTTGAAGTAAGAAATTAAGGTTGAGAGAACGAATTCTAGTGAATAATTGTGTCTTAATACCATGTGGAACAACTCGAATAAATCCAACGAAATTTGATCAGTGAAGTGTTATTCCATTAATGGTACCTACGGAAAAATGCTCTTGAACATTTTAAGCGGCGAGAAAAGAACTTGGTTTTGGTGGGAATTATACCGTAAGTAGAAAGCTATTTGCTCTTAAATTTCCATATTAAATTAATCAGTTGAGCATTTTATGAAAACTCAGTAATAAAAAAGAGAGTAACGAGACGGCCTTTATCATGAATCAAGAGAAGGAAATGTATTCAGTTGTTTCAGGCTCAACTTTGTGGAAGTTCATGTTCATTAAATGAAGAACACCCTGTACCTGATGATGAAGCCTTAGCGTTGAAACTAGTAGTGCAAAAATAAAGAAAACTGGAAAATATATTGTTCTTTATTTAATGTGAAGGAAATGTCACTGAGTTATGAACTCGTTTCATTGCTAGAATGTGACATACAGCGTGGACTATGTTGTTGGCTGTTAGAAATACAAACGGCAAATTTACGCATCGGAATAGTACATATATAAGAGGTATTCCGGGTTCATCAACAAAGACCACACGGTGCCCGTATAGAGAATCATGTATCAAGTGTACGGCGCTCGCTTACTTGGTACGCATGGTCAGGCACGTCAAAATGTGTAATGAAGCACAAGCAATTTGCTTAGTTGAGGAAGAGTGACCAATATGGGATGCATAAGTTTTAGCTCTTACTGCATCTATTTGCACAAGAGAAGAGGACGCCCTCTGCTGCAATGTCACAAAATAGAATTTGAATTCCAATCAAAAACACTCTTTTATGTCCTGTGGATAAAACGTATGCGAGTAAAAATAGATATGTTTTGAATTCCGGGCCAAGGCAATATTTTGTTGAAAACTATTTATTAAACTCTATGCTTGATGAATGCCAAACGGACATGAAAAGGTATATCCGTCTAAAGTTGGAAATACGTTATCTCAATGCATGAGTATTGAGCAAGTAAATTGGAAAAGGTGTTTCAATGTTACAATTTCAGAGTTTACACACATCATGTGATTTTTACAATCTGAAATTGTTGTATTTAAATTCATATTAGCGGAAGACTCCGTTAAAATTTACTGTTGCGGTATCTCTCAAAGTTTCGTGTAATTTTAAAAGACCTTTAATTCGTAGACGCATGTTATAATCATTCCCTGTGCCGTATGAATTAGATGCCTTGAGAATGAGTTGTTGCACCTTCCCATAAGTCTCACCGAGGAAATTTCGACCTTTTTATCGTTTGATATCGATATGATCGTGACAGTAAACCATTCCTAGTGAGTGATTTATGAGAAAAAAAGAGAACCATTACTATTATTGGTACTATAAACAGAATTAAAGTCAATATTCTCGAAATATTTTAAACCACAATATCTTGTGAATGTGTCCTAATTAGTGCTATTACATGAGCAAAATATGGTTACGCGACTGTGAAGAGTAAAAAATATGCTGATTCTTCATATATCAAAATTATAAATCAGATAACATTGAAAAAAAATACCAGGTTTTATAATCTCATGACTTATTCAAAACATAAATATGAAATTTTAATAATCAAACCACTTTACTTTTCCACATAAACTTTTTAATTTTTACAACCCAGGTTTCGTTATAGCATAACATCATCAGGTAAAAATACAAGTCAAGCCCCTCCGCCCAGAGATATGTATATATACGGTGCTTGACTTGTATTTTTACCTGATGATGTTATGCTATAACGAAACCTGGGTTGTAAAAATTAAAAAGTTTATGTGGAAAAGAAAAGTGGTTTGATTATTAAAACTCAGTATGAATGTTTTCCACCAAGTTACGCCAGAAACTGTTTTATTTTTTATAAATATGAAAATTCAAACCCAATTTCAAAAACTTTCCATGGTACAATGGGGATTGAAGTGGAGGTTACGGGATAGCAATTTAGAGAGGGTAAAGGACCTAATTCGAATCATCACCTTGTTTTCGTCATTACAAAATTAATAAAACTGAAAACATTCACCTTAAAAAATGTAAAATGCTTCAAGAAACGTAAGGTGGAACTCCCGGAATTCTTTTTATTCGAATATTCTCCTAAAAAGGAATGGATTAATAAACGAGCGTTTCCGAACGCAGATAATCATAGTTGGTAAAATATTCCAATGTTTTAGAGCATCCCACGAAGACTATGATTATTTAGTGATCCTTGAGACGATTCTTGAATTACGCATCAAGGGTAAACTGGAAAAAACGTAGGATGTTTAACGAATTGGCTTGGCATTCAACACCTGTGCCTTATAAAAAAAACATAAACACAAGTTACAACGAATCGATGCCGGTAATGAACATGTGGATTTGTGTTTGGATTAGTAATATATGGACATGGAATATAGTGGGATTTCTAAGAAAAAACAATGGACGGAATTGTGGAAATAATGGAAGGAAAATATGGAGAGAACGGACGAGGCAGGGAGTAGAGAGAGATTTTTTTCTAAATTTTGTTTAAACAGCTGTTGCTATAGTGAAGCAGTGTGAAAGAAGGCATCTAAAGTTGAGCGTAGAGGCAGGAAATATTTATGACCCGAGTCTCCACAGAAAGAGAAGGAAGTTGGCTTTACCGCAGCAATCCCACCTTTACCCCATGCGTGCTTGTCTGCCGCTTTTATGCACTACTCGGGGAATATCCCCTCGGTCATGAACAGAGAAACTGCACCAGCACCCTAGCGCGAATTGCCTTTTGAACCTGGCGCAAAAACCACGTTCTGCTGCCTCTCACTACCGATATTCAGCAATCCCCAAGTGAAGTTCTTGTTTCATGGGAGCACCAAAATACCTCTCCCTCCCCAGAAAATTCATGTTCATACCCATAATATCCCTCTCAGCAGGCAAATTTGATGAACTTCGTCCTTTATCAGATATTTTTTCCTAATCCCTGTAAAATGGTATGATGTTTGTCTTTTTTCCGGAAGGGATATTTTAGCCGAATGAAGACGTTTAATTGAAAAACTTCCTTCTTCCGCGTGACCTCCTTCGATGAGGAAGGAAACTGCTCCCCAGATTGCGTGGGTTCGGTGGGTCCTCCCATAACTCCCGCGCCTTGCCGGATACGCGTTCTTTCGGGCCGTGATATATGTATATCGCCCGACGGGCGCGCGGCGTGTATTTTCCCTCGACTCGCGGAGGATTTTTAAGCATTCAAGCTGGAGGGACCGTATTTCAATTGGAAAGAGCAGCCTCATAGGCTTTTTGGTTTTGCCGTCCTGTGTTTCGAGGTACGGAAACGCATTCAGGCAAAGGTACGCATTCTTTCCTCCTTGTTCTCTGCGACTGTATAAGGATGGTAGTCATCGCTTTCTATGAAGCGCAAATTTTCGAATGGACATTTTCTGAAAATTATAAATATAGCTGAATTTCCCAAATTTCCTTGAACAACGCCTGTCTCGAGTGTGAGACCTCTGGTGTACTTTGCAATGAACTATATCATGAAATCGAACTTCATCAGAATTATGACCGTATTAGAGTAGAGAGAATAGAGTAGTAATTAGCAACGGCTTACTCTCAAAATATGAATTAATTTCAAAGTTTCACATCTTCGAAAACGTTTATAATTATGCAACACATATTATGCTTCGACATTAAGAAATTATCTCAGACGTTAGCTCGTAAGAGTCTTTCATACCAGAAGTAAGTGGATGGAGACTAACTTGGTAGATTTCATTAGAATTTTTCATTTCTCACAACCACGGTTTCATCTCAAGGGAACATCATGATGTTGCCTTGAGATGAAACCATTGTCGTGAAATATAAAAATTCTGTTATAATCTGCTCAATTAGACTTCCCTCATTTACACCTTCTAACGGAATGGTTTTCCGTCAGTTGAATTTGCCTTTGAGCAGTAACTAGCAGACATTCAACGAATGGTGTCAAATTTCCATGACCAAATAACTGATTTTCTTTTATTGCGTCTTCTTCATTTCTTCATACATAAATACGTCCAAAAATGCCATTCCTCTCAATCTGTTACCCATTCCGCCCGTATTTTCTTTTACATCAAAATCTGCAGCAGAGGTTTTGACTAATAGATATCCAGATATATTCCCAGATGGTCCTCAGCCCATCAACCTACACTATTCCACCGTCATATTAAAATACTCGTAACTTAGACTTACTCTATTTCTAACTTATTGATTAATTTCTCTCCGTACTCCCGAAAGTATCTAATTCATCCTTGGGCATTATTATAGAGTCGCAAAAAGCAATTTTAATGCAATCGGAAACTTAAACTATTATTCGGGGAAAAATATCAGAATTCTAGCTTTGTAAAACATTTAACTTTTGTCAACAGGGTAATATTGCAAAATAGCGTATGTTTCCGGACTCAAGCATACCTCAAACACACTAATTAGTTATTGGCTCAGTCATTAGGATATGTATATTTTGCTTAATATTTTCATTTATGGTCTTTTAAATTATACGATGCTTAACTTCGGGAAATAAAGGAAAGTACATGAATTATGAAATGTGTGTAATTTAAAGCAACGGAAAACTTCAAGACCGAAATGATGCCTCGAAAACTTTAGCACTTTCTTCGTTCTAATGATGTCATCATTAATAATTTTCTCAATAAACCCACATTTTAACCACTATTCATTCTTAAATGTTGGAATTATCTCTCACTGATTCCATCAGACAAGTTATGCAATTCCAAAAGATTTTCCTGATACAGCTGATTGGATTCCGTCACAAGCGTTGAGAACTGAAATATAGTATGCTCCACTTTGGTAATAAAAATTGAATATCCCGTAAAATGATAGCAGGTCATCAATTTATTAAGTGAACCCTTTTTAAAGGGTAAACAAATATTTGGGTTCATCCTCCGCATTAGAAAACAATTATAATTTCGATAATGTAGTTGACAAATACGAGTATTATCGCGAAAGACCACTAAGAGATTAGAATTAGGCTAAGTCAAATTGACATGCAAAGGGGAGGAAAAGAGAACGATTACCCAAAGGAGGACATGAATTTTATCTTAAATGATTCCGCCCCGATATTACCCAGTATAAAACTGTTAGTGGTGGAGAGAGAACGGTTTAAGGTGAGTAAATCTGCCGTGGAACGAAACTATAGGAATAGTAATTCGTAAAGTATTTCTTCAATAACACAGTAACGATCGATTTTCCCTTTCAAGTTTTCCGCAACCGCGTATTATCTTTACGTCATGGCACACATAAGATTTATAACGCAAATGTTTGGAACAGAACTATCAAGTCACTCTCGCGAAGGCTTGAAACGTCGATGCTGCTACTATTACTAAAATGGCCTCACAATGGAGCACGACGGAGAGGATCTCGGCATGTTGGTCTTCCCATAGGTCTACCACAGTCGCAGCAAATAGCAGATCCCAACCCTTGCAAGAAAAATTGAGTCCCAGCAACAAAAATCTGAAAGCGACATCAGGAAGTGATAAATCTCTCAAAAGATTACCCCCGGCCGAGGGGATCAAGATTCCCGGGAGCGGGCCACAGTGACGAGAAGGCCACTTTCCCCTGCCGCCGATTTGGGTAAATTTATCGCCCGGAAAAATATCGGAAGTTGCGGTAGGGTGGATGGTTTATAGAGAAGGAGGAATCTTTTCGAGAAATAATGAAAAAAACCATACATGTGCGTTCTAGGTGGGGTTTTAGTTTGGAGAATAAAAAAATGTGGCGAGGGCAAGAGCATTGGCGGACAGGGTACGATTGGAAGCAGTAGTAATGTAGTCCTGCAGGAAGATGACGGAGTCTAAATGAGTGATTAAATATCAAACAAAAAAAGAGAAGAGAGAGAGTAGGATTTTGAAACATAATTAATGAGGAAGATTTTTTTGGAACACTTTTAAACACGATGACTTAGTAAAAGGAAAAATAGAACGAAATGGGAAGTATTACAAAAAAGAAAATAGATGATGAGTTCACGGGAACAGTTAATGCAAGATGTCAAAGAGAACAGATTTGTGAAAGCAATGGTTCATCAAACCAAAACTCCAATTGTCTTGATTGAAAAACTAACGTAATTTATGGATTAGTATACTAAATCATGTATAATATAAATTAATAAAATAATCGAGGTGACATGCGTTCTATTATGTACACATATAGTAATATTACGCCATAAAGAGACATTAATGAAATATTTTTTAAATAAATATTTATATATTCAAGTGCACGTTTGTGTGAGAAACCACCATTGTGAGCATATACATTTATTTTTACGAGAAGGTGAAAAGAGAACTTTTGACGTAATATCAACGCCATATAATAATTGAATAATTTATTTTTGTGTTTATCTGTGCATACACACACGCATTTCATACAAATAGTGGGTGCCACAATTTTTCTTCTGAGGAAGACGGAGCTAAATCGCGTCGAAATTATTAAGAAATATCGTGTGTTCTTTTTATGTTCTAAAATTACTTGTTGCTGTCTAGGTTTTTATTATATATATATATATATATATATATATATATATACGGTATATGCATATATATATACACACATACATATATTTTCATACACATGTACACTCACATACCAATGCGTTCACCCATTTTTTTATTTTTAAACCGTGATCATCATTGGATTGGAAGTTACACTCTTTCACGTTACACAAAATGAAACCCCACGGAGAGAACGAATGGTCCGGTGACGAGGGGGAATTTGCGGCGGGGATGAGGGAAGAAACGTAAGCCTCTCCGAAGCCTCCCTTTTTCTGGGTGGACATTTACCCCCACCAACCCTTGACCTCCCATTTGCTCATTAATACGGAACATTTCGCCGTCACTCTACCACCAGGCTCCCCGGAAACCCAAAAAGTCCGAACCGATACGCCATCCCCTCTTCCCCACCTCTCCCCGGCCCCATTCTCTCTGCGGTCCATCGGAGCCACAGAAGTGGAGGAGCGGTGGAGGGAGGCAGGAGGAAAGGGAAAAGGATATCGGCCAGGGGGGGGGGCAAAAGAGGGGGATTCAGAGCGCTCTCTCTCTCTCCATCGCTGTCCTGGATCCGAAAGCTTCCCCACCCCAGTTAATCCTCGGCTACACATCAGGCGAGCAAAAAGCAACCACGAAATTCGAGGGGAGCGGACACTCTTCGCGGCCTTGCTTTGTCCCCCTAACTCCTACCCTCGAACCGCCCGCCACGACTCCTAAACCCCTCACACAAGCCTACTACTCCCCACACCTCCTTGCACTTTCCCCCTCCTTCAGTGACCAATGTCGGAAACAACGACGGAGAGTAATGGTCTCCGTTTCTTCCGAAAGCCCTTATTTTGCGGTGCGATCGAAGTCCCACACAATTTGCAAATTCTACCCTGTTCTATACACCGTGGTTTCTCTTCATTTGCCAGTCGCCACCGTAAGAGACCGTGGGGAGGAATGAAAACTATGGTGATCAAAGGCCTCTTTAAATAGGCGTTGACTTCAGTACGAAAGTATAATAAGATCAATTAGTAAAATTTTTTTCTAAAAAATATAGAAACAAGAATATCCCATCAAGTTTAAGAAAGACTTCTATACATATGCATAATCATTATGTCAATATCAATATTTTATTGGTTATCACGACAAGATTTTACGTGTAAATACGTTTCACGTGCACATTTTCCTTCAATATTTACGCCAGAATTTTAGCAAAACTTCATGTTTTTTTTAATTTACTTTAGATATGCGACCGGTTAAGATAACTCTTGAATAAATATAGCCAATAAATTACAAAATTATTTTGGAATCTACAGAAATTCATTTAATTGCCTCTCCTAACAAATAATCAACCTGAAATTGGGCCTTACATTAAGTCCCTCTTTAATTCCATATGCCGCTTTCATTCCTTCATTCCATCAATCATTCTCCTATTTGTTTTGCTTCCCCTTTTTTCAACGTTTTCTCCTCTATCACAGTCTTAAACAACCCATCGCCACTCAAAACGCTATTAATCCACGTTTCCTGTTTCCATTTTATTTCTCCCAAAAATTCTCTCTCTTCCCCTGCCCCAGAACAAATACTCCCTCGTTTGTTTTTCTTTCGGCCCATTTTTCTTTATCCACCCTTCTTTACACTCACATTTCAGAAGCGTCTTTCATAGCCAAGCTATAGATCAAAGATTCAACAAATTTTTTGGTTAGGGTATACAATTTCTATTCGCATAGGCAACTCCATGTTGAGAAGCTCTGCGCCGTCATTCTATCATGAAATGTGAGCACCCATTTGCCGTTACTTTCCTATGCTACCATCCTACCATTAGGTGGTTCATTCTGCCGCTCATTGAATTCATCCCTCCTTTAGCCATGCCTCTGGATGCTGATCATGGTTCCGCTCGGTCGATCACCCAGGAGCGTAGTCCTTTTTCTCTCTCCACAAAGCGCTTTTATTGCTGCCAGCTCTTTATTCAATTACACGCGCCTCTGCATTAGCCGTATAAAACTAACCCATGGGAGGGAAAAGGGAGTATAATGAGAAAAAGAAAATACGTAATCCTTGAAAGACAAAGGCCATTATGAAATTCGTGTTTTTAGACCAAAATGATCGTTAACTTCGTTCACACAATTTTGGCACCGCTGTAGCAGTGTCATAGCTGTTTGAGCTTAGAAAGTAAAAACGTTTTTATAAACTCAGTCATGTACAAGAAGTGAAAACTAGTCCATCAGCATTATATATTCGATAGCAATATGTGCAATTTTTGCAATTTGTATCACATTAAAGCGAAACGCTTAAACAGAAAGTAACATATAGTTGTACGAGTTAAAAGATGTGAGCTGCGAAAATATACTGAAGCATAATTGAAATTGAAATCCTTTTCAGCAAAAATATATTAAACACTTTATTGACTATTTAATGTTTCAATTTTACTAAAATTACGTAACAAGAATATGTGGAATCTAAGCGATTCATCACTCTATAAGGGTAGTAAATGCTTCAATAGGGATGCTGATCAGCATGGATCTATCTATAATCTTCAAAGGCCATCAACTTATTCATCTCATAGTTTTGGTAAAATATTAGCATTTCAATCAATAGAGTGCCTTTAGTTTATTCAAGAGAGAACTGTAACAAAGGAGATTGGTTTTGTAATAATCCTTTAATAGCGGGCTGGCAAAGTTGCAGAACCTTGATGTGAACAGAGTTTTCATTTATTAGTACAAAAATATCCATTGATCTAAGATATCAAATAATGTTTCATGCAAAATTTTGTATTTATAGCTCAGCCATGTTTCACATACATCAAAATTGTATAATTTTCCTCCAAAAATAACACATTTAATATGGCTAAGTGAAAGCATGTAGGGAAAATTGCACGATGGATCAATATTTATAATTCAGGAATCCAGAAATCGAAACGATAGGAAACAAGAGTCACCAAAATCTTTTCACAAACAAGTATTTAAATAGCAGATGGATTGTATTTTATTAGTGGGCTCCTCGTAACTACGGTCATTGAGAAAAATATCGTTTATTAATATATTTGGTATGTTAAAATTAAAGGGTTCAAAGTGATTGTCGTTAGCACATGACCGAAGTACCCTTTACATTAATGTAAACTGCCTTATTTTTAAAGAAATGAACTTCAATAATGAAAAACAAGAGTTGTACGATGCTTATTAAAATGATGTCATACTAACGTCCTGCACTTAAAAACCACGTATCTGATTCTATGTATTATTATGTTATCTTTATTTTAAAATTAGTTTTCACAGAATTTTACCCTAACACAAAATGCATAGTAACCACAAGTATGCGGACCAAAAATAGAAGCAACTGACTCATAGTAACTGTATACCACCTCTTTTCAAAGAAAGTCATTGGATCATGGTAAAGTGTATTAGCATAAAAGTCAAAGAAAGACTGAACAGCCAAAACTATTCTTTAATGTTAGCTCTGATACGGAATTTGAGACGCATCTCAGGGAAAGTAGTTAATTCATTGAAAAAAATACTATAGTACGTCACAATTAATACGAGTTTATTTTGACACTGATTTTACCGCTACACTAATATAGGGAAACGCCGTCGTAATTCGTCGAATGATAAATATTTGCAAATATAAATTATGAAAGAGATCGTTTTTCCCTAGGATTATGAACTACCATTTCACAAAAGTGAGAAAGACTAGATGATTAAATTGTGGTACGCTTTTCAGAATTATTAGCCATATTTTCCATATTCTATCTTCAAAAATCCTCTTAGATAAGCTTCAGCAAAGAATGAGCCAAGAGTTCTCTAATTCAGTATTCTAAACGTCTTAAAAGCACCACTCAACATCTTTTCCGAGTAGAAAGATTTTTTACAATCTCCCAAATTGAATATTATTGAACAGAATTTTAAGTTCAATTGCAGATTTCCACTTAACAAATTCAACTCGGCCGATTTCTAAATATAAACATTAAATAATAGCCATATCCTTTAATGCAGATTAATCCAGAATGAGCCTATTGTATTACGATCTCAAAGAAAAGAAAAAGAAGCCCTCTTCCACCAAAGCAATCACATAATTGAACTCATTTCATGAAGAGAGGTTAAATTAACAAGCTTTCTTAATTTATCTGAAAAGAATATGAATAATTGCCATTTTTGAAATGACAATTGTGCCCAGTGATTGAGAGCTGTGGAAAAAATCATATAAATTACAAATGATGGAATTGACAACCCCTCGTTTCTTATTTCTAGTGGACAATCTTAAGAATGAGGTAGGATATCTTTCATATGCAGTGGTAATGCTATCAAAAAATGATGTTTTTGAATTTGATAAGTTGTAGAAATGTTTTCCAATGAGCATAATTACACTTCAAAGGAAATTATCATCGCTGGAGGAGATTTTACTTGAAAAAATTATAATAATAATTTCAATTTAATGAGACCTTGTAAATAATAATTCATTCTTAATTTTTCTTTCATTTGAAGAATATTTTATCTATACTGGTTGAAATTATTTACAGAAAAGTGCTATTTTTACCTTTTCAATATACTCGCTTAAGGACCATTCTCAAAACTCTAAAGCATAAAGCAAAGGGAAAATGTTAGGTCAAGTATGAACTTTGAAAAAAGGGTATTCCTGTAAGATTCCTAAAATATATTGCAAACATGAGGAAAGTATATAGCTAAAATGTTTGGGTATCAAATATGTAAATATAAAAAACGGCAAAATATAAGGGAGGAAAAAATATAAAGGAATAAATCCAGGTTAGGAGGAGAGAAAAGTTCTGTGAAAGATATTAGCAGATGGAAACAAAATTGAATCTTGGAGGTATTAAAGGGAGTTAGATGGAGGAGATCGTTTTAGAGAGAAGAATGTTTAGTGAGCGAGATAGAAGGTGAAAAAGGTTCAGACGCTGCGTGAACTAATGACAGTTAGAGAGTAGGTGCATCAGCAAATACTTTCCACAATGCAATCTATTCTGGTAATAGATGAACTCTTAATGATGGAATATAAGTTAAGTAGTGTTTATTTCCTGAAAAAATTACGTACTGAACATTAGTTTCACTTGCTCGATACTAAGTAGGTCCTTCAATTTGGAGGTATAATGTTCGTCATTTATTTTGAATGCGACGCATTTTTCATTTGTCCTTCTACTTCCATTTTCTTTTAGACTCCTTATCATCACCCACTCTTCGTCTCTTTCAATTCTCCTTCCTCCTCGCAACTCTTCATAGACCCCTTCCCCCACCCCGCCCATACACGACGGACTGCGGGGCTTCCAACGCAGGGACCATCCGTCAAAAAGGCCATCCGACCCACGCCCAAGCGGAACGCCCTCAAACCGGGGATATGTGGAGGGAATTGGGGAGCGTGGCGACGTCCTTCCCTATTCCCTCCCCTCATGGGTCCACCTCACTCTCTCCATCCCTTTCCAGCCCCCTAATCGAACCCCTTCACCCCCTTACAGGACCTTCACCCTTCCCTCCAAGGGGGTGGTCGAAAGAGAGTTGGGGGCGGATGGCTTCCAACCTTCGGGGAGGGAACACATCCCCAACGGGTTCCCCCTCCCCTCCGCCGCATCTACCCGAAAGACTCACGACTTCCTTCATCGCGCATATCAACATTCGCTACTCCCCCCTCCCTCCGTCCACCTCTTTCCCGTCTCTTTTACAGCCCCCCTGGCAATCCACTCTCGGCCGCCCTCCCTCGACCACTTCCACCTCGATCGCATCCATTTCCTTCTCTTCCCTCTACCTCCTCGGGCAAAGATGGCAAGATTGCTCTGGGTGAGCGCACGTTGCCGAGTGCCAGGTATTCCCCCGGATCCATATCGCCACTAAGCGATTTTAGTGAACTTAAAGTAGTGGATCCGGACGTGCAGATCGAAAAATACCTCACCAATTTCCATCGAAGCGTAGTATGACGATTGGAAACGACTAACTGAAACTGCTGAGAAGAGCAGTAATCGCTACAAAGCCGTGGCGCAAAACATTCACCAAATATTGCCTACGGCATCGGTTTACACTGAAATCGCTACATAATAAAAATTTTACCGTTGACCATCAAAGTATGTTGTTCCAATAGATAACGATCACGTAGGAGCATGATGCTTCAGAAAGTCAAAGCATCAGATAGTTGATTAAAATTTATCAGATGCGTTACTTTTGTGACGGTCTTTGGTATTGATCCCAGATTTGTTTCAGGTAATAAAACTATGTTTTAACTTTTATATCCCTTATACGTACATATAAAACATACTGCAAGTGTCACTCATTCGAAGTTACTGTGAAAATTCTATGTTAAAATCGAAAAAACACATGCGACCACTTTTTCCTGATATGTTCTAATATCAGGAAAATCATACATCAAATATCATTCTACAAATATTTCCAAGGCCGCTAATTATATATGAATAATTTTCTCAGATATTTAAAAATATAGATATAAAATTATATTTGAAAAAAAATGAAGATAATGACTCGGAAAATCATATATACGATACAATACACCAAATAAATCAGAAAATAGTCAGGTAAAATTCAGGATCATATGAAATCAACTTTATCAGACATAACGTCAGTAATGTTTTCACTAATGATGTTGAATGGACTTTAAATTAGGGGATGGACTGAAAGAAGGCATTATAAGTATGACAGAAAAATTATAGTTCAGGACACGAACCAATTAGGAAAAATAATACAGATAGAAAAGAGGAGTTTCCCGCTGTAAGATTATTTGAGTATTTCAGGCTCAGCCAAAGTGTTCACTCGATAGTACTACACCCGAATTTCAAATGTTTTCCCTAAAACAAGAACATTTCAATCAATACAGATTCATAAAAATCCGGGACAATCTTCTCCCGGATTTTTATGAGTCATCTAGGTTATGCCACCGCAGGTTGTTTCTAAGTTTCAGGTCCAAATTTTTACCTAGGTGGATTTTCCCAGGGAAAGCCTTCGCGGTTTTAATTTTCCTTTTACCATCAATCATTTCAATGTATGATTTAGAGCCCACATCACTGTGTTGTTGTTCAAAAAAATATAAATAAACATTCTCGTTTTTCAAGACTAAAATTGCATTTTATTTGCCAATGTTCTTATTATTACATTTTTTCTCATTTCAGTATGTTCAACGATTGGATGCGGACTCTGATCACAAATTAATTGTTATGAAGTGTAGCGCCCACTTCCAAAAGATAAGGTAGAGGCGACGGATTATGAACTAGAAAGTAGAAGCATTAATGTATTGATAAGGGAAATGTGTCATCAGGCTGGAGCGAAAATCATGGACGACGATAAAGAGCTAAGTACTATCAAAGAAAAATGGGAATATATCAAAAAAGGGAAATGTGAGTCCGGATGAGCAGTTATAGGAAGAGGTGTTGCCAATTATCACCGGTGCTATTCAACGTATATATGGAGGAAATGATTAAAGAGGCATGAGAGAAACTGGAGGTAGGAATGAAAGTCTGAGGGGAATCGTAAAATCAGTTAGGACTGCTGACCAAGCTCTATCTTGATCTGCAGTGGTATGTTGAAGACTGTAATAGAGGGATGTATGTTAGGCAAACGAGGAAAGGGCATGAATAGGATATGGATGTTGTACGGGATGAGGGGAGACAGGAAGTGTACAGATATGACGAGGGACACACTATACTTAGAGTAGGTTGCTAGATTATGTTTTGTTAGGGAAAATGTATTTGGTTGTTGTGTCTATCCAAAATCAACATTAACCGATGGATTACTTAATAAGAATAGTTTCAACCTCAATAAATAATAATAATTACCCTTACAGAATATTACTGGACTCTAAAATATTATTTCTTCATAGTATCGGCTCATTAAAGAGAGAAATCATCTACATTCCAAACATTCAATGGAAAAATATTCGATGTTTTGTTTTAAATCAATCAAATAATCATTAGGTTTGTCTGAAATAGTAATTCGGCCCTTTTTTGCGTAATTATATGTACTTAAAAATAATTACCTTCAAGTAATGAGAAACTTGGTTAAAATCCAAGACTTTTCAGTTTTTGCATACGTCTTGCTTGTAATTGAGTGCAAGATCAGGAAAACGAGGAGCGAAGTGATGAAGGCTGATGTTCAGCTCTCACGGAAATAAGTAGAAAGATTCTACCCACCTCCATACTTCTCTCCCCGTGGAGGGAAGGGTGTGTTTCCCACCGCTCCCAAGAGACCGTCTTCTCCTCTTCCCCTTACCCAGTCTACCAACTCCGCACCCCACCATAGTTGGTCATTCTTTTTCCAACCTTATCCTTCCGTTTCCTCACCTTCTCTCGTCGGACGAAAAATGTAAGACGGGGAGAAAGAGGGGAGAGACGGTAAAAATCCTCCTCCTCCCCCTACTTATTCCACTTCCTCCCCTCCTCTCTATCTCTCTCCTTCCTCCCGCACCCTTGATCGTTGGCGGACCATTCCACGCCCCTTCGCCGGCCCTAGCCGCCCCTTTTATGCCCCCCATAGCTTCCAACTCTATATTTCCACCCCGTCTCCTCATTCCGCCCGAAATGCTGGGGGAGGGGAATTGGGGTGAAACCTTCCTTAACTCCTCCCCCGCCTTTGCCTTCTTTTGCGACTCCCACTTTTTTGGAACGATTCCATTAAATATAGGACACGTCTGAATCACCCTCTCCTTCTTACCCCCTTTGCCTCTCTCCCACTCCAAGTTTTCTCCTTGCCTCCCGACCCTTTTCCCCAGGACCTTCCATGACCCCCGCCTCTCACAGGATATCTAATGGCCTATCTCCCTATTCCTCTTGCTACTACGTCGGCACTCCCACTCTCCGCCTTCTTCTCTTTCTTGAGTGAGGTGGTGGGAGAGAGGGAGAGTAGGCTGAGGGATTCAGGGAGTGGAACCGGAGGTGGGGTACAAATCGCGGATGTGTGTGGATGGAGGAGGGAGGGAGAGAAATTTCGGTTCCGGAAAGGAAGTTGGAGTGCGTGCGTGTGTGCGACTGCGTGCGTGTGGGTGGAAGGATATAAAGTGGGCGGTGTTATATGACTCCAAGCGTTTAAGGGGGGAGGGAGTAAAAGGTGAGGGCCGACAAACCTCCCATCCCCCTCCCTCCGCATGCCTTTACCAACCCTCTTCCACCCCGCGATAAAAGGGGACAGAATTAAAAGGAAGAAAAATAGGGATGATGAATTGGCCAGAGAAATTTTTTTTCGGTCGTAATTTTTTTACGCTTTTTTATATATTATTCAGGAAACTCTGTGAATCCTAACAGTAGAGCAGAGGAAGAGAAATAGAAAAGTTTCCGTTGGTTTTGTTATTTTCAGTGAACCGAGTTGAGTCAACAAGCAAACAAATATCTCTTCATTTTCGAATTGGCGATTTTTTTGTTTCTACGTAATTAATTACCGGACGATGTAGGTTTTATGCTACGTATTCAATTGGATGAATGGCGGTTGGTAATGGGACAGTTTGGAAAGGAATTCCCCGTGAGATATAAATAGACATAGGAGACGGTTTTTCGGAGTAGTTTACGGCCACTAACGTGGGATTAATTCGAAGTCGCAAACATTTTAGTTTCCCGAAAGGTTAAACGCAAAATGATTTGAGCCTGACGAAGAGATTATTTCAATTTTTTCATTCACCTCGGTCAAATGTTCTAGACGAAATAAATCAACTAGGAAGAGTGATGCCATAAACATATTTGTTTGATTATTACTAATTTTATTCAAAGGAAAATTTTAGTTTCTGCTAGAGTTTATTAAAAGCATATCATAATTATATTGACTAACTATTTTCCCGACTGAAATGCGGAAAAATGATGGTATAAATAAAAATTGTATGTTAGTATATTGAAAACTTTCCAATTATCCTACCTATATACGTAAACTATTAAAACTTTTATAAAATGTTTTGTAAATTGTAACTGTTTTATAAATTATATATAAGTATATATGTATATATATATATATATATATATATATATATATATATATATATATATATATATATACATATACATATACATGTATGCATATACATATTATATATATACATACACATTTTATCTACAGTATCAAATGCCTAGTTAATAAATAAACTCGAATTTATGGAAGAGGGCTTACATGAACCTACTCAGCTCAGAAGAAAAGGAACAACGATCGTTCATGCCAAAAACACACTTTTGTTTTAAATGCAGTTTTCATTACCGACCTACCGTAAAAAAATTCCTACAATGTTTGATAATGATTTATAATTACCACAATAATAATTAATTTTTCTTTTCTTCTCCAAAACAATAACTAACTACAAATGGACATTTTTTTACTAACTAACATGCGATGGAAATATTTGATTTTTAGAAAAGTTTTAAAATAAGTAACTATTCACTTCCCTATATAGTATGCCAAATTTTTAAGTTTTACCTATGATAATAGGTTAACGTTTTACTAAAGGGCTGAATATAAAGCATTATTATTCTCTAAGAAGGAAGCTGTATTGAGGAAGTCAAAGTTAAGTGTATAAAATGCTTCAGTATATAAAAATTGTTCTTAAGTCGGGTATTTTTTTTGTAGAATATTAGTATACGTCGTCCTTTGAAAGATATGTTCCTCTCTTAGTGCCGTATGTCAAGATTTCAATAATCTCTAAAAATTTGTGTACCAAATAAAAACAAACAGATAAACGCCGGAACAAGCCCAAAATAAGAAAATAACTTGGATGACAGTATATTTTCCCAGCTATGCGTAATATCACAATTTTACCAGTTGAAAAATATCATTCCGCAGTGCCATCCTATTAGGAAGGATATTAACCCTGTATAAAACGGTAAACATTTTAAGAGGGATGTTTTGTTTCGACAAATCCCACAAGAAAACGATACTTAAGGTTAACAGTAGGCAGGTATACGTATATGCAGTAACGTCAAGCGGGAACGTCTCCCTATAAATTCCCAAAAGAGACAGACAACACCTTTATCCCTAACCCCTCTATTACTCTCTCACTTAATCTCTACTTTCATATACCTTATCAGAAAAATTCCCATTTATCATATTTCATGTACAGAGGGAAATAACGACTTCGTACTTCCTACGCACCCCGAACACCACCAATTCGCCCCACTCAACCTGATCCATTACAATTGTCCCACAATCCCCCCTCCCCCCCAAACGTGCCCCTCGATCACGTGTACTCGTATAGGCGAATGAAGGATTTTGATGATTAGTTGTGCATTTTGTAAACTATTTTGCACTGTTTCTATTTACAGTCAAATGATAGAGGTAGATGTGGAAACGAAAAACAGACTATTCATTAATATTATGGATTTCTAGGCACTATTAATATCTTCTGTCTTGCAGAATTCATGAAAGGGTGCCGTTCACTATCCTAAAAAAATGAGAACATTAATTCGTTTACCCTAAGTATTTCAAATCTTGCTGAACAGCTATTACATATAATATTTTTCAAAGCAAAAAAACTCTACGAAGAGGTTTCGAGGCGAGGTAGGGTTATTCAATCTACGAATAACGTTCAAAATTACCTGCTCAAAAGAAACGCTTTATTTCTTGAAGTTCTTAAAAGTGATAGTGAATGTGTTGCGAAAATAATATAACGTTTTAAACCATCTACAGTGCATATTTAAGTATAAATAAAATACAGTTTAGTGATATGGGCACACTTGACGATTCCAGTGTTATATGCAATATGCAAACAACATCAAATATATGAAATTCATACCGAGATGAGTAACATAAAAATAAAGTTTTTAATTCCAAAATATAAAATAATGTTTAACGAGATCTAGTTTTCACTGTGGCGTACTATCATCAAGCTTAAGATGCTTCTTGAATAGAATACAACATTTTCAGATTGCAAAAATCACTCCCCTTAACCGGGATTCGAACCTAAATACCTTAATATATGGGAGAGTGCTTTATCCAGATAAGAAGCGTCCCGAAATCTCGGAGTATATGCATGTCGAAGGCATTCCAGTTCCCCCCTCCATTTCTATTGAGCCCTATGGAAAAAAAACTTTTTTCCCAAATTTTCAATTTTTGATGTGATAAGATAGTGACTGCAGTCTCATCAATGAAGAAGAAAGCTGAACTAATATAATACTACATTTTTCGGAATTATTCCAAAGAGAAAAACGGCTACAAATACATTAAAGCCACCATTTGAAACACACTGGTCACGTGCTACCTTGTTTATGTTTGATTTTCAATTGTGATGAAAAGATATGAATTACTGGTGCAACTCAAATATCGGAATGCTATGGCTTGAATAGATTACCTCTTTCACGACCCCCATAATTATATACTATGAACTTTCTTTGCTTATAATTCCTCATGAAATACTAAAGGTTCATACATGATTTAATATTGATTACCATCGTGTACTCTTAAAGTCGTATTGTACGCTAAATCGTATTCACGGGATTCATTCACCTAAAGGCTCCAAATTTCTCCGCCACGTGCTCCTCATCGCTCAGTCGTAGACCTGCGGCGCTTCCGCGGAAGATATTTCCAGACACGCAGAAACCCCTCCTTTTCCATCGCAACATCCTCATTCCCTACCACTTCCATACCGAACACCCTACACGACACGTGACATTGATTTTCCAAAACCACCCTCCTTTCCGTTTCCTTTTTACCCTCCTTCTACCTTCCTCCTCCATGCAAAATGGAGCATCACCTGTCTATAGATATTAAAACCCCACCCTCATTCTCGTATAGAGTAGCAACCCCTTCTCCTTCCGAAATATGCAGGGTTCGACGTCAATTCCTCTCTTTCCTAGAATTCTAGGCATATCTGTCCTTGAGACATCGCATCAATTTGTGAAATTCCAGAAAGCCTGGGACTAGAGATTGTGGGAAAACTATAAATGCGCAATCACAAAAAAAGTTACTTCAAATGTATCCATGGTATACTGGTTTGTACAATCTACATGTACGGCAGAGAGAGGAGCGGTGTCAGAAGATGAACATAGCTAATTTCACAAAATTAAATAAGAGAAATGCCAGGACAGAAAAAACCGAAGAAAATGGATTTTGATCGAGTCAAAGGAAACATACATTTTGTTTTTAAGGGAGAGTAACTAAGGAAGAATGGGTTTTGATATTGATTAAACCACAGTATTTGAAAACATTTTATGAAAAATATAATCGACTTTAAGTGAGGCAGAAAGGAAATGGTATAGTAACTTAGGGAAAATGAAGTTCTACCTGTAGAAAGCGTATTGACAGAAATAAGGCCCTCAAAGTAAGGAACACTATTTCAATAAAATAACGGGAGCATATTCTTCTTTGGAATTGAAGCATGGGCAAGGACAACTAAAAATATAAGAATTAAGGCAATCAAAATGTGGTGCAACACAAGATAATTACGACGACTAAATAGCGGCTCAAATGACTCACGATGAGGACTTGGGAAGGAAAAAAAGGAAACAAATGTAATGTAAACCCAAATCATGCATTAATAAACTTATTCTGCATACTCGTATGTTAAGTCGATGTATTGAAGAAGGCAATTTTTCAGGGAAAGGGAATGCAAAGAGCTTCAAAGGAATACTCAGCTTCGGATACACGAAATAAATAAGAGCAGACATCATGCTTGCGTAAGATGTTTCGAGGGGGAATCTCCTCATGAAACGGAAACAGTTTGCGACCATTGTCACAAACCTCTCCCAACCTCACTCCCCGAAAGCCTCCGCACTCTCAACCTCCCCTTTTGGAACCATTTCACAACGGAAGCCTCGTAAGAGCCTTTCTTTAATCAGTGAGGGAAAATTAATACTTGCACGGAGGGAGCTTGGTGGAACGGAGGGGTGCTCGTGGAGACCGGAAGGGGGCGTAGGTGGGATGAATTCGTTGCTAAGCGATGGATGATGAGGGAGCGAGGGCGGTGTGGGTTTGATAAGATTGATTTTGGGCAGATCAAAATCTATTTTTGCGACTTATTTCTAAATAAGGTGGAAAATAAATTGCTGCTAACACAAAGAGCTGTGTCAAATGGATGTAAAACGCACGAGTGGGTAAGACGATGTGGTATATACAGGTATATATACCTGTACGTGTATTTTTAATAACTATTATTGTAGATTAGAACTTCTGGTTGTAAGATGTGATTGAATGTCATAATTGGTACCAAATTCAATGATAAACCGATCCAAATCGTTTTGTGTAATGACACTTGTATCCTTTCGCCTTACATAAAATCCAACTGAGACCTGCGACGATCATTCATGAAATTTAGCTGCAGCATTAGCTGTAGAATTAAGTACAGGATCACTTTAAAAACATCACAATGCAGTTTTCATCATTTCTAATAAATCAGTAATAAATTAGATTTACAAGAGGAAAATGTAATCATTCTGTAATAATTTCAGTATTTTGACCGTTAATAAACTTTTTATTTTGTTATTGCCACCCGGATTTTGCCCAATCGCCACCGCAGTAAGTTAATAAACTTGAATAACTTGATGTTTTCTTTGCCAATGCACACATATATAACTAACTCTAATGATAATTTTAACCGTAATTATAGATATAATTTCAATTTTTTTATTTTTTCCAAAAACGAAACAAAGTTTATTTCTCTATAGACTGACGTACTGTTTTTTTAAAATTACTTCATGGGAAAATCAATCTTATTCAAATGTATTACAGGATATAACCAAAGTTTAAAAACCTTTCTTCCCGATAACACCGAAAGCAAAGATCCCAAAAAAGAGAGAGAGCCAATTATTTTCGTGCGAGCGGTGTACTAGAAGGTAGGAGTGAATTTCGGTCTTCAAATTGCCTGCACGTCGAGCCGACGAGAAATCATCTCCCACGGACTGAAGCGAGAGAAAACAAAGGGAGCAGTTGCTGTTGGTTGGGGATATTGAATTTCGATGGAAGCTGCCAAGTGTATGAAGGATATCTGTTCCGCGGAAATAAAAGACTCGCGTTTCACTGAGGGGGTCCTTAACAACCCACCAGGATTTTGTCCTCCCTCCTCACTCTCCCCTCTTTAGCCAGGCCACCAACCAGGTCGGGTGAAACGCGCAATAGGATCCCGGAGGGAAAAACGACAAATTATAGCCCCCCTCGTCGAAGGCGAACGCCTGGGGAACGGGGCGGGGAACCTGGATTTCGGAGTGATGGGACAGGATGATACGAGAATCGAAGAGGGGAAGGTTCTTGGACTTGGGTGTGGGGTACACTTGCCACATCCCATCCTAACGAAACGAACTTCTTACCAAAACGCGACTCTTCCCGTGAATAGGACCTTAAAGCTAAATGCGTCACGTGAGTGTATGCATCTCGTCTTTCTCTCCGTCGAGCGGGGAGAGGGGAGTTCCACGGGATACCAAAGAAGGGGGACTCGAGATACCTGTCATAATGGGCGTCTCCACCGTACCGTCTTTAAAAACTCTCGGTTGAACTTCTGCGACGGCTCTCTTGGGAGAGGCATGTTTCTGAACGGAATTGGCACGTGTAGATACCGAATAAGATTTCCAGTTGAGGGATTTATTTCGAGACGGTAAAAAACTGAAAGGTTTCCTCTCACAAAAATCAGGTGAACTGCGACGTAAAAATATCTACAGATATAAAATTTGATTCCAGTTAACTTGACATAAATTGGCTACCTTTATTGACACAGATTTAATAAAATAGCTACGCGGCTATTGATGGAGGGCACTTATGGATCATATTTGGTAACCTGGAGGGGTATAATTATGAAGAGGAAACATTTCTATTTATGTGCTCCTTAATTCAACCTAAACATATTTCTCATGAACATAAATGTCTTAGGTGGCCATCAAAAAATGCGGAGAACTCGTTTTTACACTTTTCATGCATTTTATAAAAAAGGTTAACACACAAATGGCAATGATGCATTGCTTTAATGCTTTAGTATAGTTTGTGCACGGTGAAAAATACTACTCAATAGTCTATTCAGTTTCCTTATGTGCTAAATAGACACATGATTAAAAATTATCATTCTAAATCATAATATACATGAAAAACTCACCCTTTGGAAGTAGGGAAATTCAAAAAAGTCCACTTATTGTTATTTCAGTGAATTCATCCCTTAAGAATCTCCTTTCATGCTTGCATATTAATGTACCATACAAGAAATTCTTACATTTCTGAGAAAATATCTTCCATTGCTTAAATTACTAATATTCCTTGGTTTGAACCTATTCATCCATATGTACCCACGATATACGACCTGCTTTTAAAACCTTCCATTTTAAAACATTCAATTTCCTCTCACATTTTTGTTGGATAATTTTATTGTCTTCCATTCACTTAACTTGGCCAAAAGTGACTAGGACATTCTTTAATAAATGTCAATTAACGATCCAATTCTAATGGATTCATTAGCCAACTGTTCCTCATTCAGCATAACATATTTTAACTTAAAGAGTTGGTGGTTAACCCTCTGAACTTAGCCAGCATTTTGATGGGCGTTTTAGTTTTCGTTTAAAACAAAAATGTGTTTTGGAGTATCAATTGCGCATTATCATTTCACTTGTATCTCCATTTTTGCCTACGTTTCCAAACTATCGCAAAACTGTGAGGGAAGAAAGATAGCAACTTTATCTGATATTTTGTTCCAAGAAGAGAAAAATAGTATTTATTCAACAATGATTATTATTTAAAAAAGAAAATTATTTTTCATTTTGTTTATTCATTATTTCATAAAACATATGAAAATAGCAACAGTTGAAATTAATATTTCTTCATTCACGCCTAATTAAAAGACGGGTTTGACGTATTTGACGGTTGACGAGTATGATGTATGTGACATGCGGCTTTAGATAAAATATGTAAATCATGAAGAAAGGGATTTAATTATGTCAAAACTTTTATATTTTTATGAATAAATATTTATATAATATAAAGTTTTAATAATATATATTATAAAAATATATCAAAAATAAATAAATATATTATATGATTTTTTATATTATATACCTATATATATACCATAAACGCAGTAATCAACCCGAAGGTCGGTTTAGTAGGTGATGGTAGAGTTCACCCATGTACCAAGCCCGACGGCGTGTGAATAGTCACACATCAGGGTAGGGAGCCAGTTCCTTTCCCTGTGCCGGTAATGGTTCCCCAGGAAGATGTGGTACCCGAAAAATGAACTAGCTTGGGTGGAGCTGCAGGTGCCCAAAGTACAAAATTTCCAAATATCGATATATATATATATATATATATATATATATATATATATATATATATATATATATAGTGAAATTTGATGTACAACGAGTTGAATATTTTGAAACCTGACTCCTTCATAGAGGCACACATCTAAGAAAAACTAAACCAGGTGCCAGGTGCTGCAGGTGCCCAAAGTGCCCGGGAATCGAACCTGGGACCCTCCGGTCAGTAGTCCAACGCTCTAACCACAAGACCACCGCGGCCCACATACACACACACACACATATATATATTTATTATTAGGTAATCTACCGGTTAAGGTAGGTTTTTGGATGGACACAACTATCAAATAAACATTTTGTGACTCCCCACCTAGCAAACTAATCTATATCAGGTCCCTCTTCATCTCGGTGTACTTCTTTCCTCCATTCATCCCGTCCAACATCCCTATCCTGTTCCTACCCTTACCTCGCTTGCCCAACATTCTCCCCTCTATTACCCTCTTCAACATTCCACTACCGCTCAATACGCCTTTCATCCATTTTTCCTGCCTCCATAGGATTTCTCTCAACAAACCCCTCTCCTCCCCCACCATTTCTAGTACTTCCTCATTTGTTTTCCTTTCGGTCCATTTCACCTTCTCCATTCTTCTCCACACCCATATTTCAAAAGCCTCCAATCTTCGTCTATCCTCCTGCTTCAGCGACCACGTTTCCGCGCCGTACATAGCTACGCTCCATATCAGAGTTTTTACGAGCCTTGTCTTAACATCCCTACTCAACGTCCCCGTCATCAACTCCCTCCTCCTTGAGAAAGCCTCCTTGCCTAGCGCAATTCTTCTTCTTACGTCCCTACCACTTTGACCGTATTGGTCCAAAATACATCCGAGATATGTAAACTGTTCTATCTGCTCTATTTTTCCCCCGCCTATTTTAATATTTAGCTTAGCTTTTTTCTTTCTGGAAAATCGCATTACCTTTGTTTAATTAATATTGATTCTCATCCCATATTTATCGCACTGAACCTCCAATTCACTCAACAATGCTTGCAACCCCTTGGCTGACTGAGCAACTAATGCTTGGTCATCAGCAAACCTAACCGATTTTACGAATTCCCCTCCGACTTTCATTCCTACCTCCAGTTCTTCCCATGCCTCTTTAATCATTTCCTCTTCATATACGTTGAAGAGTACCGGTGAAAATGGGCAACCCTGCCTTACACCTATTTCTAACACTGCCCATCCGGACTCTCCGTTCCCCACTCGCACCTGAGCAGTCTGAGACATGTACAAGTTGCGGATCAGTCTCCTGTCCCTCCAATCCATTCCTATTTTCTGCAATACACGCATTAATTTTTCCCAATTCACTCTATCAAACGCTTTTATCGAATTAAAACCACAGGTATTGCAGATTATCGAAATCTACAAAACAGGCAAAAACGTCCTGATTGTATTCTATGTTCCTATCGATTAATGATCTCATTGCTCCAATGGCATCACGCGTACCTCTTCCTTTCCTAAACCCAAACTGATCATCCCCTAAGAAATCATTTGCCTTACTCTCTATCCTTTTGTTGATGATCCTGAGAATAACTTTAACTGCGTGGGATATCAAACTTATTGTTCTGTAATCCTCACATGACGTAGACTTTGCCTTTTTTGGAATAGGAACTAACACCGATCTCACAAAATCTTCCGGCCAGATTCCTTCCTCATAGATACTACGAATCAGTCCATATATGGCCTCCTTGCCACCCTTTCCTAACCATTTCAACATTTCTACAGGAATGTTGTCCACCCCCACGGCCTTATTTGCTTTCATTTCCTTTAATGCCCTTTCTATTTCATCGTCGAGTATGCCTGGACCTAAGCTATCTTCTTCTACGTAATGTTCCTTTTCTATGTCTAACCTTGTCGGCCTAAGTTCTTTGCCATACAGTGTTTCTATATATTCCTTCCATCTCTCTTGGATTTTTCCTGGTTCAACAATTAACTTACCCCACTTATCTTTAACTGTTAGCACAGATCTTCTTTTCTTACTTCCCGATAAAAACTTAACCTTGCTGTATAGAGCACCAATTTCACCCTTCTTCTGTAAATTTTCCATATCCTCGCATTGCGCATGTATATATATATTTTTTTTTAGGTAATCTACCGGTTAAGGTAGGTTTTTGGATGGACCCAACTATCAAACAACATTTTGTGACTCCCCACCTAGCAAACTAATCTATATCAGGTCCCTCTTCATCTCGGTGTACTCCTTTCCTCCCTTCATCTCGTCCAACATCCCTATCCTGTTCCTACCCTTACCTCGCTTGCCCAACATTCTTCCCTCTATTACCCTCTTCAACATTCCACTACCGCTCAATACGCCCTTCATCCATTTTTCCTGCCTCCATAGGATTTCTCTCAACAAACCCCTCTCCTCCCCCACCATTTCTAGTACTTCCTCATTTGTTTTCCTTTCGGTCCATTTCACCTTTTCCATTCTTCTCCACACCCACATTTCAAAAGCCTCCAATCTACGTCTATCCTCCTGCTTCAGCGACCACGTTTCCGCGCGCTACATAGCTACGCTCCATATCAGAGTTTTTACGAGTCTTGTCTTAACATCCCTACTCAACGTCCCCGTCATCAACTCCCTCCTCCTTGAGAAAGCCTCCTTGCCCAGCGCAATTCTTCTCCTTACGTCCCTACCACTTTGACCGTGTTGGTCCAAAACACTTCCGAGATATGTAAACTGTTCTACCTGCTCTATTTTTTCCCCGCCTATTTTAATATTTAGCTTAGCCTTTCTCTTTCTGGAAAATCGCATAACCTTTGTTTTATTAATATTTATTCTCATCCCATATTTATCGCACTGAACCTCCAATTCACTCAACAATGCTTGCAACCCCTTGGCTGACTGAGCAACTAATGCTTGGTCATCAGCAAACCTAACCGATTTTACGAATTCCCCTCCGACTTTCATTCCTACCTCCAGTTCTTCCCATGCCTCTTTAATCATTTCCTCTACATATACGTTGAACAGTACCGGTGACAATGGGCAACCCTGCCTTACACCTCTTCCTAATACTGCCCATCCGGACTCTCCGTTCCCCACTCGCACCTGAGCAGTCTGAGACATGTACAGGTTGCGGATCAGTCTCCTGTCCCTCCAATCCATTCCTATTTTCTGCAATACACGCATTAATTTTTCCCAATTCACTCTATCAAACGCTTTTTCGAAATCTACAAAACAGGCAAAAACGTCCTGATTGTATTCTATATTCCTCTCGACTAGTGATCTCATAACTGCAATGGCATCACGCGTACCTCTTCCTTTCCTGAACCCAAACTGATCATCCCCTAAGTAATCATTTGCCTTACTCTCTATCCTTTTGTTGATGATCCTGAGAATAACTTTAGCTGCGTGGGATATCAAACTTATTGTTCTGTAATCCTCACATGACGAAGCCTTTGCCTTTTTTGGAATAGGAACTAACACCGATCTCACAAAATCTTCCGGTCAGATTCCTTCCTCATAGATACTACGAATCAGTCCATATATGGCCTTCTTCCCACCTTTCCCTAACCATTTCAACATTTCTACAGGAATATTGTCCACCCCCACAGCCTTATTTGCTTTCATCTCCTTTAATGCCCTTTCTATTTCATTGTCGAGTATGCCTGGACCTAAGCTAACTTCTTCTAAGTCATGTTCCTCTTCTATGTCTAACCTTGTCGGCCTAAGTTCTTTACCATACAGTGTTTCTATATATTCCTTCCATCTCTCTTGGATTTTTCCTGGTTCAACTATTATCTTACCCCATTTATCTTTAACTGTTAGCACACATCTTGCCTTCTTACTTCCCGATAATAACTTAACCTTGCTGTATAGAGCACCAATTTCACCCTTCTTCTGTAAACTTTCCATATCCTCGCATTGCGTTTTCCACCATTCTTCTTTTGCTTTATTTGTGGCCCTTCTCAATTTATTGTTTAACTCTTTGTACTTCATTTTGCCTAACTCTGTGTTTACATTTTTCCATCTTCTTCTCTCATCCATCTTTGCAATCATCTCATCCGTTACCCATGGTTTCCTTATCCTTTTCCCGTTAACGGTTCCTATAGTGTCTTTAGCGGCTTCCAATATCCCTTTCTTGATACATTCCCATTTTTCTTCGATAGTACTCAGTTCTTTACCGTCATCCATCATTTTCTCTACAACCTCCTGATACTCCTTCCTCGTTAATTCATTTACTGCTTCTAAATTCCATTTTTTAGCCCGGCGCCCTAGCCTTATCTTCTTGAAACGAACATTACATTTCATAACAACTAAATTGTGGTCAGAGTCCGCATCCGCTCCTGGGAAACTGTGCGAATTTATCACACTGTTCCTAAACCTGTGCCTAACCATAATGTAATCTAACTGATACCTTTCTGAGTCACCTGGCATTTTCCATGTATACCTACGCCTTTTGTGGTGTCTAAACCATGTGTTAGTGATGACTAACCCCTGTCTCCTGCAGAATTCAATTGCTTTCTCCCCGCGTTCATTCCTCGTGCCTAACCCATAGTCCCCCACCTCACCACCATCTCTTCCTTCGCCTACCGTCGCATTCCAATCCCCCATCACTATCAAATGTTTCCCTGCAGGAACACTCGCGATGATATCCTCTAACTCCTCATACATCCTATCGACTTCTTCCTCCTTGTGGTTGCTCGGTGGCATGTATACCTGAATAATGACCAAGTTCGTCGGCTCTGCTTTAATCTCTACGAGTAAAATTCTATCTGTCGCTTGCTCTATGTTGACTACGCTTCTTCCTACCCCTTTATTTAAAATTACGGCAACCCCTCGTTGGCTCTCGTCCCCGCCGCTGTATATTACTCTATAATTGTCACTCCAGTAATCCCCGCTATCCTTCCATCTCACCTCGCAGAGGCCTAAAACATCTATGTTACCTCTTTCCATCTCTCGCTTAATATTTTCTAATTTGCCTCTCCTCAACATTGTCCTGACGTTCCAGGTTCCTATTCTAACTACTTTCGCCTTCTTCTGAGTCTTCTGTCCTGCTGAAGTTATTCCTTCCCCGCAAGGGTTTCGTGGGATGACGACCGCGGAAGCCTTGCCTCTCCCGCTGCCGGGCACGACACACGGCCTCTTGGGCCGTGTCCCGTAGTTGCCAGGACTCATATTATCTATAGTGCCCATCATAATATTCTTGGGAATCATAATTGAGGTGGTTTCCCGTTGCCTTCCTCAATAGTGTTTTTAACGTGACACCATCACTTAATGGCCGCCCCACTGGGGTCAGACGCCATTGCAGCCGCCTCACTGAGGAACAGACGCTGCGTGGACTACCTTTCGTCTGGCTCCTAACCTTCGACCTATCTGGCATGGGTGACCCTTCCAGGAGTAATTATTATTACTCCCGCCAGCACAGCTCTAGGGGTCATCGGAACACACAAGCCCTTCCACCACGACAAGGTTGTAGTCCATGGGAGGGGGTATATATATATATATATATATATATATATATATATATATATATATATATATATATATATATATATGCGGGTCCCGGGCGGCCGGTCGATTTCCGGGCAAGGCACTTTGGGCACCTGCAGCTCCACCCAAGCTAGTTGATTTTTCGGGTACCAGATCTTCCTGGGAAACAATAACCGGCACAGGGAAAGGAACTGGCCCCCCTACCCTGATGTGTGAATATTCACACGCCGTCGGGCTTGGTACAAGGGTGAGCTCTACCATCACCTACTAAACCGACCTTCGGGTTGATTACTGTGTTTATGGTTTATATATATATATATATATATATATATATATATATATATATATATATAAAGTGAAATTTGATGTGCAACGAATTAAATATTTTGAAACCTGACTCCTTTATAGAGGCATACATCTAAGAAAAACTAAACCAAAGTATATACTAGCAGAAACATATATTTAAAAATGATGACGCAATTCATAACAGATGTAAAAATGAAAAAAATGTAGACATGTATGTTAGTCGCGGGAAGAAAATTAGATCGAGAGATTCAAATAAAACTAATTTTGTTGATGAGGTGACTGGGACGAAGGTTTTTAATGATTTTATATTCTTGCTGTTAAATGCAGAGAGACTCCAGGGAACATAAATAACATGAAAAACGTGTTTTCAAGCAAAATTATGGTTCTTAGGTTGACGGTTAAATTTGGAAATTTAAAAGTTAACAATATAACTTTAAATATTTGCGACCTTTTAGAGCAGTGGTTACGTGTGTGCACGGAGGACTTGGAGTGGAGGTGACAAAGAGTATGGCTAAATGTGAAAACTACCCACGTTCGTCTCCCAGCATAGTAGGTTCCCCGTTTTTAATTAAGACCTTGACGTTTTATAAGTTTAGGTACCAAATAAGGGGATGACACTGTCGTAAAACTTCCGTAGGTCTTAATTGAAAAGACTGTGAAAGCCACTTGTTCTGGAAACTATTACATTATTGATTTTTTTATAATTAAACTCAGAGCAAAGTTCTCGGATGCCTAATCACTCATTTTTCACGTAATTAGCGTCTAAGTAACTTTTCTTGTTTTTTAGCTTTACATACTTGGCACCAAAAATATTCATTTATCCTTAGTGTCGTTATGCAAGCGTAGCTGAAAATATTGCAATTCTCAAAAGGAAACTTTTATACTATGTTAATCTGACTGGAATATATTTCAGTTACAGGCAATCACGAGTTAATAAAAATGCCCATGGAAACTAAATAAATTAATTGAAAATGAAAATGAAACATGAAAATATAAATACAAAGAATCTTATTAGGTTTAATTTGACAAAAGTTTGATAAAATAGGAAGCACATTAAAACCCCATTTTATTGCTTCTGACTCACATTACCTCTAATCCCATTATTACAAATACAATGAAAAATAGTTAAATGGCCGGTTGAGGAAAAAGGATTGGAGAATACAAACATCTGATTCCTTTTGAACTGATTTCCTGACTCCTAATTTCCGAGTGAGACCTACTGTACTACTTGCATTTTTTCATGCAGAGGTTTCTTTGGGAGTTCTTCTCTCAGTTTCAATGGTTCTTCTCTCATTCTCTACAGAGGGTATTTAAAAGGGCCAAGGGAAAACTCAGTGAAAGACAAGCCGGTTAACCACGGCTCCGACCACTGTACTACCTTTCGCTTTCAAAGCATGGCGCCTGCGCAGTTGCATCCGTCCAGGCTGAGGTGGCACCTGCAGTGCACTAAGACTCCTGGTGTTTTCCCTCCTTTCTGACATACTTCCCCGAGTTTTTCTGATCTTTAAGAACCCAAGCTGGTATCTATCTCTCTTATCTCCTCTTATCATCCTTCTGAGGTATCGTACTAATCAAGGGTTTGCCTGTGGGTTTTCGTTTCTATAATGCTAGTCCTCACCCACCGGCTGCTCTGGCATTCTTGGGGGTAGGAATGGAGAATAATTTCTGGTCATTCTCGCTGGACCTAGGTGGTCGCTGCTGTAGTGTCTCCAGACCCATATATTGCTCCGTTTGTCCCTTCCATTGCCCTTCCTTTCCTATTTTCACTTTCTCCAGGTATTCCCTCGTGTTTCTCAGCGGTTAAAATTAACCACCAAGTGACAATGAGGATTACCTACTTTTGTCACTCTACAAATGATGCCGGAAAACCTTCTAATGAATTTGAAGAGGTCAATCCAAGGGCAATCAATTTTCCTCATTTGCCTTAATTTATGGTAAAGGCGTGGATCCAGACCCGTTCCTCAAAAGGGGCGCCATGATAACGACGTCCGTTATTCCTAGAGTTGCTCGAACTCTATAGTATAGTTTGGTTACATACACCGGTAAGTCATTCGTATAGTTTATCCTGAATTTGCATGATTTTTATCAAGTGCAGAGAATTTTCCAAACTCCGTTAGGAAACCCTTCACGGGAAATAAGTAACCATTTTTTAATTCGACAAATTCGAAATCCGTTCGTAGACGAGCGGTAAAAAATTAAAAAAATTAAAAATATTTGCACTCTTACAAATGATATCCTTATTTTTTAATCATTTTATGGATTCGAATATTAACGATAAGAATTAATTTAAATTTAGCTTATATTAAAGTCTATTGTTGACAAAACTATTTAAAATATGTGGGAGCAAAAAAAAACGAGAACATCGATCTCTCTCAGCTAAATCCTGGTACTATTTAAATTTGTGACTGTTAAATTTATTTCACACATTTCACACAATTTCATATAAAACATACTGTAAGATATTAGCTAACGTTAGCATCTCCCTAGCATAGGCATACTCTTTTTCAAGACGCACTCGTAAGCGGGTCACGTAGTTCCCATCTTCGCTGCTCGACCTCCACTTGCTCATAAGGAAACCTCCGCTGAAAACTCAATTCGAAGTCGCACTTCTCTATCAATTATCAGGAAATAGGGTGTGATTCCTATGGTTCTGTGTTGTCTGAACAACAAACGCGCATAACGGAAACCAAATGTTTATACCATTTGTCTTTATTTTCTATACACTGACTAAAAATGTCCAATTAGTTTCTGTTAAACCGCTCCACCCAACCATCAGGTTGATAATGGTAGGGTGGTGTCTGTGTTCACCAAACGTATTAATTTTCGCACCTTCTGGAAAAGTCTATATTTTATTTGACATCCCAGGTCCGTGTGAGTTTCCTGAGGAGATTTCCACTCTCACACAAACCATTAAAATGATTCACCACTGTTTCTGACTCTTTGATACACATTGAATAAGCCTGGATGCATATGGTGAACTCATAATTGTACTAGTTTTTATGGGAGGCGACCAAAAGCTAAATCCATTTGCGCCATTAGGAAAAGAGGGGAAAGAAAGCGTAGAGAGAAGCCCGGGGTCTATATTAGTCTACTCCTGTCTAAAAGCGCCAATGGGACCGCGGTTTAACGTCCCATCCGACGGACGTCGTACCCACTCAAAATACTCTCCACAAAGCACCTCAAGAAACGGTGGACTCATCAGGGAACAATGATACGTGCCGAACATTGTTTAGGGAGGCCCTAAATATCCAGGGAAATACTTTTTATCGGGACGTTATCAATAACGTTATTAGGTAAATGGACGGTGATTTAACCAGTATATCTCGCATATGCGGCAACACATCTCCAGGTTCTGCGTGCAAAGAAAAAAAGTTTTCTCTTTTCGTCCTTATAGACACAATTAGCCACGGGGTCTCCTTCTTTTTCTTCCCACTTTTGAAAGAACACTCCTAAAAGTATATCACATTAAGTCTCCTAATTTGACACACCTCAGGCTTAACCTAAGTCGCTATGGCCCCTCCTTTCTCGTCACCGACTGAGGAGATTACCTCTCGGTTTACCTTCATGGCGTCTCCTTGTTTTCCGGAGAGAAAGCGCGATGGCATTTTACTCTCAAGTGACCCTCTTCGCCGCACATCCAACACCGAAGCCCGCAACCTTTACGCCTCACCCAGTTAGCAAACGCTTCAAACCAGGAGTGGGACCACGAGGCACCTCAAAATACGGATTTCAGTATCATTGTTTTCGTTGTATATTGTAACTATTGTAATATTGTTGTATATTGTTATTTGTAACAATGTTATTAGGACGATGAAAATGCAAAAATTACTGCATTCAGATTATTACTAAAATTAATAAATAAATAATTGATATAAATAAAAATGTCATTCCAGGAATTCGGCGTCCTTTGGGAAAATTGTGCCGTTTTCGGTTGACTTTCTTATAGAAAGTTGAAACGCCGTCCTTATGCTTCTCGTGGATTTTCATAATTTTTGACGTATCCTGAAGTTTGTGAAAATAGGCGAGAGCGTTTCTCATGGGACTTTACGGGATAACAACTGTAGGGTAATACTCGGAGAAAACAAAAATGCCACTTGCCACCCTCGGCGTCTAGGTAACAATTAGTTATACTCAATTGCATGCACTTTCACTAACCTCCTGTGTGTTGTGTCAAAACCCTTCCCGCATGCCCGCATTGGAATGCCATTAAGTAATGTATTGCTGTTTACAGTATTGTTTGCTCTGCTTTTGGCACCCTAAATATCCCCTTCCATCCCTTGTCTCTCTCCGTGGGTGAGCCCTCCTCCTACCTGCAGCGTTGGGCCAGATTCCTCACCTTGGGTAGGAGAGAGTTTTACGTAGCACGTTCTTGTGGTGGTATTTCGCCTAGCTACTTACTAAAATCTAACTTGCACGTTCCTGATAAATTTCTTGCTGCATCCTGGGGTACAGTTATTTGTTGTAGTTAAGCGTATGTACTTGCATGCTTGTGGAGTGAAGGTAGATGGATGTATGTTTGCATGCGCGTGGAATGATGGGATGTTTCTATGAATGTGTGTACTGCTGTGGATTGGGGTTTGCATGTGTGTGTTGGTTTTGAATGCGGTATTTCTTTTTTCCTTTTTTGGGTGGTGACCTAACACCCCCGCCACATGCCCTTGCGGCGGCTTGCGGGGTATTATGTAGATGTAGATGGGAATGAGTCTTATGAAGCTCAAATTAACTGATTCCAATATACATTTGTTTGCATCATAGGCTCCTGAAAGCTTACGAATGAAATAACGCAGCATCTACACGAATTTTTCTATTAGTAAAACTAGGTCATAAACTTTATACGAAGTGAAAAAATTCCTCTAGGTTCTGAGCAAACCAATCAAATCTCCGTATTTCAGGACATAGTTCTTTTAAGAGAAAAATAATAAACCATACACTCACTATATTATGTTTCTTAAAAAAATTCAATTCCAAACTCGTAAAGAGCGCGAGAGGAATGTTATGGGATATACAAAATTGAAAAAAACGTAACACTACCAGCGAAAGATTTCGCTTGAAAAATAACATCACGCGGAGTGAGTAATTAATTTTGCCTATTTTTCCTGTGACATGGGAGAGAAATGAGAGAGAGAGGAGAAAGTGAAGAGACTCCAAGAATAACTAAGTCCGTTATCCTGATGAGCTAGACGTTTCTATGCTAGCTGCGCAAGTTGAAACAACCCAGTGCACTCGGTCCCAACTTTTCCGATCCATCCATCAGCCTCTATCTTCCCCCTTTCTCTCCATCCGCATTCCATACCCGAAAACTTCCACCCAACCTCACAGGGGAGTAAGCCGAAAGCCCTCTCGTGTTTGCACAATGCCTAACCCGGTGTATACACTCCGGCAACAGGTTCCCCTTAATTAGAACGTGCAAAAATGGACCGGATATATTATGCATCGTGTTCATACACACTGGCTCATTCTCAACACACAGAGGGAACAGGTTCCTGTCCCCTAGCCCCTCTGCCTGCAGCTCCTCCTCTCCTTGCCGGCACTTCAACTCTCGTGTAGCTGCGGGGGCCCGGAGGGAGAGTGTGGGCCGACTTTAACATCCCTCCTCGTGCATTGATCCTCTACTTGCTCGCTCTACGCCACCAAGCTTGTCTCCCACACACTTTATTCCTCCCCTTACATATCTACGTAAAACTCGGCCCTATTCCAACATTCTTCGCCCCTCCCCCCATTTATCCTAGACCTTCTCACATCGTTTTGCTGCGGTGAAGTGGGTTATTCAGTGACTGTGTTCATCTTCATTTGCCTTTTCTGACAAAGAACAAATGGAAGATAGTTAATATATTTTTTCGAAATGTTCATCAACTACCTCGTCGCCCTCCTCTTTATCTCGTCAACCAAATATGTGAATGACTCACGTACGCGGTACATAAAATAAGAGATACAGGATTTAATTCCCACAAAACACCCTACAAGTATTGCGCCTTAGTAACAAGAAATTGGGATTTATTAGAAGAGTACTTGGTAAATGTGTTTAAAAAGTCAAAGAGAAATGTTATTTCTCGCTGATTAGGCCTCAGCAAGAATAAGCTAAGTATATGAAACCTCACAAAGTTGGATTAATTGCTGAATCGGATTGCGTGCAGTCTAGAGGAGCTAGTTTTGTGAAACGCTGTTATTATAAACTTAGTAGCGTATCCAAAATATTAGAGCAGCTATGCTGGGAACCACTCACTGAGCAAAGGTTAAATTTCAGATTGAAGCTCTTGCATAATATGGAAGGGCGTCCCTTTAGCACTCTTGTTGAAAATTTATTATTACCCCCATCGTACTACGGTAGGAGAGATCATGTCCACAAAATTAGATATATCAAGGGTAGAACAGATAGATTTATGATGTCATTTTCTCCGCGAACTATAGGGGATTACAATAACATTTTTCGATCACGGTGGTTTCATGATCGGGTAAAAATTAATCTGATATGCATTCACCCCTTGCTACACATCCTAGCGGTAGCTTGCAGTTTACATAATTACATCATTAAAGATAAAAATGTATATTCCTATCCTCTTTGTGTAGCCACATGAAGAGCTGCAAATCATTTAATACTCGTAATATACGTAGGCGTCTTGCATGATTGGTTTTCGGTCGCCCCTTTTCCACGAGGTTTTTGGTGGATCGCGGTGTGCCAGGTGGATGAGAAAGAAGAGGGATTATATGCACAATAGCTGGAGACCTACCACCCGCAGCCAAACGTCTTCGCGGTGGCTTGCGGGGTATTATGTAGATGTATAACTACGCCTTTTGTGGTGTCAAAACCAAGTAATTGTTTTGATAAACCCCGTTCTAATACGGAACTTTATTTACCTTCTCCTCGCGATCATTTATTGTTTTTTTAGTGTAGTCCTCATTATCACCGTATCTTCCGTCTCCTACAGTCGCATTACAATCAAACATTCAAACCTTTATCAAGCATTTCTCTCCAGGAACTTCCACGAGTATATCCTCTAACTAATTGTACATGCTATCGACTTCTTTTTCTCTAAGATTGTTTGGTGGCTTGTGTACATTTGACAGCGATTGACAATTGAAATATGATGTTATGCAGAGGAAGAAATGGTAGTGATGTAAACGATTACGGTTATGAAAAGGGATAATGGTGGATAGAAAACAATAGTTTTATATCCACCACTTATTAGTTCTTCAGGTTTCAAGGCTCCACAACAATCACAATATTTTAATGGTGCACAAGGAGTATGTTCATGGGGGTATCGTTGTTAAGCAATTATTACTAAGGTATAACTGAGATATCTGGATAAATTTTACTATGCTTTTTCATTGATTCTTCAGTACATAATATTGTAGATTAAAGTCGTCAATGTTGATTTGTTTTGTTTAAGGGACCCGTATATTGAAGTGACTCTAAGTATGGAGAAGATAGAGGCTCGAAGTGTGATTAAGTTCCATCATTTAAAAAGTTACAGTGACCAAAAAATTTACAATGAAATGATGGCTGTTTTTGAAATCATAGTCCGGCATATGTCACAGATGTGAGTTTAAAAACGACGTCCCTCACATACGACATAAGAAGTAGAAGACCATATCTCAAAGACCATGCTGCCACAGTGGAGATAGAGGAGAAATTTTTTTTATTGGACCGACAAGTAACCATCCATATGATCACGAATGAGATTGATCTCAGTTAAGAAATGGTGTGAAAAAATATTATTAACGAAATACAGATATCGAAGTTGTCAGCACATATGATTCTACAGCTACACACAATTCACACGAATTCTTAAGCCTTTTTCAGTAGAAAACACTTTATTATGGGTAATCAAAGCGATGTTGTTTGAAAATTTTCTACATCCACATTATTCTTCCAACTTTGCCCTTAACGAATATTTCTTGTTTACAGAACTCAAATAAACAAGGCAGGGTGGGAAGATTTGACCGCACGAAGGTCGCCATGCAAGAGGTGGAACAATAGATGTCGACGCAATCTGCTGATTTCTACATTGACAGTCTTCGAAAATTCAAGAAACGCTGGGAGAAATGTGGACGGTGATTGAGTAGGGGAATCTTAAAAATAAAAAATAAAAAAACTTATTAAAATAAGTGAGGATTAAAAGTTTACGATACTTCCTCGTACCAACACACACATACATATTCATCAACCCACAAGATGTCGAACATATATTTATGTGTATATAAATATAAGGAAAATGGGTGGAAACAAACATATAAGTCAGGCACAAGTTTGTTGGAAAAGATGGAAGTAAGAAGATCAGAACTGGAAAAATATTTTCTTGGCCGCTAGTAAATCTAGAACTACCAAAAAATAAAATGGTTAAATTGAAAATTAGACTATTTTCACTCCTCAATTCGAATGTGAAGTTTTTGATGTATTGCTGTATTATGTATATTTGATGCATTATGATACTCTTCCAATGTGATTATAATCAAGTAGGGCTAATGAAAAAATTACCCCATTTACGCTATGGACAATTATGAAATAGAAGTGCCTTGGAGTATTTTACTCCAAGGCACTCCTAATAGATAAAAAAGAAATATTTTGTGAAAATGTCTTTCGGTGACAAATCATGTTTGGTAAAATACAACGAATCTTCCTACCTAACCAAACCTCTTCGATTTCCTTTTATGTTTGCGCATCAAAAATTAAAACTCCCTCCTCTCCTCATTCAAATGCTCCTTTAGCTCCTCCTACCCCTCGCCATCCATTCCGTCCTTTCTCCTTAAAGATTCCTCGTCCCTAGGGATATCTCTCATCAAATATCTTGCAAGGCTCTGCCCCAACTATCAGGTTCGTTTGCGAAATTTCCTCTTCATCTTCTACCATCCCCCCGAGCACTTTTTTACCTCCCAAAACCTCCTCCCATCGTCTTTTCTCATTCCTCCTTAAAGAAAACCCTCCTTCCGGGAGGAAAGAGTGTATGAGATAGTAAGAGGGAGGGAAAAAGAGAGCAGGAGATAAAAAAACAGGTGAGAGGGAAACATTTTCCGGCGCCTATGCCGAAAGATTTTCCAGGAGAGGTTGTGGAGGAGAGTGGTTAGTTTTGGAAGTGTGGGCGTGAGGAAAAGAAGCATAGAGGGTGGGACGGGCTTCAGGGCACACGAAGAGGGGCAGGGAATGATGGGAAATCTCTTCCAACGACAGCAAATTCACTCGACTCTGGCTAGAAAAATTTCCCACCTTCACTCAAGACTCTCTCTGCCGAACGGAAAGGGCATTTCATTCCAGTGGAAGGAGTCGGTCTTCTCCCTTCACTTCCTCGCAACCTATTTAGATTTCAACTCAACCAAAACCCCCTCCAGGGACCACATCCCGACCATCTTACACAAGCAGGCCACCCCTATGAAAGCAGTAACGTTACTCCCTCCACAACTAACAACCCTCATCCAGAGCGAACCATTCGTGACACACTTGTAATCTTTAAATTCATGGAAGAGGAGAATCTCTTTCAATCATTCCTTAAAAAACGTTTCTTTAATTTATTAATTTATTTGTTTCGGTTTAAGTGGTATGGTTTAATTGAAAAACTACTGTCTAAAATATTTTGAATACTGTAAAACTAGTGGGAAATACCACTTCAGGTGAGTAAGTCATGTAATGGGGCTAGTATCTCGGCTTCCTGATTGTCAGTATTTTACTGTAGAGGCTCTTCTCGTCCACGTTGTAATGGTCCAGTATCTAGTAATCCTAATCAAACCATTGTTCCTCAATGTGTGTCCAAATCATCTATTTCTTCTTTGCCGTAGAGTTCTCCATATCGTTCTATCTTATTCCTGCTCTTCTATATACTTCCTTGTTCCTTACTTTGTCTGTCCATTTAATCTTCAGCATTCTCCTCCAGAACCATGTTTCTATTTCCGTTGGTTCTAACTTCTTCTATTCTTCGTTGGTTCACTTTTCCAATGTTCCAAGCCTCGGCACCATACTCCACATGAAAGTCTTGACGAATTGATTCCTTATTTCCAGCTTTAGGTTCTTTGAACATAGTAATTGCCTCTTCTTCATGAATGCGTTCTAAGCTTGGGATATTATCCGCTTGATGTCGGCCGAACTTCTTCCATCCCATGTCATGCTGCTGCCGAGGTCAATGAAGGATTCCACTTGTTCTAGTTTCACCCTTCGAATTGTGATATATGCATTTAGTTCTCTCTTCCGCACACTAGGAATTTAGCTTTCTTCTTGTTGATGTTCATATTATATTCCACCAGCACTTTATCCATAGCGCTTGGAGTTGCTTGCAGGTCCTCTCGCATTTCCGCCACTACTGCAATGTCATCTGCAAACCGGAGCATGTTGATTTCTTCTCCATTCACCTTGACTCCTTTGATACCCAATTCTTGTGTTCTTTTATTGGCTGTTTTAGGTAAACATTCACTTGCGACTTGCGGAATAATAATTGGGGTGGTTTACCATTGCCTTCCTCAATATTGTTTTTAACGTGACACCATCTCTTAATGGTCGCCCCACCGTGGTCAGACGCCTTTACAGAAGCCTCACTGAGGAACAAACGCTACTTGGACTACCTTTCGTCTGGCTCCTAACCTTCGACCTTTCTGGTATGGTTGACCCTACAAGAATCAATTATTATTACTCCTGCCAGCACTGCTTTAGGGGTCATCGGAACGAACAAGACAATTCCACCACGTCAAGATTGTGGTCCATGGGACGTATATATATATATATATATATATATATATATATATATATATATATATATATATATATATATATATATATATATATATATAGTAGGCCGAAAGCTCAAATCATCTACAGAGTGAGTGTCCTTTTACGTGTTATCTGTTTTATTCTGTATTCTATTGTGCCGTCCAAAAGTTATATTGCTCTTGTGAGTACTTCCGCATCATCGATATATATATATATATATATATATATATCGATGATGCGGAAGTACTCACAAGAGCAATATAACTTTTGGACGGCACAATAGAATACAGAATAAAACAGATAACACGTAAAAGGGCACTCACACTGTAGATGATTTGAGCTTTCGGCCTACTCCGAGGCCTTCTTCAGGTCAGACTATATATATATATATATATATATATATATATATATATATATATATATATATTAATAGGTAATCTACCGGTTAAGATAGGTTTTTGGATGGACACAACTATCAAATAAACATTTTGTGACTCCCCACCTAGCAAACTAATCTATATCAGGTCCCCCTTCATCTCGATGTACTTCTTTCCTCCTTTCATCCCGTCCAACATCCCTATCCTATTCCTACCCTTACCTCGCTTGCCCAACATTCTCCCCTCTATTACCCTCTTCAACATTCCACTACCGCTCAATACGCCTTTCATCCATTTTTCCTGCCTCCATAGGATTTCTCTCAACAAACCCCTCTCCTCCCCCACCATTTCTAGTACTTCCTCATTTGTTTTCCTTTCGGTCCATTTCACCTCCATTCTTCTCCACACCCATATTTCAAAAGCCTCCAATCTACGTCTATCCTCCTGCTTCAGCGACCACGTTTCCGCGCCGTACATAGCTACGCTCCATATCAGAGTTTTTAGGAGTCTTGTCTTAACATCCCTACTCAACGTCCCCGTCATCAACTCCCTCCTCCTTGAGAAAGCCTCCTTGCCTAGCGCAATTCTTCTCCTTACGTCCCTACCACTTTGACCGTATTTGTCCAAAACACTTCCGATATATGTAAACTGCTCTACCTGCTCTATTCTTTCCCCGCCTATTTAAATATTTAGCTTAGCTTTTTTCTTTCTGGAAAATCGCATAACCTTTGTTTTATTAATATTGATTCTCATCCCATATTTATCGCACTGAACCTCCAATTCACTCAACAATGCTTGCAACCCCTTGGCTGGCTGAGCAACTAATGCTTGGTCATCAGCAAACCTAACCGATTTTACGAATTCCCCTCCGACTTTCATTCCTACCTCCAGTTCTTCCCATGCCTCTTTAATCATTTCCTCTACATATACGTTGAACAGTACCGTTGACAATGGGCAACCCTGCCTTACACCTATTTCTAACACTGCCCATCCGGACTCTCCGTTCCCCACTCGCACCTGAGCTATATATATATATATATATATATATATATATATATATATATATATATATATATATATATATATATACACACACACACACGTCCCATGGACTACAATCTTGACCACCCCTATTTATAAAAAGGGGTGGTCTGCAAATTTTCCGACCTAACAAAGATACAAGACATTTTTTCTGAAATATTCTGAGTGGAAAATTTTTTAGACCACCCACACGGTCTACTCGTGGGTATCTACTAGACCCCTTATGGAGAGAGGCACGAGCACTCCTTAATTTGTATCTCTTTAAAGATAGTATCGCTTGAAATAAAAATTTGGTCTTTATAATTACTTCCGCAGCTTCTTAAGTATTCAAAATCACAAATGAACTAGTTCATTCACGCTGTGGGTGATATTTTTTCTTTTATTTACAAAACTTTGCCAACACTTTATTTTCACCGAATCCTTAAATATTGAGCCATTTAAATTTTCTTCGAATTTTATCCACAGCGCGTACCTTTGGAGAACTCAACTATTTTCAATATTGTATGTCAATTGATGGTCTTCCTGTTTCATTTTCTTGAATTCAAAGCCAGTTGTAATGGTAGCTGGAAATTCCGCAACTTATGAAAACAGGAATTTCTCTTCCTGGAGTCCTTTCGAATAACTCTTTCCCGAGTTAGCTGCTTTAATCGTCTGGAATGGTGCAGCAACCACTCGATCCGGCGTCGCCCCTCAGACCAACTCCATACGCTTGATTCCCGTGATATCCTTTATTCAACTCCGGACCCTGAACCTTCCAAGCTACACCCGCATCCCCACTCTATATCCATCCTTAAATTTATCTTTTAAACACCTGGCTTTTTATTTATTTTTTTATATTCTCACGTAGGCACATTTAAACTACATGCGTAGAAGTATAGAAATCTACATATTTGCATATGTTTACAGTCCTTTCTTCTGTGGACGGATTGGGCTCTTTCAAACCTGAAAACTTCCCCAAGTTTCCTGTCTAATCTTTCTTTTCTCACTATTTGTTCTATTACTGTTTCTAGTGCCATTCTGGAAAAACTTTAACTGTCCATTTTGAATGTGTACGCATATAAATGTTCAAATTTGGCAAATATGAATACAATAATCGCGGCACAGGTGTGACGAGGGAAGATTACACACAGAAATTTGTCAAACAATTTAACAATACTCCAGGAATACGACCACCTTCTTTAGGCCTCTATGCCTCATGTTTATTAAACAGGGATAGTCATAAAAAAGGGTTCCTTGCTTACGCAAGAAAATTTGGTACCAGAACAAAGGGAGATAAACTAAATAATTTCTCTATTCCTGCTCTATGCATAGTTTACATGATATATAACCATGCAGTTATTGGGATATCGTCATCAATTTCAAAGGTTACTTGATCATTGATGCAGTCTAAATATATTTGTAAAATCTTTTTTTCTTTTGGTAATACCAACTTCCCGGTCTTCCCTGGTAAAACCCTCGGAGGGAGCACCATCGTTATACTCAACCGCATCCCCTCTTGCTCTCTCTAGTCCTTACTCTCCCTTGAAGAGTCCTATTCCATCCCGGTTTCCATTGAAATACAAATCCCAGAGGCATGCTTGGGCAATGCGCTCTTCCCAGTGAATTCAAATGAACCTCTCTGAAAAGAAGTTACTTTTTTTATTATAAGTTTTCAGCTCTCAACGGCTCGAGAACCTCAGCCTTTTATTAGCTACCGAAGAAACTTGGCAAAGTAATCCCTCGGAAAAAGTAAACTTTTTGCTGATGAGATAAAATCGAACTCGTATTTGGAGGGGAGACGTAGGGAAGTGGAAGGAGAAGGGGAAATGAAGGGGAGAGGGATCCAGGGTGCCCCGAAAGATAAACCTTGACCAGAAATGCGAGCTCAACTACGGCATATTTATTTGAATAATGGTAGCACAAAAAATGACTTATTGAGAAAATTAGTGTCCCAAGAATAAGTACCAGACTGCATTTTTGACAGTTATGAGCGTATTTATATTACTTCCTCGAGAAGATCTCTGATTGATTTTCACTTTTCCAAAAGTAAATTTCTCCATTTAAAACAACATTCATTGTCGTCATATGTAGTCAGGTCAGTCAGACAATGCCACAAAAGTGTTATACTCGTAAGTCGTCATGGATTCTCTCCTGCCAAAACTCCAAGTCATCCTAGGTTTTTTCTTTTCCTTTCTTGTACTTTCTTCATTGCATTACGTAGTACGTACGGTATATCATCCTTCTTCCTCTTCATTAATCTATTTAAGTTTTGAACGATCGTTAATAATTAATGTTCACTTCGTGCTCCAAATTGTTGTGTAATAATCGTACTTTTAAACAAGTTCTCAGATTTGTGTTGATCATCTTCCGGAACAATACTCAAATGATAAATCGTTCCAAACTGCTCTGATTGCATATTTGGTATCTTACTTCGATAAAAACTATGATGCAAAAATATTTTTTCTTGTGCTATTCTCAATCAAAATAATGTCATTCAAGATAATTACAAAATTCTAATTTTTTACAGTCATGAATTTAAATGGAAGATTAAAGGGTGATGATGGAAGTGTTCATTTTAAATTAGCATATTAATATAATTTCTATTGGTAATCTACCAGTTTAAGAAGGTATTGGAAGTACGATGTCTTTACAAATGTAAAACGACACATTAACTTACCTCTTAAAGAATCACAATCTGACAGCCGGTCCTAAAGTAATTTTTATTTTATTCAGTGTACTTCCTTGCTTCCCTCATTCCGTCCAACATACCTATCCTGTTTCTAGTCCTTCCTTTTTTACCCAACATTCTCCCAAAAATTACAGCCTAACGCAACGTCTTATTGTAAGTCAAAATGCCCTACATCCATCATTCCTGCCTCCTGTTTGATTTCTCCCAGCAATCATCTATCCTTCCTCACCATACCTAGCACATCGCTTTTGTTTTCCTTTCTGTCCACTTTCCCTTTTTAATCTCTCCCACTCCGAAATTTAAAAAGTCTCCTATCTACGCCTATCAACTTGCCTAAATGACTTTTCTTCCATGAAACACCAAACCATGCTCTATATCAAAGTTTTGACGAGCCTGTTCTTAGCAACGTTACGTGATGTTTCTGACATCAATTTGCTCCACCTTTTGATTATTTGAATCTTTTCTTAACTTTGCTTAACGCAATTCTTTTTCTTATGTCCTAACTACTTTGACCATTTTTGCCAGTAATATCTCCGAGTAAAGTAAATTATTTCACCTTCTCTAGTTTATTAACTCACATGCAACTCAGACGTACTTATTTTATCACACAGACCTTTCAATATTATGAAACCTGTAATTGCATATCGTTCACGTTGCAGCAATGTAAATTTTCTGCTCATATGATGCTACTTATAAACAGAAAGTGACTTTGCTAATGATTTTCAATTATCTGATATTAATTTCCTACTTGCCAGTAGAAGCATAAATTTGCTCTTTTAGAAATTTCTTCCAATATTTTTAAAATAATGTCGCGCTATATTTTAATGATCAGTAACATAACTAATGCATTTTCTCAATAATAATCCATAACAAGGCACATCAAGTTATATCAACCCATTATTATAATGTTTTAACAATGGAAGGAAAAAGATTTTTCCCACAAATTTATTTCACGTGATACAAAGAGTTTTGCTACGCCGTAGCTTATTTAAGTGCAGCGTAGTTGTAAATCGTCACCCCCCATTATCCACCCTCCTTTCCGGTCTCTTCTTTTATCCTCTTCTCCAAAAACCACGAACACAGCAATTATATCACAGCTTCTTTGATTAGGTGCACAGATTATTACTTTCGAACTGTGTGTCAACAAATACCTGTATCATCCATATTGGATTCGGTTACATAGTCAAAGCAAATATAGTTAAAAGGAATTATTGCTGTATTAATAAAAAAATTAGTTTATTTTTATTTTTACCAAGATTAATTTAATCTACGGTTGAACAGGAACTTGTATCAATTGTTGCTGTTATTATTATTTACAATCGAATTTAGAATGTACATCCATTTTCAAGATTGAGACTTTCTTATACAATATATCGACAGAGAACACACAGCAAAAACAACAAGAAAGACAAATACAAGCCACGTACGAGCCTCGTACATGTTTGACCCCTTACTTCACATAAAACTCGTTTTCTTACTATTTCTCCTATGTTATGTCAATCTGGCGTAGAAAGAGGATTTTCATACGGAGAACGAGTGGCGAGAGAATGAAAAGGGAAAGAGGGAACACAAATAAAGGAAGTTACAGAGGAGAAGAAAGAAGAAGTACGAGAGCTGAAATAAGATAAATTTGTAAAGGAAACCTTTTGTTTTTATGAGAAAGAAACGCATCCGTCCTTTTAGGAAGAAAAAAATATTTTCATGCACGAAACCCAAAATTCCCCTTAGTCCTTTTTCCATTTTCTCTCTCATTCTTTCTCATATATTTCCAAAACCCTTTACCCTCTTCCAACTTTCCTTTCTTCCACGACATATTCATCGCTATTTCCACATTCTTCCTTCCCTTCGTCGTAATTCCAACACTTTATGGACGCTCAAATTTACGTTTTTCCCTGGAGGACCTACACATTTTTCTGAATGTTATTTTCTGCGAGCTATAAGTGTTTTAGAGTAAGAGAATTTGGGAAAGTTTAAGGGAAATTTAAGGGGAATTTCTTCCATAATCACTTCCTTATAGGTAAAATTAACCTTTAAATAACCCTATATATATACAAATAATGGATTAAAAATTACTTTGCTTAAATACATTAAAATTGATTGTAAATAAGTTTTTTATTCTTCATTTTCTAAAGAGACTATTTATTTATTACCATATCTACAGAATTTATTTCTAACTTTTTACAAATCCACAAAAGATTATTCCAGTTTCTAAAACCTCCAATACTCAATCGTCGGCTAATCTAAATTTTGGAATTTTGAATTCACAATTGTGCTCACATTAGGAAAAATTACAGAAAATGGACCTCATTTTCTGCTATGAATTATTATATTTTATTCATAGCGAATCAGTAATTATCCATTTTTTTCAAGGAAAAAATTTGCGATGAAATATTACTTCACTATAACGACTACTGATTTTTCTCGTTAAACTTTGAAACATCCATCAAATACGAAGTGAACGGTTCTGGTGTTTCCTTTTTACATTTCATTATCCCCTCCGCAGCCCTATCTACCTCACGAATATCAAAAGACGCATATTGTAATCATAAAACTCAAAGTCGGATTTGGTTAATGCTCTATTCCTAGTTCATTTGTTTTTACTGATGACAGTCTATTTTGGAGAAAAAATCACGTATACACAATTTATTGGTAAGAAACGTAGACCCGCTTAAATGCATAATAAAAATCATCATCTTATATTTAAAATGAGTAGAAAATCAAAGAATAAATTTAAGTCACGTTTATATTAAGGTGTAGAATCTTAATCTAGCGTTGTATTAAATATTCTAAAAGTATAACGACACACATCCACTGAGTATTTTCCTCTGAGGATAATTCAACAAAATTACGAAATGCAGTCAGATAAGGGTCAGCATGTTTAAATATTGAGGAATATAAGTTTACATAGTACTTGAGTTCCACCGCAACAAGCAGATACTTAGGTAATCTCAGAGGAATTAATGGCTCATCCTACATACTTAAAAATGCAGGTCTTCGATGGGAGAAATAAAAAATTTAGAAAATAGATAGAAAATAAGATAAAAATCACTACTCAGATCGAGGAACTTTAGGAGAAATGTACTAACATAATATAGTCTTTACCGAACCACCTAAATCCAGGGGAACAAAAAATGGCCATATATGAGATTTCATGAAGCAACATTAAACTACCTTAAATAAAAATGGAATATATGAAAATAAAAAATGGATGAAGAGTTAAAAAAAATCCAATTTTTTAATATTAAAAAGTTATTTGAAGGGAACTCAACAGGAATGAAATTTAATTTATTCAAAATAACAACATTTGTGGCGTAAATAATTTTTGCATCACTTATATTGTTTCATTTTATCTTTATATTTAGATTACGGTGTGGCGAATCTCGATTTTCACTCAGTATGCCGTAGAGCTCATGTGTCAAGCTTTAAGCGGAGTGATTTTCTCGGTTCCTTCAGTTTCTGTGAAACAAGATCCGGCAAAGAGATTTGAATTGCCCCTTTATCAAATTCTTAAATTGAAAATAACTAACGGTTAAGTAATATGAGATCTTTTTTCTGCCACATTAAAACGACCACCGCCCATTAACACCGTGGTTTAACTAGTTTCCTTTTGCACCCGAATTAATACTCCTCACCTAATTTCATAAATGTTCATTCCATGCACGATTTCTTGCTGAACTATTCCGTTTGAAATCACCATTGACGTAACTCAAACAGAAAAACCTGGTTTATGACTGGAATTTTATATTCTTCTAGTGTAACCTAACTTCCACTGCGTCTTCCACTGCCAATTTTAACTTCCATTATTCCACCACAACTTCACTCACAACCCGTTTCTTTAGAATTTAACCTGATGCCTTCAAACATTTCTCCGCCCTCCTTCCCCACTCCAACCGGCGCACACAATGGTCTACTCTCTTTTCACTCCCCAATAACCACGCTACCGCCTCATATAATTCGGGAGTGGTGGCGCAGCGGCCCCTACGAACCTGCGTCTGACCCCTTCCTCCCACCTCTCCCGCTCCTTGATCCCTCGAACGAGACCCCCCGAAATATGGAACGAAAGGAAAGTGCGGAGAATCGGAGGAATTTTTATGTCTGACTTCACCGAGGTACTTTATGATTTCTCCTCGACGCACTCTGGTAAGAGACACCCCGCCTGTTTCTGAATGTTGCTGGCGCTGGGGATAATAGAGCATTCTGTGACTGCTTCGTTGAAGTCGGCGAATGGTTTACGGTTTCCGTCCGCTTCGCTTCTACCCCAACCTTGAGGGAAGCACAATACTGGGGATAACGTGGCAAAATCCGGCTTTAAATTACTTAACATAGAATAAAATTCCTATAGTATAGAATATCCTATAGCATAATAGAATTAAATTCCTATGCATACAGGGTTCGTCCGGAAAATAAGTGTAATAAGCTTATTGTCTTTTTTGACAAAAGGGGAGTCGTTCACTACGAATTTGTACCTGAACGACAAACTGTAAATGCTGCATTTTACGTCCAAGTGCTCGACAGGCTTCGAAAACGAGTCGCCCGCGTCCGGCCAGCGATCAAAAACATCTGGCGGCTGCTTCACGACAATGCGCAGTCTCACACCGCGCTTGTCGTGTCGGACTTCTTGGCCAAGCACGGCGTGGCAACGCTGCCGCACCCGCCCTACAGCCCGAACTTGGCACCACCGGACTTCTTTCTGTTCCCGAAGATAAAGAGGAGTTTGAAAGGAACGCGATACGGGACTTTGGACGCCGTGAAAGAGACCGTGATGACGTGTCTTCGAGAGGTTCCCGATGATGCCTTTGCGGGAACGTTCCAGGAATGGGAACGCCACTGGAACAAGTGTATCGACTCACAAGGGTCCTATTTTGAGGAATATTAGCTTAAGATATATAAAAGTGCAATACATTTTTTTCCTGAGTTCAATACACTTATTTTCCGGACGAACCCTGTAGTTAATGAGGTACTACATTTATCTTTACGTCCATATAAAGAAGTTAATATGCCCCAATTGACTGAAATCCTCAGTCATTCAGCATTAAATATTTGACAGCAATTAAGATGAATTTGAATCAAAGAGAACTTGAACATTTTTAAAAATTTACACATTTAATGAAATACCTATATAATTCCATTTACCTTCGTCGATCAATTCTGTTCCAGAGAAATAGCTCCTCTAATAAAATATCAGAGTTCATGGAAGCGTCACTTTTAACTTTGCCGCGGCAAGGGCGTGTGACAAGGCGTGTTAGGGCACCCTCCCTTATTAAGAAAAAAAAACATACGCAAAAGCCACAAAAGTATACAGTCCACAGACGAAAAATGGTATACATTCAGGCAAAAACCCTTACACCCCATATACTCCCCCCCTGCCACACACCTTTTTGGTGACTCGCAAGGTATTTATGTAGAAGTAGAAGTACTCAAACATACAAACCACCGACTAGCATACATATGCACCTAAAATCTTTGCAATGTTTAACTTTGTTCCAACTTATAAATATATTAAATGTTTTTACTATTTCTAAAGTGACTTCGGTTTGTTCCTAATATGATTTCTGATTGTTTTGGGAAAGAATGAATATTTGAATCTATCTGTATTGGAATCTATCTCCCTTATTTTATGTATGTGGTCTGATCTACCTAAGTAATGTGGGGCCATTGTTATTCCTTTAGTGTCATCTTTAAACTATTTGGTTCTGAATCTTTCTAAGAGTCTAAATTTTGCTTCTTCCCTTCATATTTCGCGTGACTCCCAGCCTAAATCCCGTAATAGATCTGCCACACTTGGGTTATTATAACAATATTTAACGAATTTGGTAAATTTTCTCTGAGCTAAATTTAATTATTTTTGCCAGATTTTCTCCCAAGGATCTAAAATACTTGCGGCATATTCTAAATATAATTTCAAAGTCCTACTTTCGGATTTCCCTCCGATTTGAACATACTATAATATATTCTTTTAAAAAACCAAATTTGTACGAATTTCGTGTGTTACGATGAGATTCCTGTAAATGTTAAAATTTGTAATTTATGCTAAACGTGAAATAAAATCGGATTGAAGCACCGAGAGATGTAGCAATAATAAAATTTTCAGGCAGAATGTCCGGGACCACGACTTAAGGCAACACACATGGTGTTTAATCGATTCCTATGCAGCTTAATTTGCAGTACACGGAAATATAATTAGTTTAGAAATACAAAAAATATCTTTTCTCATAAATCACTATCACTATTAAGAATTAGCGAAAATTTTCTGAAAAGTGGCTAAATTCTCTACAGCAGTTCAAATGTTATTTGGGAATCTTTTTATAATAAACAACGTTCCCATCTTTTTTAAGTAGAATCTTGTAGGTCTTGTACTTTATCCGATAGTAAAGAAGTAAAGTTGAGATTTTATTTTCCATGTATCATAAAAGAATAATATGATTCGGATAACATTTTTATTTCTATTTAAATCCCATATTTTATTTGAAAAATGATTTATTGTACATCGTTAATAAGTATGAATTTTTTTCCCAGATTTCAAATAGATACTAGGAAACGACTCATTTTGGAGCTTAATTTTTGACGTCAATTCGTAAGTCAGCTTTCAAATCCCAATCTCCCTCTTCTTTGGCCCTCTTCCGTCTTTCAGGGCTTCCAAACTCTTCAACTTTCCATTCCTTTCCGGCTCATCGGCTTAATCTTATCCCTTTCGATTCGAGATATCGACTGTGACTGGGTTTCTCCTAAATCCCCCCAGATACCACCACCTTACATCCGCTTCCCAACCTTTCTCATGACCGCACCCAATCCACGTCTCAAAGGCATTCCAGCCATCTCAGTTTCTTAATCTTCACCGCTCACTCTGATTTCTGACTTCTGAACTTTTGGAACTCATCACCGGGAGTTTATCTTTCCCCAAACCATGGACCAATCCTCTGACCTGTTTAATGGCCTCACACATCTCTTGAAATGTATAAATAATAATAATAAATATTATTATGAATGCATTTTTGTTGATGATCGCTCAGAAAAAATACCTCTATTGCCAATATTGAATCAACTGCGTTCTAAAGAATATATCTTATAATGGGACCAAGCACAATTTTATTAAGCAATAGAAATTTAGTAAATAATCTTTCAGGAGTAGATTTTCCATACGTTTTAAAAAAATAAACTTCTTCCAATCCAATAGGAAAACTGAATAAGTTCCTAATTAAAATTAGCAATTTTCCACAAAAATATAATTTTAATTTATCATGATATTCCACCATATCACGCATGAAACGTCTCTTTTTATGAAAAAGTTCCGTAAAAATATGTCAAAGCCAAACTAGCAAACTTTGTTGAACAGTTATGCTCCAATTCTCATGTAACCTTCTTTTTCTGAAAAACCATAAATAACCTCCCCAAACAATAGACATGACCTCAAACTTTGTAGAACGAATTATGTGAATGAATATTATAAAAGTATGACGGGAGATTCCAAAAATATTAAATTGTTTAGTTACCAATTTGATTTATTTTAGGTTACTCAACCTCATATGGTTGTAAAAAAAGTCATTAATCTCAACTAATCTTAAATCTAATCGTATAATTATATTAATTGATTCAACCATTTATATAAAACCCAGTTTCACGTTCATATTCAGGTGTGCTATTGGCGGCAAGCTTACGCATGAAAATGTCGCAAAATGACAAAAAGCGTAGTATCATTTATTGATTCTTGGTATAAGAAATTTACATGAGAATGTTGATTACGTTAACTAATATCGATGACAATATAAAAATGACAAATTTCTGAAAGGTATTTTAATTTATGAGTTACTTAAGTTGTCTTTTTTTCATTAATATTTTTGCTCAAGTAGCAGATATTAGGATAGATGACTAACAAATGAGGTATTTTTTGCCATTAGGGATTGATTGGAATGTGGAAGGGCGGAGAGAAACCCAGCATCGGCATAACTCTACTCTTTATGAAAGGCGTCAAGGGTCCACAGTTTAACGTCCCATCCAACGGACGACACACCCACTCTAAGGGCTCTCTATACTACTCCTCAAGTAGGGATTGGGATACAAATGAAAAACTTTGCCGCCACCATGATTGGAACCCGAACGCGGGTGGAAAGCCAGTGCATTAGTCACCGCACCATTCCGATCCCCATTCGTGTTAAAAAAACCTTTTTGGGGTATAGTTAACTGAATTAACCTATCATTACTACTTTGATGGCTTTCCATAATGTTTTATCATTGAAATACTCTTTGGAGGGGCACAATTGAGTTTTAAACAGTAGTTTGCAATTTTTTATTCAACCACATTTAAGAAAAAAATAAGTAAACAAATATTATTTGCCGAAAAAAGTACATATATTACAGCTTGTATGCAAAGTGAAATAAGTAACTGAAAATAGTATTTGAAGTGGACTTCATTTAAATAACGTTTTAATAACTCTTCTCCTTGATTTATGGAAAAAAGATATGTGCGGAGAAAACATTCAATAAATAATTTTGTGCTATTAATTGATAGACAATTTATTTTACTTGGGATAAAAATCCTTCACTTTTTATAGTAGTTATTTCGTTTACTTATCATTTCAGACATTCTTTTTGGGGAAGTAAAGAATGACGATAACACTGTTTTCATGCTAACATGCCTTTGGAGATCCACGTGAAATTTAGGAATTTAATTTGAAAATTTTGTAATTAATTTTGATTTATCTCAACAAATGTTTTCATTAAATCTATATGAATAAGTCATATAAGTTTAAAAATACTATTTATGAAGTAATAAATGAAGAAAAAACTAAAAGAAGGAAATGAAATATTGTTCTGCCATATTCTTGCCCACATGCTTCCACAGCTTTCACGTGTACAATCATTAAAATTAATACTTTTAAGAACAATAAGTCTTGACTTCATTCTTAGCTGCGTTATTTTTATTCCGTTTGCTGTTGAAATACTTCATCCAAGAGTTCGAGAACCTTTAAAATTATGTAATAGACGATAATATACTCGTATTAAAAGGAGTATTCTTAAAAATGTGATGCCACGATGGTCATGATTTTTCATAGCACCATCATCTGTAGTTCCATAAAAATACGTATTAACTGTGCTTTTCATCTCTTCTAAAAGGAATATTAAACAAATCATACTATATTACGCTTATAATTACCTTTGTATTGGGAAACAAGCAGAAAATTATCATTAAAATACATCATTTAATATTTGCATTTTCATAAAACCAAAGAAATGGTTAAGTTCCATATTCAAGAGATGTGACTCCAAATAAAACAATAAAAAGCAATTCTGCGTCATGATCAGGTCCCTAAGAGAGCAAGCTTTTACACTTTGAGAGAGTATAATTTGCCTTCCTCCAAGCTCTAACGGCAATGCGTTTAAGTTCTATTTCTCTGATCTCGGGTTAAAGGTTGGAAAATGAGAGAGTAGGTATTAATGCTCGGTTAATGAACTCCAATGCCAATATCGCGCCAGCCCAACTGCAGGATTAGGCAGGCCCGTGAATATTCAACACGCCATCGGCCGGCGTCGGACCGCAGCACTGTAATTGAAGCAGGAGACGAATGCGACAGAAGAGAGCGACGATGATATGCCGCCTTATCATTACAAAAGGGAGGGATTACCCGGTGCACACTCGCAGGTCACAGAAGGTCAAGTTAATCTGAAGATTCACTTTGCTGTTTAAGTCCCACCTTAAACCATCGGTACTGACTAAATCTCTTTGATATATTGACTCAAAGTGTTAAATGGAAATACATGCCACACCTCATCTACCCTCTCACCCCATAAGATAGGGAGAGAGAGAGATGAAATGTGTATGTGTGTAACTTGGAGTACAATGAATGGTAAGAAAAATATAGATATAAATTTGTAATTGGAGAAGAACATTTTCCTAACGACATATTTGTTATTTAAATGATTGATCTATGACCATAGAAAACTTCAGCGTTAACCCAAGATTTAAATGGTTTTGGTTCATTTTTATACCTTTTTTTGTAAAAGAAATAACTAATTTTTAGGTGAATATCCATTGTTTTCAGTTAAGTCTTCTTCCGGCATATATACGAATTTGGACGTTATTTGAAAGTTTTGTGACGAATATTGTTCTCTTCCTCTCCCATATCCTCTTTAATCACTCACCCTTCCCACCTGGTGTTTGTACTTTCTGCCACACACCTTTTTCGTGGATTGCAGGGTATATATGTCTACGTAAATAATGTTAAAATTGAATTATTTTTAATTGATTTCGTAAATTTGATCAATTTCGTTAGCAATTGAAAATATTGAACCATTCGAGTTGAATTTATATCCCTGGAATTTCTCATTATATACTATGCTAAAATATGATGTTTAACAAGTTTCCTGTAACATACCTATGATACAGCTTGGTTTGTATATATATTTTAATGAAGGTTATCACAGTTAAATTTTTCAATACAGCTTATGATGATCTATAAGACTGGTGTTAAACAGGATTCATTAATTGAACGACATTTTATGGAACTCAATTAGTGCACACGGTCTCTCCGTCTCTCTCTATTACCGCCCCTTATGCAATTAAAATTATTTTGTCGCTGAATTTCACCGTCAGTTCATTTGTCACAAGGAATAACAGTCACTTTCCTGACCTAACACACCCTAGTGTTCGAATGGTTGTAAGTTTGTTTTATTTTTTATTATAAATGTTGCCTTTTGTGTGTGAGTTATTTTTGAGTGTGAGATGCATGTGATTGAGGTATACCTGTATGTGAGTCATTGTTTCTCAAACACACCCAAGTGATCTAGTGTGTTATCCCTATTTCTCCCCTTGTAACCTTGTTTTATTCCCCCCTTTAAAACAGTGCCAACCAAGTTTACGGTCTCGGCTATCTCGTTTTCTTGGGTGTTCTTTGGTTAATATGTTACAGTAAATTAACTTTCTTGAACTAAACTTTTCTTGATTATAAGGGGTTATTCTTCCTACTGCATACATTTATAAAATATATTGTGATATTGTTACTTGAAATTTTGTTTAAGATTAAGGTGCGTTTTGGATAGACATGGACTGTACTCCAATATGTAATAATAATTATTGCCTAACGAGACATCATGGCAACTCTATACTGCAATACTGCGGTTATGACAAAATAATGAACACAATGTTCACTAAGACGCTGTGAAAATTTGAAATTTATCAATTCCTATTAATTGTTAAATTAGGAATTATTAAATAATCTTCGCACCAAAATATTAAATATTTCTCGCTATTCAACACCATCCTCAAGACATTTGCCAAACTTTAGTTGATTCCGATTTTAAGAATTACAAGTTTTTGAAAGATTTTTAAAACATTAACGGCTATGGCAGTCATAATATTGTGCAATTAGAAATGAAACAAGGTAAATGATTGAATTTCATTACATGTTCATTGATTTTCATCAAAATTCCAAATTTTTATATTCCTAATAATTTTTCAAAATGATAAAATATGAAAATCTAATTTTAAACCACTAGGTCCATCATGATCAACTTAAATGTAAAGTTTCCTTGCGTTGAATGATTTTGGAATAGGTTTTTAATTACATTTACATTGAATCGATTCCTTTGCAAATCCTTTCGAGCAACTCGAGTAGAATACCTTTATGACATTTTTTACTGGATAGACGAACGGACGGGCGGCGGTATATCTGGCTGAGTTGGAGGGAGGGGAGTCTAAAATAAGGTTGAAGGTCGGTAGCAGTTGGCTCCTAGCCTTTGTGAAGCGCGGATTGTTCGTTAGCGAAACTTATACAACTTAACCTCATTATACTCCGTCATGAACCGGCAATTGAAACAGCGCTTTGCGCGAAACAAGGGGAAAACCGGAAAAGAGACTCATAACATGCTCAAGGCAGAATATGGTGATAAATCCAGGGGAAGACCGAATATTTTTGGGTGGCAATGGTTGTTTTAAGGGAGTTAATAGATGTTGGATAGCCCCAACCTCTTGGATGCCGTTTGACCCCAAAAGGTGACGAAACTCTTGTAAGAGTACGGTTTTGTTGGACAGGGTTTTCAGATTAAATGTTCCCATAGTTTCTGATGAACTAGGCATCCCTTCAAGAGATGTGCATCAACTTGTGACCGAAAACATGAGCTTAAGAAAGGTGTGTGCGAAGTTGGTACCGCGAGTGCTCTGGGACGAACATAAGGAAACCCGCGCGCAGATCTGCCACGAGCTTCTCGACCATATGAGTGACGATCCCATTTTTTTTTAAATGCCCCAACAGACTTCTTTCTCTTACCCTGTCTCACATCTGCGCTGAAAATACGTCACCACGGCTCACTAGAAGCGTTACATCGGGCGTGACGAGAGAGCTTAGCTACATTTCAAGCGCTGCCTTCCAGAAGGCATTTGAGGTGCGGAAAACCTGCCTAATGCACACATGCTTACTTATTGCAAACAAAATGACCTTTTTCTCCATACTTCTCCAGTAGAATACGTCTCCATACTTCCGCTTCTCAAAATACACTGAATGACTGTAACAACCTCAAACCAGCGCATGCGTGTTGAGGGGGAAATGTTACTTTTGCATACCACCAGGAGTGCTTCTAAAGGTCATTTTGTTTGTGGTCCACAATCATGGCTGCATTAGTTTTCAGCCTACTCTCGGGCCTACTTTTAGGGCACACCTTGTAGATCTGGAAAATCGGCTAAAAATATTGAGAGAACTATGTAATTCATAGGGGGTACTCATAATAGTAACATAAGTTCAATACATCCACTTTTTTGTGCCTTTCCTAATAATGCGTAAAAAACATTTGATATACGCTAATTTTCAATATATTGTTCACACAGTACCTGGTTAAGAATAATGTTGATATTGCCGATGGTCCAACCCACAAATTATGCAGCAATTATTTAATCAACAAGATGCCACCCCATCCAACGAAGTGTTTAAATTTTCTACTTAAAATAGGTGACTGCTACATATTTTATCATATGAATATTATTTTTGGACCCTGTTCTAAGCATATATTTACAACCATAGTTTTCTGAACAGGATTTTCTGACTTATGAAAAAGTTATTCGAAACTTTCTTGTATCAACAAAAGTCTTTTGCATCAAATTGAAAAGATCTTTAACGTGTAGTTAAGGAATATTATTATATTAATAGATTTCAATAGCTTATATCTCGTAGTGCCATTATGCCCCAAAATATTAATTCTTCCCACGAAATATATCTACAATTAGCACTAGATCTGTCGTTGCTTATAGGTGCTTCAAATTAAGAAATATTCGTTTCCAAATTACAGACGACTTTAAAGGGACAATTTTTGTGGATATCGCTTTACAGTATGTTTACTGCAAACTCCCTGCCACATACTCATATTATTATTCATGCAAAATGCAACAGTAAAAATTCTTGTATGTTTAAATATAACAATGGGTTTAACTAAGCCATAAAACCGAAATGTTATCAATCGATCCAACTTTATGAAAAATATGACTAGTTAAATAAACTCTCGTTTAGACTGCAGAACTACATTTTAACAAATAGTTTGTACTCAGAAAATCAATTATTATGAAACCCCAAAAACTTTACCGAAGAGATAATCAAGAAACTTATAAATATAAACCGAATGAAGGTAACAAGAAAAATTTCACTATTCATGTACTAATCTTTTATGTAGGGATTAAATTTCTACCAGGCGGATGAAACGCCAAGGTTAATCGTCCTCAAACGCCCGACATACCTTCTCGATGGAGGAGAGTTTAGTCAACGATGAAAGGATTGGGACTGGCATCAGGTGAGGAAAGTGTGCGTCCGGAAAGTGAGAAGGATATCTGCAGGAAGGGGAAGGGCACGCGTTGTAGGCGAGTACACTTGGTGTGTGGAAGGGCGGGTGGGAGATGAAAATGTGGGAGAGGCGGGACAGCTAGTGAATCGGAGGATCGAACCGGAGGCGTGCTATTGTAGAAAGAAAAGAGGATGACAATGAAAGAGGAGCGTGACTGGGGAAGGGGGGAGGAGGTTTGGTTTGAGGGGATGCGGGTGTTAGGAGAGGAGAGAGCCCGCGAGAATAGGACAAGGGGAGGGGATCCCAGCCGTTGGGGGATGCAGTCCTGTACGTTCTGGTGTGTGTCGCATTCATGAATATTCGCGTTCCCCGGGCTGTGCATTGTTGGGCTTACCAACAATCGCTCCGCCACACAGAACCCTCAAGGTCCACCCCCTTCCTCACTCCACCCCATCGCTCACTCCATCCGCCCCGATTCTGTCCACACCCGACCCTCTCGACGTCCACCCTCTTCCGCCCGTCCACTAGTACACCCTCCTATCCGCTGTCAAATGCCCCTATCTTTCATTATCATCCACTACTATTCAACTCCAGTTTTTCCTTTCCTCCCTCTATCTGCCCGCTAGGTTCACCGGCCGAAATTTATTAAGAAGTCTAGAGCCTCCCTCGACGTGACATGAGGGGTGGTAATTTCGAGACCGCACTAAGCCACATCCTAGGAGTCAACTAAAGTAAGAACAACTCCACTCCCAGTCATCGAACGTGACACGCACCGAGTTTAGAAAATGAATTTTTGTTAAGATACTGCGTTGCATCTTTCAATCCGTTACATGATGGCTTCCTTTCCAGCAAATTGTATAGGTGCTAAGGGAAAGAAACATTGGCATTATGACGTTATTCTTTATTACGGAACTAAAGATCACTGGGATATTGTTTCTAACTTCCATTTCAAAGAATTTAGCACGGTAAAAAATGGCGTAACTACCGAATGGCTATTGTTGAACTCTACGTAATTTTCAGGAAATCTTAGATGTACCCAAACGGTTTGAATCTTCGTCTTTCAGGTCTTAACTGAGAAACTGGCGATGGAAGACAAAGTGCAAAATACCTCTCTTAACTTAAATGCGCATTAAATACGTCATTTGGTATAGATTTACTTGATATCTACTCTCATTGATCACACTAACTTTCAGAACAATGTACACTAAAACCAACGCCGGGTTTTGCGTTTTCTAAGAAAACGCAAAACCCGGCCACAAAGCAGGTTCAATCACATAATCATAAGGCAATGAACACCATCTAGTTAATCAATAAGTCCTCAAGGTGGTATAATTCAGGAAATCTCAAGTTATTAGTGTAAATACCGTGGAATAAAACCTTTTCAATTATCCGATTTATGTTGTTGTAGTTATTATTAATCCCATTTGAAATGTCAAATTTTCTAAAAGTAGATTTTATATAATGAAAAATACATCATTAAAGAGAATTTAAAATGTGTCTTTACTAAAAAATACTTAATTCCACAGTTTATTTATTTTAGTTCGAAAAAAATTGTTTAATTTTAGTACTTTTTGAGGACAATACCACGAAAAATTACGACAGATTCATATTTATTTTTATAAGTCATCTAATGAATTGTTGAAGTTGACTTACGCAGGTTGGCCTTACATGTAACTCGAATTAATTAAATTATATTCGAAAAAAGTTAGTTAATGGAATTCAAGGACAAAATTTCAAAAATGGAAGCGCTCTGCCCCCGACTCATGCATTCAACTAAAGAATCAAACTCCTCACTAAAAATAAAACAGCCTCGTTCCCCGACCACTCCATTCTAAGTGAATCCGGAGTGAAACAAGAGAAGGACGAAATTGTGTCGGTGTAGGATGAGGGATGGACGGGAGAGGAATGGTGGGGTAGGATGGAAAAAAGTCAGGAATAATTCATTGCGCTGGTAAACTTTCCCCAAACCCTCTTCCTTGAAAAAAAATTTTTTTTCGACTCGCTAGGGGCATAGAGACCAAAGGACAGGGAGGGGCGAGAGGGTGACGGGTCCGGTACCACGATTGTTGGCCCATCGATGTACACACCAAGTTCCCGTTCGAAAAACAAAAGGTATCCACCCCCTATCACTAGAATCGACACCCGGGGGCTGAACGATTGAAATTGCGGTTTATTATCTTCAGTACATTATTATTCTCAGTGCTTGATTTACGACCGCTGGTGGGTAATTATATCAAGCCCATCCTCGCTAAAAACTTCCCTGACCTCCCCAAATATCAAAGTTGCTCCACAGCCACCGTTCTCTACGAGAACCTCAACCGTACACTTGAATATTTAACTTTGTGCTAATATTTATTTACCCAACTACGGAATTCGGGAGAAGAGTTATATAATTGTGTTTTCAGTAAATGAGAAAAATCCTTCGCAGCTACATATGTTTAACACAAAACCAAGGGTAGGAATAAGTGAAGGGAAATCGAATAGTTCATTTTATAAACGTGGTGTAATGGATACATAAATTTTGGCATGGAAATACTATGAAGAATTATTTTCTGCATCTATCTATGAATATTTCACTAAATTTTCAGCATATAATAAACAGTTAACCGCACGAGATTTCTTTGCACCCATTCCGTATTTAGGTATAAAATTATGCATTTACTTGTTCAGAATATATAAGTTTAAAAATAAAAATGTATCACCAAATCAAATTATTCTTCATTATTTCAAGGATATTTGCAAAATATTGAGTTAATACTCATTGCAACTTTACCTTCTGATATCTTAAATTGCTCATTGCATATATAGATTACATTGGGGAAAAGCATCGGAATTATTCAGTAATATCGACAACAAATTTTTATATATATTATTAAACAAATAATATTATATTATTTATTTATATGCTCTCTATCATCTAGGATTTGTCATAATATTTATGTAAAGGTTGGTCGCAATTTTAATGTAAATGTGTATATGTATTTGTTGCACCAATTTAAACTACACTCAAGAATTTCACTGTAACCCTGTTAGTTCGTTAGTCCTCTCAACGTTCTTCATTTAGCTTGCATGATACTTAGGCCTTGATCACTGAAATCCTGTCATCAGGGAGATATTACGTCACCAGGACTGAATGAATGAAGTTCGATCACCAGAAGAAAGAGGGCACCTGCCTCTCTGGTGGTAACAGGGGGCAGTAAGGAAGGGGTAATAAGGTGTCTAAGGGAGCCGGAGGAGATGGTGGTAGGCTCGCGTCCATCTTGGTAGAGGATCCGCCATAAGAGGATCGCGTAAAGGGATTACGTCAGCTGCGATCGAGTAGCGGGAATTTAATGCGGCGGAGCGGAGTGCCTCTTATTTCTGTCGTTTAAAATCCACCACAGGATGCTTGCTCTTAGTTTGCGAATGCTTTCTTCTTGCGCGATATCGTTCTACCTCCTTTCTAATTCCACCGAGGGAAGATTTGTGGCTGTGTACGAATGTTAAACTTAGAAATATTTTGAATATTGTCAACCGTACATTAGGACTGTGAACACTTAAAATATCCTTTGAATTAAACTAGGTTCCAGATTTGTTGCTAAAGTCACACAAATACGGCACATCCAGTAACCACTCTACATGTCAGTAGTCTCATGCGCCGCGGCCGTTAAAAATGAATATTAAAACAGAGCAATTACGGGTGGTTTATTTTAACCTGTCTCGATTGTGGTTTTTTGGGAAGTTGTGGTACTAGAAAGGCGAATGCTTAATCACCACATCACAAGCACTTTGAAACCTACAATCCATGGAAAGTAACAAGCACGTATCTAAAGATTTGTGTTTCGTGGGTAGAGCGGTTGGAAACTGACCGGAGGGTCCAGGTTTGATTCTTGGTGATTCCTCTAAGCACTCTCAGCTTCCCCAAACTGGATAATTTTATTCCTACAAGATGTGTTGCCTTCCTGAGAAATCATAGGCGGCAGTAAGGGAATATCACCCCCTAACCTGATGAGTGAATTTCGCAAGCCGTGAGCGTTTGCACTAGGTGAACTTTACTTTCCCCAATCAAACCAAACTTCAAAGTTAAAATCTACCTTTTACGAATCTAATAAACTAAACTAAACATAATCCAAAATTAGGAATCATAAAATTTCTCACAAAAACATCCTTACTCATTGTCGTCCAATTGTTTTAGTGAAACATTTTATTCTAGTAATGATAAAGGCTAAAGTAGTGATGATAGCTTATGCTATTATCTCTGCCAGGAAAACATTATATCAAAGAGAAGCAAGTGACAGGATACGCAACACTTATTTGAAAATGTAAGCCCTTGTTTTCTTTTAATTTCATTTCTTCAAAAACCAGCATATCCATTCAGCTAGAGAAGTATTACGAGTACGTCGTATTTGGTTTTTGTATATGCCGCAAAAGGTGAGGTCAAATTTATTTGTAAACTGAAAAGCATTTAACGGATAAAACATTATCATGACGGTGTTGGTATTGAATCATGCATAGTTTGCTTTCAACGAAGATAGTCCACATTGCAACCCCGAATAAACCTATCATCTTGATTAATTTGACTTTTTAAATCCTAACTGAAATCCTTGGAAAATTGCCATTGAAGTACATATATTAATCTACATTAACCAAAAAAATATTAGACAAATGAGTAAATTAAAGATTTAAAAATCTCCCTTTCGATTAGGGTTTTGAAATAAGTAATTATTAAATAAAAAATTTGATAAAATCTGCTGATATAACATGACGTTTGAGACTGTGTTCCTTTATTTGACCATTAAAGACGTAATGTAAATAATTGTATACATAACAATAAATACCAATAAATATACGTGTGTATACACACACACACACACACACACACACACACACACACATATATATATATATATATATATATATATATATATATATATATATATATATATACGTGTACAAATATAAGTATATATAAACAATAAATCTTTTTAACCATATGCATTAAAATCCCATCGTCATTTAGAAAAAAGGATCAAAGCTTGGGACCATTGCTTCTGTTGGCTGAGTTATGTCCCTTAACTGTGACTGTAAATTACCAAATTACTTTCGAAGGGTAATCAAAAATGATATCCAATTTTTATATTCAACAACCTCAGTAGGTTGATATCATCGGAAGAAATACTTTATAAAATTCAACAGAATACATGCATTGGGAAAATTGTGAATTATGTTTAATATTTCAAAGACTTATTTTGCCTCTTGATCCACCAATACGACTCAAAAAATGCCCAAAAATATTGTAAGGTGAAGCCCATTGAATTGAAAAGAGCAGGCAATAAATTAGTTTGCTTATTCTTTGTTGGTATCATTGCATTAAACACGTGACTTTAAACCAAAGAGAATTTTCAGTAGAAGCTTTTGAGGTGTAGTTACATGTAATTTATTCAGGGAAATAACGAGGTGAGATCTTAAAAAACGGAATCAGGAGTGTTTGCCAGGGGAAAAACGTTTCCGAGTAAAATTTAAAAATTTTAAATATTTATTAACGACATCTTTGAAACCCCTATCTGAAAAGTTACTTTCTGAAGGATAAAATCAATAAAGATAATATTGATATTTATGTAAGAAATAATATTAAAGCATTGAATATGAGGGTGTCTTTGCAGTTTCATTGGTGAATAATCTTATGCATATACATTGAAAACTTTATTTCATTAAAACATTTCACATCTCATGAAAGTTTCTACCTTGTACTAAATTCCGTTACTTTATATTTTTTCATTATGTTTAATGTGGCGTATATTTATCATCCATTAATATTCATTTAATTTACATATGTTGATATTTATAAGAAAAAACGAAAATATCTTTGAAGTGATTCGTCAAATTTTTGTACAAATAACAACGTATCATAAAAAATATAGTCGGATAAATTTTATCAGCTACGGAAACTAGCTTCGGCAAGATGTAGAATATATATTCCTTTATAGCAAGCATAGAACGCAAAAATTGTGCCTGATGATACATTAGAAGGGGGACCAGTTGCTATCTCCTCTGTGTCATATACGCTGTTTGAAAGAAAAATGTTTTAATTAAGAGTGACTGGATATGGTTATTAATATATTGATGGAAATTATAAGGGACTTCCATTAGTACTTACCATAGACACTGAGGGAAAGTTCCGACTGGATGTCCATGTCGTTTTTGGGGACTTTCATTGGTGGTAGTTTTAACACGCCCCGGCACCGTCCCCGTCCATGAGACGAGGACGGGCAGACCGACGAAAACGACGCTCGGATGCTTGGTCGGCCCTTTTGCACATTTCGTCATCTCTCTCTCTCTTCAACCTTCTCCTACATCCCCCTTCACGCCCATCCCACTTCCCTGGAACGCAGCTCCCCCTTCTTTCCTGGAGCGTAAGTGTTTGTGCGAGGGCCAAGGGAAATGACGACGTCTGGGCATTAGGACAGCTTAATAGGCTTCATTTAAAGTACATTAAAGAGCGCTTCGTGCCAACTCTCGAGCGGTAACTGGCCATTAGGCTTAACTCCTGTTACGAAATGAATAATATTGCATGAGGTGTTAAAATCCTGTCACATTTCTAGCGTATTTTCGAAACAAGCCCTTAAAACTAAGAGGAAATTAACGGAAAAATTTGAGTTGAAAAAATATCAAGAGGATTAAAAAATTGACTCAAGATATTAGATTTTTTTGATGCTGGAAAATTCTGGAAAGCACATATAGAAATTTTGAAAGAGATTATAATCTTACAAAATAATTAATCTATAAAACTATTAGGTTTTTCATGAGTATTTACTGCTTGCTAATTTGAAGCACGATTATATTGAATCTAACTTAACTGAGTAGCTACAAAATTCTGTCTTAATTAAATTGTTCTATCTTGCAAATTTGTGAAAAGATAATGTTCACGAATATGACTTTTTGTATATGTAACATGATTAACCCGAAATGATTTATAGTTGAGGTTTCAGCTAATTGATAAGCTTTTTTATTAAATTGAAATTGAAAATAAATTTCAATTTCAATTTAATAAAAAAGTACTTCCCAGGTCTGAATTCATACCTATGGTGTTTTATTCTTGTGGCACTTGCAGTCAAGCCAAAACTGACTGGATTGATAGTAACAGAATGAGTGTATTCAAGTTTTACCTCTTTCAATTTGTACTGTCATTGTACATGATGAACATTGTCTTAATCGTCTTTTGCATTTAAATGTTACTTTGTACGAAGGCTGACTAGAAAGTAACTTACGTTTCGGTAGAGTATGGCCGTGGGTAGAGCTAGTGGCACCATCTTGGTGTCTTAACGTCCCTACACTCAGTACGTATCCTGCTGTGGTAGTGTGCAGACTGCGGTTCTTCTATTTTGTTTATATGTGCGAAGCCATAGAAAATCCGTCCGCCATAGAAAAACATCGTCCGATCTTGGGTTAAATTATTCTGGTGTGTATTCACCCACCACCTCACACCCTAACGATGGATTGCAGGGTATTAAATAAATAAATGGATAATACAAAGGTTCCTTTGCAGTCGAAAGCGTCTGCATTGCGTCGAGAGTGAATTAAAGAAGCGTGTGAGAATTCATCAGATATGAATTTAAACATAAAATATTTTAAAAAGCTTATGTGCTGCGGAACTGTGATCTTTACAGCGCTGCTAATAACAGTTGGTAGCTGTGAGGAGCTGTTGCTTCCGGAAAATGGCGTCCCATATACAAAATTTCGCGTCAATCACGAGTTCCATTCTCCCCAGCACAAGTTATTGCTGCAATCCAGCTCTTTTTTATTAGAAAGTTAACGAATGGTATTTCGTTTACTCCCTTGAAACTTAGCTTTCTTTCCTTTTCAATTTCCGTCAATTAATGGGGTAAAAATCCCCGGTCCTCACCCTTAGGCGCCCCGTCAAAATATTTTGGCAATCCCTCTGATCGACCGATTTGGAAACTTTTGTTCTCTGCAGTTCATACTGAAGCTATTGCAAGTTAAATGTCATTGCAGATTGTAGTAGTCGCGGTGGACACCACTCCGTCATTCATTTTTTCAAAAACAAAAAATCATTTAAGGAAACATATTGGAGAGAAATATGATGAGAAACTGGTAAAGAGGACATTGCCGAATAAGGTCTATACGAACCGCAGTGCTTGTTGATGTCGTGGTTAAGGGTTATTAAAGAGAGAAAGAGTTTACACCATATTTGCTAGATTATATCATGGAATGTGTATGAGAGAGTACCGTGGAATTGGAGAGAATCGGTAACTTGAGTGGGGAGCTAAGAGTTAGGAAGATGGAATATAGTATGCATTACAGTTTGCTCTTTTTGAGGGTTTCAGTGAAGAATTATAGATGTCAGAGTGTTTGAATAACGGCTTAGTTTAATTCAATATGTCAGATTATTTGGCGGGTCGTTTAAAAGTAACTGAGGAGCATTTAGATAATAAGTTGCCGTTACTTGGTGGTTTGATAGAATACGGAAGAGGTCTTTGGTCTAGACTTGTTCTGTAATTATGCTTGTGCAATCGAACGAGTAACGAAATAATTTTTTTCAATTTCAGGTGAAATGGCTACAGTACATATACGAGGATAAGGTGAACATATCTCGGCCTGACAAAGAGATGGCGTTCCAATCAGCAAAAATTTATGATTTCTACCTGGGTGAAAGTGTCATTAGTACATAAGACAAGTTTCAACTTGTGCTCTTACGTAGTTTGTTGACACGTATTGTTGCAGCATACGGTCTTTCGTGTATTTTGTTCAAATGGGAAAACCTTGAATTTCGTGTGGTCATAAAATTCTTTGTTTTGGGTGGATTATCTCTTAGTGAAATCCAGCTGCATTTGACACAAGCGTACTGAGAATCTGCTCCTTTGATGTCAACCGATAAAAAGTGGGCAGCTAAATTTAAACGTGATCGCACATTCCTCGAACATGACCCCAGTGAAGGACGGCCAATATCCGCTACCACACCGGAAACCGTTGAAAAGGTGAAGTATATCTCGTTGGACGAAAGACGACTAAGGCCATGGGGATATCGGAAGAAAGGTTGCGAAACATTTTGCTCAAAGAATTAGGAATGCGAAAGCTCTGAGCAATGTTGGTGCTGCATTCGCTGAATGACGATCAAAAGCGAAAGCGTAAACAATTTTCGCAACAAAGTTTGGACCGAATCAAGAGGAAACTGACCGATTTTGTCAGTCGATTTTTCACCATGGGTAAGATTGGTCCACCACTATACGCCAGAAACGCATAAGCATTCGAAGCAGTTGGTGGAAGCTGGTTGTTCAGCGCCTAAGAAAGTGAGGTCAATCGTCTTTGCCGGAAAGGTCATAATCAGTGCGTTTTTGAACGCGAAAGTGATCCTGTTAATTTATTACCTCGAAAAAGGTAGAACAATTACAGACAAATATTACTTCAACCTTCTTGATGAGCCGGATGTCAAAATTTCCGAGAAGAGGCCTGGCTTGAAGAAGAATAAAATCATCTTTCACCAGAACAAGGCACCTGCTCACAAAGATGCGTTGGTAATGGGAAAACTAAGGAATTTGGGGTACAATTGCTCGGCTATCCTCACTTTTCTCCTAATTTAGCACCCGCAGACATCCATCTCTTCCTAAACTTGAAGGCATTTGTTTATGGGAAGTGCTTCACGTCCAATGACGAAGTTGGGAGGGCCGTAGATGGGTATTTTCACAGTATTCCAGACTCTCACATCCGGGAAGGAATACTAATGTTGGATAAACGCTGGACCAAGTGTGTTTCAGTCAAGGGAGTTTATGTAAAAAAATGAAATCATTAACTAACAGAAAAATCGTGGTCTGTCATTCTCAGGTCAAGAACCTTTCATCTTAACCTTGTAGTGTGTTCATTTTCATAATGATTTTCTTGAAATTTGATAGTACGAGTATAGTGTAAAATACACAGTTCTTCCGGTGGACCGCTTCTATTTCTTTTTCATTCTATCATTCCACCATTTTATCCCTTTAAAATCATTCACATTGTTTTTCATGACTGTTATAATTTATTTAATTTCCATTCTTGGAAATTGAATGAATACATTGAATTCGGCATACTTCTGTATGCTTATTGCGCCTACACCAAGATCTTCAACCTACCGTCTTCAATAGAGGGTGTAGATGGGTAACTTTCTTAAGAGCTCTACATACATTTATGCTTAAAATATACATGATGCATTGTAAAAATAACATAGCAACCTAAAAATATGTTTTTCTTCCCAGTGCCAATGATAAATAATGAATTTTATATTCCCCAACGTTGCAGACAATATTTTTTTAGAATATGTGATTGGTAACAATGCCGCCAGTCACAGGCGTGAATTTCAATGGATTCACGACACGAACTCTCTCAGACCACGCCAAAATCCTTTCGCGGCCCAAAACTCTCCAAAATCTCCCCGCCCTATGCCCCACTGCACCCTGGCGCCAGTAACATCACTGTGGTTTTCGGGGCGCCCGCGACGACATGGAAGGGAGGGAGCCCTCGTTCCACCGCGGCCCCGACCCCGGACATCGAAGTGATACATTGCAGTTTCTGATGCACACACGGAGCGAACCAACTCCCATTCCAGAATATTTATGATTGGGAAAGGGCGCCGGGAGGTTACGTGTCGGGAGAGAGGGGTCGAGGGGGAGGGGAGAATTTCAATGAAGGGGTGCGTTGGGAGGGACCTTGTTGGAAAAAATTCTCTCTCCGCCCATCCACCTACCTTGTCCTCCCCTCTTCCCCCCACCCCACAGTCGAACGTCCATAAAGCCCTCCTACACAGCCTCCGTTCCTCCCACCTCCCTCTGCCCTTCCTCCTCTGTCACTACATCCCCGTCGTAACCCCTGAAAATTCACGAATCGAATTTGGATAAGAGAAAAAACTGGACGGGTGAACAAATTTACGACGACGGACGCAATAATAATAAAGGGTCAGAGAGGGATAAAGGGAAAAGGACGGAAAAAAATTACGACCCCCGGCCCTCCGAAATCGTATTGATGAGAACACAGGGGACAGAGATTTTTAGGGTAGAAGGGAAGGGTGCGGGTCGAGTCGCGGAAAGGTATGGGATTCAAATTGTTTTGAAATATTACTTATAATAATTTTGACAAGTTCAATGGCTCATGCGTTGAAAATTTTTGGGACGGACTTTCGAATGAGCGAGAGGGAGAGATTTATTATTGTCGAACATTTTGTAGTGAGCAAAGAATTTCCCCTTTTCAAAGACCGGCACGTTCCCCCGCCCTTTCCGTGAAGTTAAAATATTTAAATGGAATAACTGTGGTGGTGAATCGGTCCCGTGCCTGGGAAGTAAACACGAATGCAATGCCTTGATGGTTCCAACCGACGCCAAATTTCAAACGAGCATGACTTTGGAATAAATGGAAGCATTGAAAAATAATGATTTTTGGTTATTTCAAATAATTTAGAAAATCAAATAGACACCAAAAAAGAAATATTCCAATATTTTCCATGCAATCAATCGTCGCTTATAAATGCCTATGACAATAGATTTTAGCATCAGATATTTTCATGCCATACATATCTGTGTGGATAAAAAAATAGTTGGATCATATGTTCTCGATACCCACCATAAAATAAATTTGCCAATTATCATTTTGTTAGTCTACTAATTTCATGTGAATTTTGTCTATGTTATGAAAATCATTCCCTATTGCCTAAAGTTTAATTAAAACTTAAAAATACATGAATAACATTAGGAAAATATTAAGCAGTCATTTCCTTTTATCAAAATATCTACCACAATGGAAAAAAATTGAGTAAATTCAATGGAAATCAATTTATAAGTTCATTCTTAAGATGATTAGTGCCAAGAAAAAATACAGCATTATTAATTTATTTTATGGTACTTCATACCTGTATGCCTTCAGAAAAGTTAGCACAAAAGAAAAATGTTAGATAAAAGATAAATAAACCTTTTATGCTCCAAAAAAATGGGAAATCAAGGCTCAACTATTCTTATGAGATCCAAGAAATCCAGTAGATTTTACTTTTTGATATTTGTGTTAAAATATATTTCGATTCAGTTTCTGTAACTAACAATTTAATATGCACCATCTATGCCATTTCCTGCGATGTGACTTGCTATATAAAGACTATATTATATACAGATTAACCAGTTCAGTGTTTCTCTTAAAGTTTCTTCGTCGTAAATTTCCTTCCTTATTTCCTTTGATTAGGGTGGTGATGGAGTTAGTGAGATCGAAATTCTCTTCAAGAGAGCATTTTAATGCGATCGTTTGCCCCGATATCCCAACTCTTGGGCCAGTATTCCCACTCACGGGTTGGTTGCGGGTATATCCATACTATTCCGACCAAATGAAATCAATTGGCTAATCCACGGTTCTGAGAAATCAAAAGTCCAGCCATTTTTCCTCCCAGTTCCCACTCGGCTCCCCACCCACCAAACTCGCCTCTTACACCGACGGACCTCTTTCCTCCCGCTCAGTCCCCACTTAATACACATTTCTCTCGGGGATAGGAAGAGAGGCAAGGGAGGGTCTTTGCCAAACGTAAATCCCAAAAGCCCGAAGCGTTTTTCTCCCGAAAATGGCTTTGCAAAAGCGATTAGAAAGTGGCTGACATATTCCCACTAAGTGGCTCGCGCTCCAGCCCCCCATCACACACACACACACGCACTCCTACAGACCAGAAACGACGCTGGTTCCCTTCACAGCCCCCTTTGCGGAAACCCCTTTCCCTCAAGACCCCTCCCCAGAACGGCCAACCGGATTCAAACCATCCCACCCTCCTCTCCACTACTCAGCCCCCATCCCCTGCTCTGCTGCTAAAACTAAATCCGAAATGGACGTAGAACGCACTTAGGCGCCCGGCAAAGTATATGCGGCTGATAAACCCCTCACCTCCCCTCCGTCCCGCTCTCTCTCATCCACTGAATTTAAGCCTTTCTCCCCCTTCCCTCAAGGTCCGCTTACTCCCCCTCCTTCACCTGATTCAGCCGGCCCCTTTTTTCTAATGCCTAATACCACTTCACTCCCACCGCCTCCTCCTTCCGATGCGGAATCCGCCTACAGCACATCCCTCCTCTTCCCGGGGCTTTAATTCCTCTCCTCCTGGGTCGTCATCCCTCCCCACTCCACTGGCCATCCCCCCTTCTTATATTCATTCACCGCCTACACGATCTCTTGCTTTCACCCCATTCCCCTTCTGTCCTCATATTCCCCCTACTCATGGCGACTTTTTTCCTTAAGAATTTTACGCAGACTTTGCGTGAAAAATTTTTCCCGTGCCGTTTGCTTTGCTTTGATACTCTCCTGTGATATTTTTGTCCCGATCCGCTAATTAAAAAATTAATGTTATTCTCAAACATTAATGGCAACATCTCTTTCTCTTAAAAATTAATTTCAAAAGCTAAAGTTCCCTAACTGAGAATAATTCAATTAGCCGTAGAAGTAGGAATAATTCAATCATTTCACACGGTATTTGTTGAAAGGGAAAGTCATGGAGAAATGAGAATCCCTTTTTGTTTGTAACTAAAATAACTACAATTGGGAAGTTATAGTTCGGAAATAAATTGGTCGATACTCAGTGAAATACAGTCTCTCAGTGCTATATTCCCCCACATCATCAGTTTACAAATTGAAGTTAAAACTGAACAAATAATTTCACATTCAAATAAAATTAAACTAATGATACTACAAAAATTCAAGTGCGGAAAAACTCAATGTAAAAATAACCTATTTGAGTACTTTATTTAACTAATTGTTCATTTAGCTTACATATCTCTAATCATTTATAGCCATTGGAGCAGACTTTCATGCTTTAATCCTGTATATATATATATATATATATATATATATATATATATATATTATATTTAAAGATTGAAAGTTGATTTTCGACAGCTTGTCATTATTTTCCTGATTTCCATCACGGGGCGATTCAAACGACAAAAGGCGAAGAACCTTTGTACTAAACAGTTATATCACCCTCTGATATTAAACCCAAACAGTCCCCTTATAATAGAAGGACCTAAAATTCTACCGATGGCATTATTTGTCACTACGTTTTTGTGTTCACGGTCCGCTCGAGTCCTCGGGCGGTTATTTCCGCAGCGCCCACATCTCTCCTTTCACATTCTCACCTGTTCCCTTTCCCTTTGCTCTCCCTCGCCGAAAAGATCCCTTTGTTTGGTATCTCCTGCTCCACTTTAAGGCCCTAATCTTTTGCTTCCCTCGCCGACTTCTCTCTCCTCCCTCTCTATCCCTTCCCTTATCACCTCCTGCAATCGCCATATCTACCCACCCTCCGCCCGAAAACACCAGCTTCACCCACACTCCCTTCCAACTTGCCATTCCATATCTCCGGCGCCATTAATTCCTTTCCCCAATAGCGCCCCATTCGGCTACACTGCCAGCACCTCCATTGTGATGGCGCCATCTTTTCCAACCCACCCCAAGCCTACAGCCGCGTCACCTTATCTCTTCCCCTTGCCTATCCGCTCTCAACTCCCACTCCATCCTGATTTTTGAGACCCTCAACTGTTAACGTTCCACTCGTAAAACTTTTGCCCTTCAAAATGTTCGGATTCGTTCTCCTACCCTATCTCCCCAATTCTCCTTTCCCTTCCTGGCTAAACGGCCGCTCCAAACCCTCCCTCCTTCCCTCCTAACCTCAATCTATCTGCACCTTTCTCCCTCTCTCTATGTTATAATTCGTGGAAACTTGTGAAGGGCCTCATGGTGCGTAATGATGGGTGCTTGCATCCAGGTGTCGCTGCTGTGCTCTCGTGGGTCACTCCGCGATTTCCGATGGGACTGCTAAACTGGGAGTGGCATCGTACGAGCCCTGCAGAAACTTTCGCGGTAGGAAAGGGATTCAATGTCTGAGCAGATACGTAATAGCGATTAATCACGAGATCGGTTGGCGAGAGACAGAAGGATTCCTCGTCCTACGCTAAAATTTCTGAACGGGAGTTTATATAAACTATTTTTAGATCCCCATTTTTGAAAGACTCTCATTCCCAATCATTTGGTATTTCTGAATATCCTCGACAGTGATACAAGGAATTCAGAATAAAATTTCTGATTTTGAAAAGGATAACAAAGAAACACTGAGTCACATCTTTGATTTTGAGTATTACTTCTAAGCAGTGTAGCCATGGAAATTCTTTAATACAAAGAAAATGTTACTTGACTCTATTGCGTAGAAAATAGCGTAAGGTTAACTTTTCATGGTGGCTATTTATTACTCATTAAATGTCTTAATGAGGATATACTATATATCATCCTAAATGCATGAATTCAAGTAGTACCGCCATACATACTCTTAATGAGGATTTATATGTGAGCTGTCTATATTTTCCTGGCATACTTAAGAACTAAACTCTAATTTATCTAAAGTACAAGTCTTTTGATAAATTTGAAGGATAAGAATAAATAAAGAACTTAAGAGGTAAACACTTAACAAAAAACTTTTGGAAATAGTTATTAACTTTACTTTCACGCTTACTCATACATTACTCAATTGGCCTGCCTGCCTTTACAAAAAACCAGGGGTAAACTTAAAGCTACAGGAAGAGTCAACTTTCAGATAGAAGAGTTGGTAGAAGATTTCTTGCCGGCATGCTCCCTATACTTCTTGATAGATCATGTATTTCACACCAAAATAAGGATTCTTTACTATTCCAGGTTATTCTCTGATTTTTAAGTTAGGTGGTAAACCTGAAGAAATGCTAGATATTTTCTAGAGTATGGAAAATGACAATGCCATAAATTCTAGAAGATTCGACGCCTTTTAGATTTAGGACGCCTATTTGGCATTCGGAAATACTCGAATGTACGAGTATGTGGAAGAGGTAGACAAGTCTTTAGAACTGCTGAAGTGAGTGAAAGTAGTTACGAAAAATCTGAAAATGATGAAACTGATTTAGATAATAGTGAGCACTTAAATGTGAAAAAGGTTTAGGATAAACTTCCATACAATACTTCAATTAACAGTCATAGCGAGATTGCAATCATAAAACAGTGGCTAATGTTAACAGGACAAATCATTAAAATTAGAAAATTTTACTATAATAACTGTTATATATTGTTTGAAAATTTAATATTAGACGCAAACTGAACGATAAATTTATGCTCATAGGGTTAGTATAAAATAAGGATTGATTTTATTTTAAATTAACGGTACCTGTGTATGCAAGGCAATTTTCCGAATGGACTTAAGTTTGACCGTATTTTAAAATGCGTTTCATAAAAAGATCCATTGTTCTAAGTAGTAAAGAGGTTACAATTTTAAATCGAAGTATGGCTTACCCTTTTTAACAAATATACTAAAAAAAGTCTTTATTAAAGAGGTTCTATATAACTGAAATGCCAGCTTCAAACCTAATTTTATTGATAGAGTTAGGAATCAAAATAATTGTACATTATGTACTGTAAACGTATTTTAATGCACCAGTCGAGGGAAGAAAATTCAGAGAAAAAATATGCTATAAAATTTTTTTCGTAGATACACCATGAACCCTTCCAAATCCGAAATCGATTCCATCTGGTAAAAGAAAGGAATGATGGATGAATATCTGCTTCTCTATCGCTTTCGAAGTTATTCCGAGTTTTCAACTAGAATCCGATCTGGGGTTTGAGCTCAATCTTTCTCTACCCATCATTAAATTATGTTCCCACCATTAAGCTTGTTTATTCTTTTCAAGCTTCAGGAAACTCAGGCAGCCTCGATACTTAACCAAATCCAATGCGAATGAAACGATGCATTTATTTCTAGAACCGAAAGTCTAGCCCTTTGAATCTTTTTTAAACCCAATTTTATTCGTAAAAAGTAAGCACTTATCCCAAAACGGAATATGACATTATTTCCGTTTCCGAACCCTTACTTAACCACGACCTCCTGGGGAGAAAAATTGGATCTTGCATTCCTCTTAACATTTGAGTGTCTTTGCAAATTGAGATTATAAATGTGAATCATCTCTACTTAATACTGCTCCGGATTTAATGCAAATATCAGCCTCAATAACGTTTAATTTACGAGTAAATATAAATCGGATGATTTTTACTTCGCCATTAAAAAAATAACTAAATTTGAGTACAGTTGACGATAAATTATTATCTGAGTGGAATTCTTATGACCACATAAAACAAAAACCATTTCATAAAAGAGCTTTAGTAATATGGACATACATATTAGTCTTGAAACGCTTGATTTGAAACATTGATAATTTTTATAGTCAATTAGTTACCTTCTAAGTTTAAACTTCAGTTTGCTAACTGTAATGCTAAATCTAATATAATAAACATATGCGTAAAAGTCATTTTACCTTATTATTGTAATATAAATAACATCAAATTGACTGGGGTAAGACTACGTGACTTTATTGCGTAACTCTCTTGGTGTAAATAATTTTGATAAATATAATATAATAGATCTAATACAATGTTTTAGCTATCTTGTGTGAATTTTTTCTCGATTAAATATGAAATATAATATGTTTTCACTATGAATCTACAGTGTGAAGATAGCTAGCACGAAATCTAGAGAGCTGATTACAGGATCCTCATTATTGAACAATTATATTCCATGGAAGTTGGAACTTAAGAGTTTTCTCTTTGTATATACCTCATCAAGCGAGCTTATAAATGACTTGTGCAACGTCCGTCTAGAATAAAATTTAACTACTGTTATAAAGAGGCATTCCCTATTAAAATAAGTGAGTTAGCTCTTATACCCAAACACTATATATTTGAACCGGAAAACAAATTTTTAATCACAGCTCCGTAATACTACACCGCTAACTTTCCACTCGTTTAAATGCCGGAAAATTTATGGAGACCTGCTATCCCTCCTTCGCCGCAGAGTAAAATACTACACACAAATACATTTCTTTAAATACGTTCCATATGGAAAAATATATCGCCCTCCCTTCGATATAAAAAAACTCACCCTCCAGTCATCCATCCGTGCATGTATTCCATTTTCGTCGGCAATCCGACCGCACCCCAACACCCTGTATCCTAGTGCCGCTGGAGGGAAGCGGGCGGCCGTCCAGTCCTATGCCAGCGAGAGCCGATTTTGGATCTCTTTCTATCTCTCTCTTACGTGGCCAAGCGATGTGCCTGAGGTTTGGGCGGGGTGAAGGGGCGGAATGTGGAAAGTACGAGGGGACAGTGTGCGGCGGATGGGAAAGTGGAACAGGAGGCGGAGGTGGTTAGGGATGAGGGGTGGAAGGAACGGAACAAGCGAGTCCTTGATTGCGAGGCGAAAGGCGCAAAGTCGCGTTTCGCCTCGACGAGAAGGGACCTCTAGTGCTCTGTAGAGTAGACAGTTATGTCAAAATCAGCTTAAGTCTCTACGAAACAAGTGTGATAAAGGAAAGAAAATGAAGTTATACGGAGGAACTATACAAAAAAAGCGTTCGTTTATTGCGCCCCACGTTTCGTTAGACCTGTACAATTTCCTGTAGTAATACGCAAACATCAAAATACCTCTTAAGTAATGCCCAAGAGTACTTTCATTCTGCATGCATTCGTTGATGGGAAATTAAAGAAAATGGACCTCGAATGAACATCTGTAATCATGAAACCAACTTTTAGATTTACACTATGAACATCAAAATTTAATGAAATATGAAGATATTTATGTTGTCGCATTTCAAAGTAGTTTTAACATTGAATGTTTCTAGAGGTAATTTAGCTGGATTCTTTTACCCAAGAATTGCATCACAATAAACACCTGCCTTCATTCCGCAACATATAACATTAAATATCCTAATTCCGGGAATAAAATTAAAATTATTGAATTTAACCCGCAAGGTATTAATTACCATCCCGAAAGTTCATAAAATATTAATGGAACATTCCTTCAAGAGCCAATGGGTTTTATTACATTACATTTATGAAAACCGTCCAAAAATACTAATTTTTTAAGAGACTAAATAATTGTTAAAAGAATTTATTTAGCAAAAACCATTGACATTTAAAATTTGCATATTTTAGTTGGTTTTGAATGGATACAAAATTTGAGATTTCGCTTTTTATCTTGATTATCGACGTACGAAGGGCTGATTTACGAACAAAAGACTTTGGGAATCATCCTCACCTACTCCCATACAGCTAAAAAGCGATATTTTTCTTATTTTTTTTCGACTTTATCCAAATTCTTATATATCACGGCACAAATAACGATCATCTGTTAAAGTGGTAGAAATTTTCCTTGATTTCGAAGAGAATCTAAGGAAGTTTGTTTGTTGCACTTCAATGCACAGAAAATGTTTGGAAAACTTTTGAATTATATGTTAGAAGATGGAGAAGAACTACCGCAGTATCGTAACAGCCAATACAAATATAGATAAGGGATAATTAAAAACCACATGATGGACTGGAACACAGCTGTAGATGTGAAGCATTCAGATTAATATCAAATACTCAACTATTTCGGATACTACTGCGGATGTGCAATGCAAATACGAGATGAGTTTAAAATTGTAATTTGAAATATTTAGAATAGTTGAGATAAAGAGAGCAGAATATTTATTGCCTGTACATCTTAGAATCTTGAGTTGAAGCTATTTAATTATTTCCATTATTTCAAAAATCATTCCTCTGGAAAAGATAAGCCGGATTTCAAGGAATCTTGGTTCAAATCCCGATCAAGGCGAATGATTTTTATACTATGAAATTGTTGTATTGTAATAGACCAAGTTGTACGTTAACTTTTTGTCATTTTCAGAATTGAATCTCTTCAGACAAAAAATACAAATGGAAAACCTACAGATAAAATACCGAATAGGTATCAAAATTGTAGTAGTTGGACAATATTTCCATCTTCATTAAAAACCTTTACTTTTATCGATATTTCTCATATAAATTGGTGACAAAAATTGAGTTTTTAAGAAACAGTTATTATGTTATTATGTTACTATACATAGAACAAGGCGGCAACGTCGTCTATAGCCCTGTGTTTCCTTGGGGAAAGAGGGCTAACTTCCGTTTTCATTTCCATTTTTCACTTGCCCTTTGCTCTTCATTACCCACTCTAATCTTTTATTTTCTCTCTCATCCTTTCTCTCTTGCCTTCAGCCATCCGACCTCACCATCCACACTCCTCCCTCAACCCTTTCACATCCCTTCCTATCTCTCTCATAACTCCTCTTCAACGACCCCGTCTCCATTCGCAGTTGCCTTTCCTCCTTTAACTAGCCTTATACCGTTCCCTCCCTCTACTCGGTGCCCTTAGTAAGGGCGATTGTGACGTCAATTAGGAAGGATCCGTCGGCCCCCGGGGGCGGAGACGCGAGAGAAGGTGGATGAGAGGGATCTCTTCTGGCATAGACGATATGGGGTTGCCAGTAGTTTTCTGAGGGGGGAGAAGACAGTCGGCCGCTGAGGGTGGAGAGGGAGGGACGCCTGCCCCCCTTGGGTTGGGGAGGGGGAGAGAATTCGGGGGCTCGGGGTTTCATCCGTGGAGAGGTTGGAGGGTGTGGGGAAACACGTCCCCTTGGGGTTAGAGAGGGATGTATGATCCCGTTGGATTGGAATGAGGCGGGGACTCTCCATTTACGTGTGTGCTTACTTATCTTCTTTATTACCTTCTCCACGTGATCGTACGTTAATAATCCAACCATTTATTCGAACCTAAAATTGGTTCTACTGAGTTATTCAATAAATTCCTTAGTTTTTTCTAAATAATATCTTTTTTCAAGGAGTTTCGTTATTTGTTCTCCGTTACTAATTGACTCCTTATTGCATTAACGCCTTCTCCTGCGGTTCTTCTTACCATTATTGATTCTTATTCGGTAATTAATAATGCCTCTAGCTCGCGGATCCGGAAATAAAGTGTTGAAACCCATTATACCCGTAACTTCATGTGCTGTAATTGGGATGATGTTCCCGTTCTCACAGTTTCATCCTGATAAAAGAGGAAAACGATATTTTCTTTATGATTCAACAGCTCAGTAGCCATGCACCAATCTCAAAGAGATTGACATATACCTCAGTAAAAAATCAGTAATGGATGACTCCGTCTCGGGATGGTGAATCAAGAATTATAATTCTACCTTAATCAAAACTATTAATTCCAAAACTGGAAGTTAATTCTCGGCAACTCAGTAAACACTAGTTCATCGTCTGCGGTTACAATATCAAGGGCCATGATGACGGGTCACTTTCATCACTCTCGATACTGAAAACCATTCGTTTTGAAACTTTTGAAAAGTATTAAACTTAAGTTAAAATGAAATAAATAATATATTTAATAATAAAAAAATTAAATTTAAAAAATAAAAATATTTTTAATTGAATACCAAAAGCCAAGTTTGAACGCTTCATTTGCTCTTTTCAATGTTAATTATCCTATCCCTTTTCTATAAATGGTTTAGGTGGTGAGGAGAACAGGAGAACAGGGTTACTAAATCCTGGTATTCTGTTCTTTGTTTTTCATTTTCTTGAAGACGACACATATTCATCAAAGGTACGTTAATAATCGATCTCCTTAAACGGACACGCTAACATTGATGGACGGCGTATCCCATTTTGGAAAGAACTTGTAAATTGGTACATTGATACATTTTCTTCCACATTGGAACTAATATGATTATTTCCATCCAAGAGTATAATGGATTGTTTCATCAGTAACAATGTATAACAAACAATGGAAGCTATGATCACTAATAAGGAACGATTGTATCCTACAGCAAATGTCGTGCAGGAGCTGTTCTAGATGCTATCCAATATAGAAATCCAATTGATAGTGTCATATTATACGATAATGGTAGTGGGTAGAATTAGAAGGGGAGAAAGAAAGAGTGGTGGTAGTCCACTTCTTTAAACAAGTAAATTTTCCTTTTAGGCTTATTATTTCGGATCTCATGTAGCAAAAACTTAGCATATACTGCCCTGTGGTCACTAATTCCTTTTATGATTTCAATATTTAAGACTATTTAGGGAATATTAGCTTATAAAAAATTAAGAACACCATCGCCCCTAGTTTTTGAAGTGACAAGTTGATGCAATGAGTTAAACGTAAACACCTTCCGTTTTAAAACTTCCATTCTTCTGTGGATGGAACATTGTTATCTATTCGATTCAATTCATCGATTATACATTACGATCTTTGTGTTGGGAAAAGAAACCTTTTATTTGCTGATATAATTCTAGTATTGAATTGCCTTTGTCGACTGGCGGTCTGTAAAACGCGTATGCATATATCCTTTTGGATTGAGAACTTCTAATTGAGCGCCAAACGCTTTCCGAACTATTGCCCGGAATTACCTCAGCCCTGCTGTCGCAAGAATTTTTAGCTACAATAAAGACACCGCCTACGATTCTATTTGTTCTGTCATTTCTGTTAATGGAAAAGGATTGTGGGAAAATTTCAACGTCGGCACTATCAGTAGTTAACCATGTTTCTGTTCCAATAATTATATCTGCGCCTGTGCTTTGACTAAGGTGATGATATTCTGATACTTTGTTTTTTAAACTTCAGAAATCTACTACCAATAGAGTTAATATTTCCTTGGAATTACGGTTTTTTGAATGTTTGATAAGGATTGTCATCTTATTAATGTTGAATCTCTTATAAAATATTGCGCTCGATGCTATCTGATGAAAAGAAGTATTGCCAGCGCTGAACCTCCCTCCGTTTAAAGTTACATAATTTGGCAAAGAAGACGTTAGAGACCCAACCAATATTTGACATAGATGTTGACCCACACGCTGGTATACACTTTAATCTAAAAAGCTCTGGAGTGCTCGAATATCCTACTCACTACACACTTGGCGGCCTCAGACATGTAGCAAACACCAGAACGGTTAAGTGGGTTCCTACACGATTGAATCGCCGGCTGAAGGTCAACGAAGGACGCCACGATATCTCTGCTGAAGGCAGGAAACTTTTGATTGATGCCTAATTAATAAAAAGAGAGCAGTCACAAAGATACTTATTACTGGTTAGCATTCGACACATTCCGTAAGAAAAATTCACAATTACAATAGACTACACATATATTCACCTGTATCTCACCTGGCATGGCGCAGAAAGGCACATGGCGGGGAGCCTTAGGACGCCAGACTTGGAGAGTGTTTTGTGGGAATTAAATCTCGCAAACCCCTATTTTCTACACTGCGTACGTATTATTTACCTAAGTGTTTCCCTGTTTATTGTTGCCGTGAATAGAGCGCAGGAAAAACGAATGTTTGAGTCTATCATTTCAAAGTCTCCTTTTAACTTGGTGACAATTGTCGGCCCTCCCAATGTTTTGAGGGAGCCTCATTATATATCCAATATCGGATGCGAATCTACACGCTTCATACATTTGTAAAAGTTTTAATCTAGCTCTTTGTCTGCGCATATCTAAAGGTTGCCACCCCAGATTTTGTATTAATTGCGTGACGCTTTGTGTACTTTGATACGAGTTTTTCACGAACCTAGTGGCCTTTGCCTGAGCCCTATTCAATTCTGTAATTAATGTTATTTGAAATGGATCCAAAACGCTCGCTGCATACTGAGCGTGAGACCTTACTAAAGATAAATAGAACGTTTCCTTCACCTTTTCGTCGCTACACTTTCCAACTATACGTTTGACTACTATATGTTTTCCCTATGAAAGATCCGATCCAATGGTGACCCACCGTCATTTTACTTACTCCATGAAGCTCATCCGAACACCTCCAAGTTCGTAAGTTGGTGAAGTTTGTTGTGTTTTATATTGTTTAAGAAGTGCACGACGGATTATATGGGACCCCAATGACAATATTCACCATTCTATTTCTTTCCGGTCCTCATTCAAACAAAAACGCTTTCTCCTAGTCCTCGTCTCTCGCTTTGTTTCACTCATCCATATCTTTGTAATTCACCTCATCCACTCATATCATTCTATCTTCTAGGTACTCTTTCGTTTCCATCCTCACTCTCTCTCTTTCTCTTTGAGTTCCTTAATCTAATAGTAATCATACCGTTCCCTCACACTCAATGTTTTCTCACACCTCCTTCCTTTCCGAGCGATAGAGCCACTCCCTTCACTCCCTTTCTACACATCCACACAAAACCACACAAAAGTTCACACTTGCCCTCATAAAATTCGTCTGGGTAGAAGGGAAGGAAAATATCCTTTTGTTTCCCGTGCCCGTACCATTTCCTTAAACTTATCTTACCTCCTCAAAGTCGCATTCTTGCAATGCATACTCTCCACAGCAATATCCATGCACGTGACGTCCTGTTTCCAAAACGCTTCTACCCCCCCTCCCCTAACGAATAAGACTATCTCTTCAAAATTTATCTTCATATCTACCAGAGTTTTGAGCCCCCCATGCATGCAATTTTGCCTAAATATCCTCCTCCAACCCCTACCTAAACCACGAACCCAGTTCGACGCGCCTCATTTACACGCACACTCCCACGATGAATAAATGGATAAGACAATTTTTTCTAAAAGGAAATACCGTTCTTCGTGCACGAAAAATCTTCAACTTTCTCCAGGTCTGTTGATGCCAAATCACAAGGCCCTTTTACTATCCAGTCACCAATGTAGATTGGATTCTGTACAGCTAGGCATATATTGACACTTCGGCTTTGTGGGAATCCCGTTTGAATAAAGGTTGGTGGACTGTTGGAGGGTTATAGAATTCCGGTGTAATTGAGATATGTTCTTAAAAACTTAATCTGTTGACGGATTGATATTAAATATGAGTAAACTTACCAGTGCAATGGTGAAACTAAAATTTCCAAATGAATAGCAAAAGATATATAATTTCATTGTTTACTACAAAATCAGAATACCTATACAGAAAGAACACTGTGTTCGTACTATTAATATTACACAATGCTCAGTGATTGAGATGATAATAGACTTTAAACATTGATTATGATCCAACGGCCGCATTCCGAGTTTACAGTTTTAATTCAATCGGTATTTCAGTGAAAGATCTGAAAATATTTTTTTAGAATATTCCATGTAATACCGCATGAAAAATATTTTAACAATGTGACGTTAATTATATTCTGTATTATTATTTTTTTTAATTTGAAGAGATATCATGGATTCGAAAAAACTGCATAAATATTACAGGTACATAACATTACGTGGAATAGCTTTCGTAAATCATCCATTAAACACTTCCGTTCACAAAATATTCATTTAAATTATTGACCACTTAAAGATGTTTTACATATATTTAACGAATTATTCATATAAGAGCTGGATGTAATCCATGCAAGGAAATCGATTAAATACATTCACAGAGGAAAACACACAATTATGGAAGTCATAAAAATGAAAATATTGTGATACATACGAAAAAAAATAAATCAATGGATAACTAATATTAAATATTATTCCATTTTTTCCAATTCTATAATTCTATATTTTTTTCATTTTCCTCTTTCGATAGCAGATATCTTACGCAGTATTTACATAAATAAGTCTAATCATTAATTAATGACCCACAATATCTCTGCTAACAAGTCACAAGGGATTCGCAAATCAGTTACCAAATTTTCTCATAATGTTTTAGAAAAGACCGCTTGCAGTACACAATGTGATTTGAATTTTTATTTTGATATTTTAACCCGGAATTTTTTCCATTCACACTGAAAGAAAACGTCCAAGAATTGAAATTATTCATTGTATGGCCCATCATTAATAATGATGCGCAATGATGATGCAAGTGCCAATTCATATGTATAAAAAGGGCCAAAATCAATGTTTTACCAAAATAATAAATATTATTCCTTTCCTAGCGCACGAATCGGGTTAATTAATTAAATACAGAAAGGGAATAGAAGGATTTCCAGAGATGGAGTACAATAATTAAACATCAGTCTTGTTACAGTTTTAACGATAATTTTTTGTCCGTTGAACTTATAATAGATTGTATTTTAATTACAAACGTAAAAATCTATACAAATATCTAAACTCCAATTTATTTTTTTTATTACCTATAGTAGAGCCATGATCTCGAGGAATTTGTAGCGCAAGTGCAAAGTTAATAAAAAAATATATCCTTCTATTCTGGAGAATCGTAAAATGCAAAACTGAATTTCATACAAAAACGATATAGAACTGTACAGAAAAATCTAGGAATGTACGGAAATTCTTAGTTTTATTTCAAGTTTTACGCTAGGATAACAAATGAACCCTTTGTATTTAAGTGGTATGACTGATAAAATAATAAAATATGTAACAATTTCAATAGAGGCCAATGCATGTGCCAGTTCAGTTTTACGCAGTTCTTTAATACCTACCATGAGCATTCATATACATATTTATAGATTTAAGATTTAGATACGAAATAATATTTTCAATATACTGTAAAACTTCTATAATAGCTATTGATACAGCAAATAAGTTATTACTTTGAAGAAGTCAGAAGGATTTCTAAATTATAAGACCCAATTCTCTATTAATATCACTAGAAAGGTACCAGATTTAATACCAATACGATGATGGATAATGTTTTATAACATTTATGGAAATTCATTTAAAACTGCGTCATATTACCACATAATCAAATATGTAGTGTTTTCTCTATTTATTAACCAGGTATGTGTCCAAGGAGATGAAAAAGTAGCTTTCAAATCAAGAAAATAATTTGAATTGAAAAGATGATAATCCACTAAACTCATCACTATTAATTAACTGCTGGAAGTTGTAGCATATTACATGAAATAAACATACGAGTACTCGTATTTTAGTTTTTCAATTTTATTTTATAAAAATATTTTGAACCATGATGAACTTTTGGGAACCATTAGGAGGCCGATCTGGTTCGGAAAGAAAATGTTGTCGAAACTGACCTACGAGCAAAAGGAGTCCGATCGAAAGGAAGTCACGCACGAGTGGAGGCTTGATAATTCATCGCACGTAAACATATTCCTTTATGTATATCCACGATAAAAACGGATTTCTCTTTAAGTTCATTAAACATCTGGAATCCAACCCGGAAAGATAAAATCCAAAAAGCCCCATAAAAAAGCGGGTAATGTGTTTCGGTTAAAAGGGTTTCGGTTCGGCGAAGAAGTTTCGTACCCCTTGCAGTCCATTTTCGTGGAAGGATATACCGGGGGTGGGAAGGGGCAAGAAGGGCAAGAAGGAAGGGGCGGGAAAGGCGGAATAGTGGGAGGAACAGTGCGAGAAGGAGGACGGACGAGGGGCTTACTTGTGAATTCAGTCTCGTCGCGGGCCTCCATAAGATAACGCGATTTAACGCAAAAATTACTGACCTAGAAGAAACCCTTACACATATCTTAAGGCGGAGGCGACACCTTGAGGACGCCATTTCGGTTCCATTTGGCACGTTCCTTCACTTCCTCCAGCGGGTGGAGGGCAGAAAATGTCTCGACGTGAAATCATCCCGAGGGCCCTTTGCGCGTAAGCCCCCTCCTTTCGCTTCATTTCCACTTTAATGCGCCGAGATGGATGCACGGCATAAAACTCGACTGGAGAATACGTCCGACGGAGCACCAATATTAAAGAGCGTAAGGCAATGTGCATGCGCATCACTTGACGTCTAACACGTCCTCGTGGATCTCCCGGCAACATTTTTCCAAATACAGCTTAGTCATCAAATTAATATATTCAACTTTTTCTCACAGTGCCTCTATTAAGATTACATTTGGCATTATGAATATTGAGTGTGATGACCTACACAAAATAGACTTGCTTGAGCCCAATGAATATCAGATCAAATCAACGTAACCAAGGGTGTCACTACCCGCGTTTTTAAAAATGTACAAATTTTCCTACGTTTTATCTTACTCTTAATATCATAGAGCAGTGGCTGGTGATAAAATTAAAAAAATAGGGTTTGTTCTGTTCCATCCATGTTCAATAATTTACAGTTAATTACAATATTTTGGCCTTCGTTCTAACTATATGTTCTGTGTGCATAATTTGTGTGTTTCTAATGATGATTCTCAAGCGTGGAAACGCTTTATGCAGGAATAATAAAGAAGGTGCGAGAAGGAAATCTGTTTTTAAAAAATGACTTGACTCATTTTCCAGAAGGAGTAATGTATTTTTAATGCATCCAAATTATTTTTTAGCCGATGAAATATTTTCTAATATTATTTCATTTAACCGCCATTGAATGATAAATTATGAAAGTATTCGGTGCATCAAGAATTTTAGCTGTGTTTTGAGCTTTTTTATAGAAATATATGTAGATTTTTTTTGGATAAAACGAAGTATGATTTTTCAACACAATAAAACATATTTGTGTCGAGTTGAATACTTTAAAAATAGAATTTATTTAAAACGATAAATTTTACAATAACATAGTCAGATACTATTATTTTAATACGCCCAAGCTACACTGGTTTTAGTAAAATTCGGCATAAATTTGGAAATAATATCAGAGGGAAAATTTAAAAAAATATTAAATTTTTGGCAGTTTTTCTGTGAAGTAACACGGGGTTTATAATGTATCATTTCCAAAATGTCGAGAAGAAATTTTTGACATGCAATTCAAAAAATGCTGGCACAACTGGGCTTGAATATAAATGCTGATTAGGGTAGGAAGACCCATCCCAAAGACATCTCTGCTTGCACTTAAAAACAATCCCCGCGCGATATGGCGAGAGCTAGGACACCCCTTTAGCCCGGCACACTCAATTGCATCGCACCCGAGAGCCTGATTCCCACGTCCCCACATTTGCCCCACGCATTCCCCGACAGACACACCCCCTGCGATGTCCCCGTGTCCGACCACCCTCCCTTCCCATGCCCCCCTAACTCGTCCCCTGCCCTCACAACACCACAGTGTCCCCCGGGTGTCCGCAGCCGGGTGTTTTTTATGGGAATTTGGGAACGATGGGGGCAGAGTGGGGGATGAGGAGGTAGGGATGATGCGCATGAAGAAGGAACCGGAGAGGGAGAAGAGAAGAATCGAGAGCCACACAGGAGAGGGGGATCTCCAAAGGGAGACTCACCCCCACAGGCATTGATCTCAAAAGGTTTGGAGGGGACGAAAGAAAAGAGGAGGGAGTGAGAGAGAGAGAGAAAAGCTCTGGACCTTCCCAGGACCTTAGGCACCAAGGGTGGGCCTTAATGGGGCAATTTATAAACAAACTTTGTTCCTTGGGCGATGGACCTGTCTATTGGAGAAAGGAAGATGGGGAGGAGGGAGAGAATGTGAGGAGGTGCCGGGTAGAGAGGGGTGAAACCAATGGTGGGCAAAGATAGGTTGGGATGGCTGAAGGGGGCGAGGGTAAGAAGGGGAATCTGAAATGAGGATAGTGTTTTCGGTTGCAAGAGGAATCGGATCACGATGCTAGTGGCAAAATTGAAGCGAAAAGATATCGTTATGTCTAGAAGGTTTACCACGTTCGTGCATGTGCAAGCCAAGATGAATTTCTTTTGCGAGATACAAGTTTTAGCTGTTTGAATTAAATATTATGCGTGTAATTGCCCACTGAGTGAAATGACATAAAATTCTCAAATACTTGGAGTAACTGCGACAAATATTCAAACCTAACATTCATTGTATTTACTAAGAAATATTTCCTGTACATTTACCCGAACAACAGTTTGATAAATTAATATTCATTCTCATAATATTATTAAATTATATAGACATATATTAGGGCACGATTTTCTACATATAAACCGCTGATTAGGCTTCAGTCTGATATTAATGATGAAATATTTCAAAGGAAATTTCCCAGGGTGTAAACACCATTTGACTTAAATTTATCCTGAGACCTCCTGCTCCACAAGTACATGGCTTAGAATAACTATAAGTGGGTATAGTCACTTGAGGCTTTTTAGTAGTGGTTTGAAAAGCATCTTTGGTGATATGATACATAAAAATTTATTTAATCTTATTCATAACTAATTAATACCTTTCATTACAATAAGTATTTGATTCTAACATAGGGGTTTCATTGCGCCTATTATCAAAAGACTATATGATTAACTCATCAGTAGTTCATAATTAAATCCTGAAATGATTTGAATAATATTCCACATTCAATGGAAAACTGTTATTATTGGTATTGACAAGGTACATCTTCCCATGCTCTACACCATTTTGAAATGGCATATTTTGATGTAAGCATAATAAGTATACAATATATAATTTTTTTACGATAGTTTGACGCACAGTTATACGTTTTATGTAATTTAAACCACTATATTTTACATTTGATGCTCGTATTACAGATTACTATGTACTTAAAATAAAATTATTCCCTCTGTGACTCCGAAATAAGATTCTATTAACTTTTAAAAACATTGTTGATTGAAATGAAAAAAAAATGAAAATGAAAAATCTTCATTTAAATTTCAAAAAAGATTTTTTAATTGAGGGTGGTCTATGTTTTTTAATTTAATTGTGCAAGGCAGATGGTTTTATTCTAGTATAAAACGGTGGTGATTAATCGCTACATCTGCAAATGTTAAATAGGGAGAGAAAAGAATGAATCTAATTCCCTCGTGGGTGATTTTTGTTTTAAAATTAAGGAAGATGTAGGAATTGAAAAAGACCTAATATTTGGAAAAAAATTCAATTTGAAAAAGAATGAGCTGCCCATACATACCTCTCGGTCTTTAAATATTTCTATGCTAATCCAAGGAGTAGGCAACATAGGAACAAAAGAGATAGATAAGTCTCCCACAAAGGTGTAGAACCTTCACAAAGACTCTGCACATGATCTAAAAATATTTTAAAACTAAATCTTCAGAAAATATCACCGAAAAGTAGAATTGTGAGCATAAAATTTGATCCATGAAGATTAATGCAGGGTCTTAATGCCGAAGCAGATGACTTTAAAAGAATTTTACAAACGCTGGAGCGGTTATAATAAACGGGGATAGCCTTCCCTATCCGTAGAAATATAGGTACATCCACGTTTTCATAAATATTTACGCAGGTCGGCGGTAACAAAAAATGACGTGCAATAGGCAAAAGGCACGTAAGAATCATACTTGAGCACGATTCTTCCCCAGGTGATTCAATCTGAATAAAAATTGGCTGATTATTCTCATCTCTGCGTGTTTTCTTTACTGTAGTCGAAATCCTCCACATTGAATCAGTTTTCCTGGAAATCGATAAGCAATAAATGAGTTGAAAGTTTTGGATAGAACTCAATCCATGAAAATCCAAAAGAGAATTTTCTCATGAAATGGAGTACAACCTTAATTCAAGTGGTTGTGGATGATGAAGGATGTATCTACGTAAAATTTACCAACCAAACACATCGAATATTAACTTTCGACGATTTTTTTCTAATATGTGTAATTTAGTTAGTGCTGGCAATATACAGTATTAGTTAATTTGTGGACCAAATTACTTGTGGGAATCCTGATCGATATGATGGATTTAAATTCCAAAAATTCTCTTAGCAACAACCAACACCAGCAACATGTACTAACTTATAAACGACCTTTAAAATATTTATTTGATAGTTGTGTCCATCCAAAAACCTACCTTAACCGGTAGATTACCTAATAATAATAAACGACCTTTAAAAAGATATCCCTTAGCTACGTACGCTTAGCTATGTTACATACATCCACTAACAGTCTCCAGAAAGTAATGAATACAGGAGTCATTTATGCATGAGTAATAAATTTTCATGAAGGAATTTTCTTTCTGACAAATTACTAAGAGTGTTCATTTTCCAGCGAAAGCAAAAATTTGAAATGCTTTCCAGCGTATGTTTTTTCAAATTGTTTCGTTAAATATTACTACTTATTTGATATGAAATTAAAATTACTATAAAAATATACCTTCATAGTTACGTGTAAATTGTGCACATATAATCACCCTGCCGGGTTAGTATTCGTGAAACAATATTTTTATTTCAAGTTTGGGTAAACCAAATAAGGCTCTTCAAAAACAATACGTTTATTTCATTTTAAACCTACAAAAACTAAGTTTGAAGACCCTTCTTTAACTATAAGATATTCCTTATCTACGCCAATATTTATTTATAATATCTGTAATCTCTAGAGAACTTTCTTTTTCAGTTAACTATTTTTTTACCTTATGTATTGCCTACCAAAAAGCATACTCTTTTCTTACTCTTCATCGCTTAATATTCTCTGTTATTTCACCACCTTTGAAATTTTACTACCTGTCATAATCCCACTTCCTCTTTTTCGCAATCTTTCTCCCAAATATAAACTTCACCGTTAGTCATTCTTTCTCTCCAATTTTCTCCACTTTGCTTCGTATCTAGATATTAAAAGTCGCGATGTCTATCATCTTGCGTCAACGACCGGATTTTATATGCATACGCTGATTCTACGCTTCATATTAAACTTAATTCAACTAATATTTTATGTTCAGATGTATTTAGCGTATTTATTTATTTCCTTCTCCGACCAAGTGTCTGGTTTGCTAATATTCGTCTTCTTATAATGTCCCTACTAGAGCCTTCATTTTATGTGAACAATATTTTAAAGGTGCTTTTAACATGAAATAAGTCAGAAACACTGGATTTATACTACAATGTAGAATTACGAGTTTTCTATAAAGGTGTGGCCAATCAACCGCGCGAAAATAAAATAGCTATCTGATCAACATTAATTATTTATACGAGCCTAAATATGGCGTGAAATATTTTAATACTAATAGAAATATGTTAAAAAATAGGAGGAAACAAAAATCATGAATTGAAAGAATAAATCTGAAATGGAAGTAACTCATTTGTTATTTCGCATTGTGAATTTAGTAAAATATGAACTCTATATGTGTTCTGCAATGAATTTTATCATCAAACTTTATGATTTGTACGGAAATTCTCCAGACAATTAATTGCTGCGACATTATACTATAGAACGTTTTGAGACATGTTCCCAAGAGGTCCCCGAAGTTCCACCTCTTCGCTCACATTCCTGGAAAGATTATGAAGCAAATTTGATTGTGAATGTAAGATGAATGATCCGGACGAGGAACACTCAGTGCAAAAGGGCTGTTCCAAACACCAGGCCAGAGCAACGGAACGAGTTGAAGGGAGAGTGGGCAAAATTACCCATAGTGCTCGCAGAGCGTGTTGGATATGGGGTGGAGGAGGACCTCGTAGTTGAAGCCGAAGGGTCACCATAAAGGAAACCAACACTTGGAGACTTCAGACCGCAGATCCTCCTTTCCCGCTTTACACGCCAGCTAAGTCCTTATACTCCCACCCTCGGTCAAGCTCCTTCCCGCGCTTCGATCCCTTTTCCTCTCCCATTATTATCCTCCACTACCTAGTCTTTCCAATTTCTACTCTATCCTCCCTTCAGTCTCCAGTCCAGTCCAGTATCCAGTCAGACATATCCTTCTTCATCTTCCCTTGCTTCAGCATATCTGATCTGCTAATACACGACACTGTAAACTAACAGCAAATACTCGTCACCTTTTTCTAACCCTCGAACAATTTTGTTCAAAGCAAATCGAGCAAATTTTTCAATTGAAGTACTGGCTCCCATTTCGAAATATTATTCATAATCCTAATGTTAGACCCTTTTTTAAATGCGCTTTGAAAATCTAGGATGCATAGAAAAAAACGTTTATTAAGGCATTTTTCGGAGAATATCTTACAAATTTGTCCAGAAGTACTGCGGAAGAAAATTATACGTGACGGGTTTATTTAAGAAATTAGGTCGAGAACCTTTTGGTTCATAAAAGGAGAAGGCAACAACTAAGGCTTTTAAAATGGTTCTGTACATCCAAATAAGCTCACGATACTAAGGAAATTATTATTACTAGAAATTTTACAGTACATTTGAAGACCTGGATAAAATAACAGGCATCACTAAGAGATTCAAGTACGTACTTTTCCCTCGAACGATTATTATAATTAATGATACACGATCGTAAAACCTTAGCACCGAAATATTTTATTGAAATCTAAAATTTTATGATATAATCAAACACATTAATAAAAATATTTGAATGACATTTATTGCACTGTATGTGGTTCACAATACCACCGTACCTGCAGCCCCTACCCCTACATTGAGTACGCTACATAGCGTAAGAAATCAGCGTACAGGAAGGGAGGGAACCATTTTAATAAGTAACTTTTCCGTCCATTGTATAATGTCATCGCTGCACCACTGAGTCAAACGGGAGAGAGGTATTGGATTCTTCTCACCCTGATGTACATACTGTATACAGCAGGCGACGGGATACCCCAGGCGACGCAGGCGGTGTAGGCGGCCCACAGTAATACAGGTTCCTTCAAGCTACGTAATTTGGCTCATGTGGGGGCAAACGACGTCTCGAAACGTGAACCTAAAGAGATTCTGCGCTGCTTTAAATAGTTGCCTTCGGAGATGAATCGGGTCGAGGCGGAGTTGAAGGTCCCAATTAATTTCAGTATTTGCACCATTATGACGCGAATTGACAGCGAAAGGCTGGTCTGGAGCCAAAAAAGGCTCTACATTCGAGAATGTTAGGATTTTGTCTGGAAAATGGAGCGGACTCTGTTGATCTGAGGCCTGTCCTCTCATCATGTCGGGTACCCCTTTATTGCTTCGGGGTGCGTTATACTGCCGATGCATCGCAGTTTGTAGCGAGTAGGTTATACGAACATGTTTGAGGGGTTTAGCATATTTGGTAGGCAAGATCGCAGGTTGGGTAAATGGGCATATTGGGGAAAATAAAGTAAAAAACTGCAAGTTTTGTCACTTCAGATCAGACTATGACTCTCAAATCACAAAAACAAAGAACAAATAAACATTTGCGTTAAAACGACATATATCCCACGTTGAATCAATAAAATTTGTTAATTTTCGAAAAACAGTAAAGATAGTCATGAAAATAAATGTAATACTAGTGCCTCTGAAAACAATGAATCCTCGCAAAACAGTTTTGTGACCATACAGAAAATCCTGAAACAATAGGTGATAGATCATTTTGAATTTATAACATTATATTTCCATAGAATTAGAAACAAATATCGTATATTAAGTATATTTTTGTCAGTACAAAGACGAAGAAGTGGGAAAGTTGGCTCACGAAGGATATGGCAAACAATGAGGCTTTTCCTAATGGTTTAACAATTTACAGAAGGAAACAGGCCTATCAGATTAGGTGGGGGAGTACTCATTGCTGTAAATTCTCATCTCAGTAGCCAACGATATGGATTCGACGAGAATGACATAGAAGCGTTTGGTACAACATGAAGGACTCCAACAACAAAAGCCTAATCGTGTGCCCAAACTTACAAATTCCAATACAGGTGTTTTACGCAAGCGCGACAGCAAAATATCAACTCTAAGAGACAAGCATAGTAACAATTATATTATAATCGCTGATGATATTTGTCTGCCGCCAATTGATTGCGACTTGCAGGAAAATCTGCCAAAACAGATATTCATGCCAATAACAGCTTTATATATTCGAAAAACACCCTTACAACAAATTTTTAAATCACCCACACGGGGCCAAAGTATACTTGATATTATCGTTGCTTCTACGCCCGAAATAAATACAAAAGATGAAATATTGGATCATATTATCGACTAGAAAGCCACTCTTATAGAATAAAAACAAGTTCGTGAAAATAAACAAAGGAAAGCTTAAAATATACTTATTCAACAAGAAAAATTTTAACGGACTATGAGAATATTAAAAAAAATTAATACCAGAATAAAAGACAAAAACCGTGACACCCGATACAGAGAATATCTAAAAATGTTTTTTTAAATATTTTTCATATAGAAATAAATCGTACATTCCACCCAAACTTAAATGCGCCCATAAGGAACCTAGACGGTAAAATGGAGATGTCAGATAAGCATTTAGAACGCAACGGCGGATACAATCATACTTTAAAAAGTGACTCTATAGTTTGTTTGAATACACAGAAACAGAAACTAAAAGAATGTCTTAGTAAAACAAGAAGTAAAATGCGAAAAGCCCTCAACTAATTCATATCTAAAACGCTATGGGAAAATCTTGAGCAAATCCAATTCATATTAGTCTTATAATAGCAAAAACAGGGTAAACATCAAACTGGACATTCTTAGGAGGCGTTAAAAAACAACTTATTACAGACAGGGTTAAAGAGACAAATGTTGTACACAAGTTTTCCCAGAGCGTATATAATAAACGCAAAAACGCACCAAACGATCCTCCACACCCACCCGGGGAGCACATGAGCGATATAACGCTGACCAAAAAGGTCAATAAAATTTTACAGAAACAGAACATCTGCTTCGTAGTATCAAAGCTAACAAAGCACCTGATCCGGAAGAAATACCTGCTAGAATATTAAAAGAATTAGCTGAAGGCATTGCCCCGTTTTTAGAAATGGTTTTTCTAAAATCGATAGGAGAACCCCTAGTACGTCGCGACTGGAAGCTAGCCCATATTACTCTCATCTGTAAAGGCGGCGATAGGGATAAACTAACTAATTACCGAACCATTTCCTTAACATCGATCTCCTGTAAAATATTAGAACTATTTTGTAAAATATTAGAACAATCTTGTAAAATATTAGAACACATTAATGTCTGTAACATAATGAGATTTCTTGATAGTGTGTAAATACTAAGCCACATCCACCACAGATTTATGAAGAGCAGATCTTTCAAAAGACAATTAGGTCTTTATATTCAGGATATACTTAGCTCTGAAGCAACCAAAACACAAGCCGACGCAATATTCCTAGATTTCATTAAAGCCTTCGATTACTAAGTTTAAGTAAATTAATTCCAACACATTAAATTGTTGCACAAACTTAAATTTTCTGTTATCAATGAGAAAATAATTGAACAAGAGTCTAATTGCTAATTCGAAAACAAATTGTAGTAGTTGTGCTCAACGGATATAGATTTTACTTCAGGCGTCCCCTAGGGAAGTGTAATAGGGCCGCTTAGTAGCCGTATGTATTCTTAATATATATTAATGACTTAAGCTCACACGTCAGTAGCAACCTCAGGTTATTTGCTGGCGACACGGTGATATACAGGGTAATAAGGAGCCAACTAGACCGCGATCTAATCTCTAGAGACTAAGACAATCTCGGATTGGTGCAAGGAATAGTGATTTATGCTTAAGGTAGAATAATGCGCAATTTTAAAATTTGGGAAAAAGAAAGGTGGCGAACAGGACATAAACAATTAAATAGCGGGTTCAGTGCTACCTACGGTCATTAATGTTAAGTATTTGGGGGTAGCTATAACACCATGTCTTTCATGGGGAGCATATACCAAGACAACTTGCGGATCCGCTTTAAAGGAACTCGGCTTCAGTAGGAATATTCCGCAAGTATTTGCGACCCTTGGGAGCAAATTTGGCAAAAAAATTACATAAAGTCCAGACAAAATCCGCCAAAATCGTTAATAATTGTTATAATAAGAACACAAGTTTGACAGATCTCTTGCTGGGAAAGGCTGGGAGCCACTTGAGATACAAAGAGAACGAGCGATATTTAGACTTTTAGAAAAGTTCTGAACAAACGAGTTTAACGATTACACTAAAGGAATTAGTATAATGACTCCACACTACTTAGGTAGATTAGGCCATAAAGATAAAATAACGGTGATGGATTCCAGTGCAGATAGATACAAATACTCATTTTTCCCCGAACAATCAGGAATCGTAATAGACTACACCTAAGTCACGTTAGAAATATTAAAAACATATAATTTACAATTCTGAACAAAATTAAACATAGCAAAGATATCAGGTATATTTGCAGATGCATGTTTATGTTAGTTGATAATTTGTATGTTTGAATATGTGTGTGGTGTAGGGACTTGTGCATGAATGTACACCATTTTTCGTTTGTGGACTGTATACATTTGTGGCTCTTGCATAAGTTTATTTTTCTTAATTACGGATGGTGCCCTAACACTCCCCGACACAAGCTCTTTCGGCAGCTTGCGGGGTATTAAGTAGATGTATATGTAGACAGGTGGGTACATTCTTTCTCTGCATTCTATAGACGGCTAGATTCATCATATGGGTCAAGCGTTCAGCTGTCAACCAAACGGATACGAGTTCCACCGCGGGTATCAGTATTGAGTATATCTTCTGTTGGCTTGATACATGAGCTAACTGATAATATACATGTACATGCTTATTTGGTTGGCAGACAATGCTGGAAGAGAACGGCGGACTAAATTATGCACCGAATGGTTCATTCTCAGTCTCTACTTGATTTGATCCGTTGTACTGAGAGTATAATTTTCACCAGATAGTGATGTGCTACATTTCATTTACTTCTATTACTAGAAGGCATATTGTTTTTTTATATTCTATTTTTAAATAACGAATGGATTCTTTAGCTTACAAAACGGTTATAACAGTAATTCTTCCCCAAGTAATTATACTATATGTTTCAAAACGGGCAATAATCCTGTTTGATGATTCCCAAGAGTGTCGACTACCTATGTTTTTTGAATTTTAATATGAAGCATTTGGAGTTTCACCGTAAACTCGAAACCGTCAATGATAATGTAAGACCTTTTTAAATAAACAATCAGTAGAAAAGTATTGAAAAAGTGTCCACGATAATTATCACTAATATTTCCATACGCTTGCTCATTTATTTTCGATAAATATGTTTTCTAATCCTCCTTCAAATGAATGTAAAATTGTTTCAAACCAAATGTCCCAGATTTCAAAATAACTTCCAACTGGACATCAATTTTTTATTTCTATCAACACTTTATAAGCAGCGTGTCCAGAAAATATCCTTACCTTTTTTAAATATTTGGTTTGATATTAATTTTATTGTATCATACTTGTAGAAAATATCTCTTATTAGAAGTTTATGGTGAATAAGCTTCAATAACAATGTACACATTAACAAATAAAAGGAATAAAAGGTGAATACAGTGCAGGGATAAAACGAACGACAGTAGCAAATGTGACTCTTAAATTAAGAATAAAAGAATAAGCATGGAAACATCTCACAAACCTTTTGATGTAAGAATAATAGACAAGACATCAAATTCACTCTGAGTAATATAACACATTTATAAGCATTTTTCGCTGTCAAAATACCCAAAAAAATGTTTAAGAACTCCTTACAAAATAATATGTTTTTCAATTTACAAAGAGGCGATAAGAGAACTGTAGATTTGAATAAAAGTTGGTGGGGAGTCCAAAATATCAGTTATACTTCAGAATGAAAAATCTTTGATTACACAGTCGGCCTATGGGTCACTTATATTACTCAATTTATTGAAAAATCAGTTCAATTGATAACGGATGAGATTCAGCAAACCAAAATAAAGTAACGGTTGAAGTTTTTGTGACCAGGAAAGCTTGAATTAAACGTTAAAATAGGGGGATAAATTTTTAAAGATTTTTTCTGACTAGGGGAAGCAAAAAATATGGGAATCTACAGACTATCCCCATCGGAAGCCTACCTTTAAAAAGGTGATTACTAAATCTGATAAGTTAAAAACTTGTAGCAGCGTTCAATTCCTATATTTTGGAAATTATCATTCAAACTTGTTGTTATACATTCTATCTACTTGCCGTAATAGGAATAGACAATTACTCTTCAGCAAACCCTCGTTAAATAAAAAGGCGTATCTAAAATAATTAATTTCTCAGAATTCATGCATATCCTAAATGCTTCGCGTTGCCTTTTGAAAACTAAAACTTAAACATTGATTTAGTATTTTATGAAAAATATTCCATTTTTTAACATAAATGAAATTTACGTTGAATATTTGCCAAAAATTATAAAATACGTGTGACTTCAGAAGGATGTTTTAGACCGATTAGCTCTGGAGATGAAAGGAGAGCATAATACTACATACACATGATATCTGATGAAAAATTGAATATTTTTAATAAGTTTATCGCAATTTTTTTAAAAGTTTTAATGATTTGGTTGAGTAGACGATAGTTTTGTACTCACACCATTAAGCCTGATTATTCTCACTTCATTAGCATACTTTCCATTCTGACCTAAATGTACCCAAGATTTATGCAGTTAGATTGCAGAGTGATTTAAATTTTAATAGTTCTTCAAGGCACCTATTTAGGTGCTGTATGCCATTGCCATCATCGCATTACCTTACTCAAATGTTGCTACCTTTAAGTAGATTTAGAATGGCGACTGCTCGGTGAACACTGAACTTCTTCTTAACGAGCACTTCAAAGCTAGACTCCTTTCATTTTAGTAATTCCTCCTTTAAAGTTGGAAGACCACTCTCCTAGGCAGACTTGGATGTAGACGAGACCATTTGTTCCTGCCACCGCCTCCTCCTCCTTTCTCTCCGGCCCCCCTCAACCACCCTTCCGTCCCTGCTCTAATCCCCCTCAGGTGGCAGCTCTCAACCTCTTGTCACTTGTACGTGGCGCATCCTTATCCCGCCCTCTTTGCCCCACCCCCGCCTGCCCCCATATTCCATTTCCCTCCGTAGTCCTGATTGGCTCTCTTCTACAGGGGTTCCCTCTCTCGCTGTAATCCCTAGGAAATCCCTCACCCCTTCTTCCCCTACGCTTAGTTGCGTTGTCTTCCTCCTTCATTCTCTACCACCCGTCCCTTGGATCCCTCCTCGTAAGCTAAGGGTGTTGAGCACGGGCATTTTTTGCTGTTGGTCCTCCTGAGAAGGTACACGAACAAAGCTTTCTGACCCTAAGGACTCACAACAAAATTTAAATAATAACCAGAGAAGAGTGAACTTTTATACGGCGAAATGAGAAATGAATGTAATTTTACTCAATATCCGTCAGCTGAAGAAGTAAGTTACTGATACATACAGTGTCATCATGACAATATGCCGTAAATGTATTGTAATCCTAAACTAATATTAAATCACTGCCTAAATATGTAAACATAATGTCATTATCTACCTAACTCGACCTCATCATGAAAAGGTTAAGTATTTTTACAAAGAAAAAAATTACAATAATTGAAGTATTTGCTTTGCATTTTTATTCAGCATTTAAAAATTACTAGGATGATAGTGCGTGAATCAGCTATTTCAAAGACACTTGCCAAAAAAATGTAGGGTACGTTATAATTTATATGGAAACCCATATCAGATTGAGAGATAGAGGTTTTCGTTCCAACTTCAACTAAAACAAGTGGTAAATGTATATCTTGTAGATGTATATCAGTTAGATTTCCCTAAATTAAAAATTACCTCGTTTCAAGTTTAACTGGAGATATAATTTAGCAAACCTGTCAAAGTCACCTATATTCTTTCCATCAAAGTTTTTCTATAGGTTCCAGAAGGAGGGCAATTTCAGAAATCAAAAATTGTGATTATTGTAATGACTAAATTTATTACAATTGCGTTCACTTTAAAAACATGATTTTCTGTATATTTTTTCCTTTCACACCTTGTTTGGATATGAGTACCAATTAAATTTAACGTGTGGAATTATCGTGTATTTTATACACATTTTTGCACAATTAACAGTGTTTTAATTTTATTTTTGAATGAAAAGTGAAGAATTCTTTTTAAAAAAACTTGTAAATTAAGATTATATTATAATGTCGTATTCAATATGCCTGAAATATATGATTTCCCAATATCATCTTAAGGTAACCATCTTTTTAATAAATAGTCTTTCGTCGATGTAGACAATATAGTCCGTGAATTAAAAATAATCTCTAGAAAGAGGAAAATGGAGGAATTCGGTAAACAGAGGAAAGAGTAAAAATGGAAAAGGTGGATTCTCGTTGACACTCACGGAGTTTTCCTCCGATTTGGCTCCGTATTAAAATATAACGGTTAAACGGAAGGGCATAAAAGGATCCGAGGCGCTTTAGATTCGATTTCTCCGCTCTCGGAGACCTTGGCTAACGACAAAATCGGTGACGCTTGCTGCCGCCCGAAGCGAGACACAATTACTGCAACGCCCATCTCACAGCCCCCCGCCTTTAAACCGCCAAGACTAGCCTTGAATGAATGTCCCTTGCACCTGCTTTGTCGGGCATTACGGAGCAGGGCCAAACCATTTCCCCCCCTAACTCACCTCCCTTCAGACTCTCATGCTCAACCCTCATCGTCCCAAAAACACCGCCTCCCACTTCAGTCTGTGAGTGAAATTCCTTTCTCATCCCGTAAGATTACGGACGTTCCCGCGACGACGCCCCGGCGACATCTGCTTTTATTGACGGACCTTGATCAGCTATTCACCGCGGCGTGCGCTTCGGACGGGAACCAGCTCACGTACAGCGAATGCGCCGGGGGAGAGGGGAGAGAGACCTCCGCTTGTCTCCCTGTGGGGGTGGATGGAAAGGTGGGGAGCAATAGAGAGGGAGAGCCACAGTTATCGCCGCCACCCCTCATTCCTCAGCCAACCGTCTCGCCACCAATCCAAAGTCAACAAACACAAAGAGTGCAGCGACCTGGATGGAAAAAGAAGAAATAAATCCAAACCCTCTAGTAAATGGACATTTATAGAACAAGTCTATTTCTTAATACATCAACTTTAGATAAAATAATATCAGTCCAATGGCATAAATCATCCTCACGGGTTATTTTCCTCATTGGTTTGCAGCCGCTCACTAAGCTCTTGGTGTCTACCAATCTCATTAATCAAAGCTCCTTTCACTTACGTATTTAAGTACCTCGTATCCACGGCCTTACATTTTAATTCCTCTTCTCTATACACTTTAGAGTGTCAGGCTTCACTTTGTGGAATCGTGTGACATCCATATCATAAGATTTTGTACTTTTCCACATTTTTTACAGGCTTCTTACATTTATTTTTACAGATTTTGAAAAATAATGTCTACAAAAATAAAAAAATTATTTTAATATGTGTGTCCTCTTATCTATCAACACCGCTAACCTATAAAAAGCCGTGCTTCATTTGATGCCAAAATCAGAGTTGTTTTTTCTCAGTTACACCTAAGTGCTTTTCATGCCTTTATCTCTTTAACGGTCTTACATTTATTCTTTCATTTTTTGTTCGGTTATTTTCATTTATTTTTGTCATCCGCGACAGCTCTAACTTTCCATCACCTATGGACCACTTTTATCGAGTGATCCTGTCGTCTGCGCCTCCTATCTGTAGAAAATTACACAGTTTTAGGCGTAATAGGGTAGAAATCCTTCATGATGAAAGGAGACACTACTTTACCACATAAAATGTATTTATAACAACCAAGGTTGCGTTACGGCGTAACATCTTGTCCTCTTTAATCTGTAGAAAAATTAACTTTAGAGGATAGAGAGCTTAGCTTAGAGAGCTTAGATAGAGAGCTTAGGGGATGATCACTTTTGGTTTAGGAACGGAATAGGTACGCGTGATGCCATTGCAGTAATGAGATCACTAATCGAGAGGAATATAGAATACAATCAGGACGTATTTGCCTGTTTCGTAGATTTCAAAAGAGCGTTTGATAGAATGAATGGGGAAAAAATAATGAGTTTATTGCAGAAAATATGAATGGATTGGAAGGACATGAGGCTAATCCGCAGCCTGTACATGTCTCAGATTTCTCAGTAACGAGTGGGGAACGGAGAGTCCGGCTGGACAGTGTTTGGAAGAGGTGTGAGGTAGGGTTTCTCATTATCACCGGTGCCGTTCAACGCATATGTGGATGAAATGACTCAAGAGGCATGGTAGAACTGGAGGCAGGTATGGAAGTCGGCGGAGAATTCGTAAAATCAGGTTTGCTGACGTTGGGCAAGGCTGTTAGGAAAAGACTCGTAAATACTTTTATATAGAGCGCAGCTATGTACGGCGCGGAAACGTGGTCACTGAAGCAGGAGAATATACGTAGACTAGTGGCTTTTGAAATGTTGGTGATGAGAAGAATGGAGGTGAAATGGACCGAAAGGAAAGCTAATGAGGAAGTACTAGGCACGGTGGGCGAGGAGAGGGATTTGTTGGGAGAAACCCTATGGAGGCAGGAAAAATGGATGAAGGGCGTATTGATCGGCAGTGGGATAATGAAAACTGTAATAGAGAAGAGGTTGTTAGGCTAACGAAGAAAGGGCAGGAACAGGATAGGGATGTCGGACGGGATAAGTGGAGGAAGGAAGTACACAGACATGAAGAGGAACCTGATGTAGAGTAGGTTGCTGGATTGTGTTTCGTTAGGAATCAAAAAATATTTATTTGGTAGTTGTGTCAAACCAAAAACCTACCTTAAACGGTAGAGTACCTTTTAATAATAATAATAATAACAATAATAATAGATTCTAATTGCCTTCTTTTTATCCAAACTAGCATTATTTTCTGTCAGTAATTGTTTACTGATATTAAGGTATGCTCGCATATCTATTATAAGATATCTATTTGATTTAAATACCACCTAATTTAATACTAATGGATGAACTGTTAAGGATTCCTCCTACTTTTTTCTCCTGATTTGTATTGATTTTTCAAAATTTGTTCATGCACCGAATTGCTTAATGCTTCATTTTAAATTATACAGTTTGCTAATCAAGAGAAACATTTTTTAACAACTATTTCTACCTAGATGCCTAGAGAGGTTTTTTGGAATAAATACTTGTTCCCAACATTTTCTTGGCTCATGCATTATTAAATGTATCTACATCTTCCCCTCTAAACAGAAAACTTGGCTGGGGTATTTTTGGATGACTCACTCATGTCTCATTTTGGAAGATAAGATAGTCCCGTGGTAGCGATCACGAATCTCAATTTAGAGAGGTATTTTATAATCTTTTGTTTGTGTTTGAAAAGGAAGGAGATCGAGATGGTTCGGTAGCTAACCTACTAACTTCTCACCCAGAGGGCCCGGGTTTCAATCTTGGAGGCAGCAGATATTTCTCAGTAATATACCAATCCCTCTTTGAGATGATATTTGGAGAGCATTTTAAGTGAGTACGCCTTCCGTGGGATGGGACGTTATAATGTGGACCCTTTGGCGCCTATCGTTAAAATTGGGTAATGACGACTCCAAGTTTCTCTCCACACTCCATCCTTTCTCATCCATTCCTAATGGCGAAAATGGTCTCAACTGTCAGTCGGCTCTACTAAAACTACTATTACTTCTATGAAGGGAGGAAGGAAGCATACGGTGGTGATAGGAGGCTTGCTGTAGAGCAGTATGTTGGGGTGTTGTTTTAATAGGAGAAGTTAGGTATTAGTTTGGTAGTTCGTGACTATCGAAAACCTAACTTAACCGGTAGATTACCTATCATATTAATTTTCTTTAAAATTGATTCGCTGAAGTATCACTGCCATTGAAGAGATATTTCATTTAAAAAACGAACAAACGCGCACACACATACACACTCGTTTTTTTAATGAGATACGTCTTCTAAATGGAATATGTGTAAGTTCCATTTGCATCCGCGAGGCTTTACATAAAGATATATAGCTTATTACATAATATACATATAAATTAAACAGCAACACACAACATGAGAACATAAAAAAGGAACACTCACACGTTATTTCTTGATAATTTCGTCGGACTCGAACTCCGTCTTCTACGAAAGATTAGTTATGACTACTGTGGTTATATATACATATTTTTTCTATATATATATATGTATATATATACACATATACATAATTTAGAATGGAAAATCTATATTAGAATGGTGGTATAAAATTCCTTTTTTTAAGTGATCAGTCAAATCTATTTCACACTTAACTTCTCTGTATTGCTAATATTGCCATTGTTATTAAAACTGATATGTAGGCGTTTAATAGCAGCGCGAAGCGCTTGAAAAATGAAGGGCTGGTGTATGAATCACTGTCAGTGATGTTTCATGGAGACCATTTGGTTTTCAAAACTTTTCAAACTAAGGGAATTGTTGCAGCAAACGTGACTAAGGCATGATTTTCCATAAATCGGCTTAATTCGGATTTTAAGGTTTCATCTAAAGCTTATGTTTATCCTTAGACCAGTCTTCGAGAAGAGCGGTGGTGGATATGAAGCAACCATTCTGGACCATTCTGAACGGTACAACTGAATGCCATGCGTATACTTTTAAAAAGGAATTTATATTATAATAAAAGTTTTGGAGCCTTTTTGGTAGAGTAATGAGACTAGGTTTCTACTTTTATAAGACAAATATTGAGCCCTCGTTTCCCTATTATACAAGTTAATATTTTTCAACATGAGCAGGAAATAAGGATATTTCTTAACTCCTGAGTAGCACGATGAAAATTAAATTTAACGACTGAAGGTTGATTGACAAATTGTATTTTTCATTTGCCAAAGAATACTGCTTCCCATTTATTTGATTTGAGCTACAAGAAAAAAATAATTGATGTGTTTTTCTTAAATTAAAAATTAAATTTACATTCATATTTTTTATGGTACTATTAATAACTGCATTACTTACTGACGTTTTTATAAATCAAACCACTTTGGTTTTCCACATGAACTTTTCATTTTCACGACCATAGCATATAGCATAACATCATCAAGTGACCTGATGATGTTATGCTATAACGAAACCTGGGTCGTGAAAATAAAAAGTTTATGTGGAAAAGCAAAGTGGTTTGATTTATAAAAACGTCAGTATGAAGATTTTCCGCCAAGTTACGCCAGAAACTGTTTTATTATTTTTTTATATTACTTACATTCTGTCGCACCAACTGCAATTTTAAAACAAATTTTTTATTTATGTTCTTTAAACAATTTAAAAACTTGTTTAGAGACTTCAATTGACACCGACTAATCCTCTCTTACATTCGTCTTCTACACAAACCCACACACCGCGCCATTACTGCTATAGCACTGGCTTACCTCGCACATAACTTAGAATCGGGAGGCAATTGGAGCCATATCATCAACAACTCAAATGGGGTCGCCGACAAATTCGAACAATACCCGCACAGATACACGGCCTCTCGCACATGCGCTCCACTGTGTACGCAAACAACGAATGCCTCTCCCCCGCCAAACGTCATTACGACCCAAGTATTAATCCCCATAAAGCATTGGAGGACTCTGCCGGTCGGTCCACGACCGCAAGATGTCACAAACTTCGATCATTTAAACAAATATTCCCACTCCTCTTCTTAGGCATTCTACCGCAATCATCGGAGTAATCCATCCTCGTTCTGCGAGTACTCCCGAGGAGAGGGTAAGGTAGGGTGTGCCCAGGGTTGGGGTTTTAATAGGAATTCGGGAGGTGGGGGAAGAAATGAATGGAGAGTGAGAGAGAGAGAAACAGTGAGAGAGCAGTTAAGAGACAACATCTCCACCTTCCTTCCCCTCTCCGTGCACCTCACAACCCTCTCACCTCCTCCCTCCCTCAAAGACACGTCAAACAACGCGGTGAAACCGCACCGGAGTAGGGTGGAGGCCGTATTTGGGATGGGGAACGGACCATGGGACAGCAAAAAGGGGCGGTGAACGGGAAGAAAGCGGGGAAAGGTGGGAATGGGACCCCCTGGGGGAATCTCGCCATCCGAGAGAGGGAATCTCGCAAGGGACGTGAAATAAGTCTTAGCCGGAATGAAGCCGTTCCCATGGCAAATGTCCCATACGGTCGATTCACGACGCAAACTGCGGTCGGGCACCTGAGCCCCGTTTCGACCACTCCCCCTTTCCTGCTTCCCCCCTCCTTCATCACGCCCTCCCGCCCCTTGCCCGCAGAGCACACACAAGCGCGCGAGGCCGCACCCCCAAACACCATTCCCGTATTAAACCCCACTTACAAGGATACACGGCCGCACAAGCCAACACTTTCGCCTACTCTCACTCCCACCCCAACATTTGCGGCGAATCCATGAGGAGAAAAATTATGAATCCACAATAGTACTTAGACTACTATCCAGACCTTTGTAGCAACGGCAGACGGAAAGTGAAAATATATTTGAAGAAGAAAGATGTGCACATTAATGAAACTTTGGTTGAAAGAGGGACATGTGTTTCAATTTTCCGGTTTATTATCAGCTGCTTGGCCGCTTTATTTAAAAAAATAATGATTCCAAAGTAAATTCATCTCGTGGAGAGATTAATAAGTTCGAACAAGTAAAAACGATTCTCAAAACCTCAAAGAATAATTGGGCGACCTTAAGTCTTGACTAATAAAATTCACCTGGGGTAGAAAGAAGTTTATTATTGAGCTAGTGTGGCGGTGATCTTTATGTCAGTTAAAATATTTTTGAAGAAAAGAAATGGAATAAAGTAATGCAGTAATTTTAAATTCAAAAACATTTGCTATCATTATTTTCGTTCCTTTCTGAGCGAGGATAAAATTTTTGATAAATATTACCAATCTCTTAACTTTATAGGGTACGAAGGGAAGACTGCTATGCTATGGTGACACGAATGTGTCATGATTTTTTATTTTAAATTGCTTATTTATGTACTGGTAGTAGCAGAGAGAAGGCCGGGAAAAATAATATACTTTTACTTTCGACAGATAAATCAATCATGCACCAGAGAACTATTTACGGATTGATTACATTCTATCACGAACAATGATGAATATGAACAAAATGAGAAATGAGCGTGTTTGAACACATGAACCATAGCTTGAAATAAAATAGAATAGTTACACAAATATATGCATACGAGCAGCAGTAAATGAACTGAAAGTAAGCCCGAGGAAGAGATGACCGAGGACGCTGCCCCAGTAAATTTCATGCCAATATGTCTTAGGTTCTGAGAAAACATTACAGTGTTAAATTGAATTCTTGATGAAGGATATTGGGAAGATTTCAATTGTACCCCATGCAAGAAACCTAGCACTATAGTCAAGACCTTTTTACCGCACTTCGTCTGACCGTGAAATCAATTCAATCGCACCTGAGGCTGAGGTGTAATAATGCGTTCTACGGGACTACTCTGTCTCCGAACGCAAGAGTTATTTCCATCCTATTCCATGCAATGCACCATTACACCTTCCCATCCGACCGCACGCACACATTCAGACAATCTCACCCCCCTACGAGTCCACCTACTTCCTACCACCTCCTCGGGGTACAAAAAACCTCTCCCCACGTCTCATTGGTCTTCGAGACTCAGGCGTGCGTTCCGGTCCTACAGCCACCACCTGGCGCCCAGAGCTCCTACTCCCCTTTTCCACTATCCCACTCTCCCACCCGTCTCTCCCACCAAGGAACTCGACTCCGAAAAGTACGGACAATCTCGTTCGCCCCCTCCCCATACAGAAACCAACTTTCCCACACCCAACAACCATGTTGGTAGTCGCTCCTTTCCCTCAGGACACTAACGCACCATCCCCTCCATTCACCTCACCGAATAGGGATTCCCTCTTCCCCTCAATAGCTAAAGGGTTTGGGTGGTGCATGGGAGGAGACCCAGTCCTAAGGCGGCCACAGGTGCCACAACAATGACAAACTCCATTGCGTCGTCCTGGGGATATGATCGGTGTCTCATGCCGCGGTGACGCCGCAACCGTTAATCCTCGGGTGCTTTAGTTTTCTGGGAGTGGGCGAGAGAAGCGTTGGGGACTGGAGAAGAGCTTGGGTGGGTAATGAAAGAGGGGAGAGGTAATTAGTCAGACGTGGAGAGGAAGAGGAGGAAGCGAAGATATGAGGGGAATTAGGAAAGATGGAGAGTACCGCCATTTTTATCATCCCAAGACGGGTTAAAAAATAGGAATCAATAAATCTCCGAGTGATAATAAGCTGAGAGGAGGCCTGGAGCGTCTTCGGCTCGGGAAATTTTACCACGGGTAAGCAAATAATTATTTGTGAAGGTAAATCATAATCGAACTGTTTAGCATAAACTCCGACATTGAAACGTAAGTAATCTGAAGCTAGTGGGACGTTTCACTTCTTTGAAATAAAAAAATAAGGTAGTAATGGTAAAATACTGCACGACGGGGTAGAAGAGTAAAAAATTTCTGAATTACAAAAGGCCAAGGGAAATTCAAGAGAAAAATTACTTAAAAAGTGTCGAAATTTGAAAAAAAATATCCAAATAGCAAACAAGGAAAATCTGTCAACATCTCATCAAAGGTTGAACTCTTCATTTTAAAATAATTTTATTATATTAGATGCCTATCGTAACTGTGTCATCCATTCTCAGCCAAACGTAGCAGTAATTTGTGATATTCCAAGCATACCGTTAGATTTCCTGAGTAATCATGCGTGGCACAAAAAGAGAATTTTTATTTTACATGAAATTTTCAAAACAGTAGGTATTTACGTAATTTATACCGCAATATCTTAAAAAAATTGTAATTTGAATATCACTTAAATTCACAATAGGAGAATGGCTTATATTTCCTCATTATTATGAGTTATTTATCTGAGGTTAGTTCATGAGCTGCACTTCAAAATATGCGATTACCTACATTTCTCTCAATTCCTTCATAGTACTATACTATATTCTGGCATTCATCTCCTACTTCTAATTCATACCTGACACATCACACTTCTTCCTTAACACATGCCCATCGACAAATGTCTTCAATAATCCTTCAAATCTCAAAATTAGCCCCTTTAGCTCTTCTTCTTGTCCTCTATTTACTTCTAAGCTCACTCACGGGAAGTAGTGCTTCACATGTTCTAATGATTTATAATCGATACATAATCTCAACCTAAAAGACTATTCGTAAGCGCACAAGAATGATAGTTGTTGATTTCGACAATTTTAAATCACAAGATAAAAATATTGAGTGAATGAAAAAGTCGATATAACTTCATTAAACCCGATATTAACGGCCGAGATATTTTTTGGCCTAAAAAGGAGAAATAAAAGCAATTTTTGAGAGCAACATCTACACTGTCTCTCTGCACAATTTTGACGTTCCACCAACCAACAAAGAGACCAACTTTTTTTCAAATTTCTTGAGTTCTTGAAATGATTTAGGCTGCCAAGTATTATAGTACGCCTTTCACCCTTTCCTTGCCGGCCGGCCACGCTTACCCACAAGGTCTATTTCCTTGCTCCCTCCCCATTCCACTCCGTGCTACTTCTTGCTACCTCCTGCTCTCTCGCCAAACCCTTCTTTCCAACCGCCTATCCGGAGAACCAATCCGAAGCCTTCAACATGATGGCGACCAGCCATTTCCTAACTGCACTCCTGGCTAGAGTGTGACTAGAGCCGAGTCCCACAAGCCATTATCTTGGTTCCATGTCTGTTTTCTAAATGCCCCAAATTATTAATTTGGAATAATTTTAGAAGAATTTCAAACGAAGTGTTCCCTGGGCAATTCTTATTTTGACGTAAAATTTATGAAAAGAGAAGCACTTTCCGACTCTTGTAGAGAAGGGCCTGGAAGGTTTTATTTTTCCTCTTTTTTTTGCCAAGCTTGTCGAGTCGACGATCTCTCGCTACCTCCACGGGAAGGATTTTATCGCCGGTGCCTGACCGGTCGACTAACTCAAGAAGGTCGGCTTGCGAAGGCCATAACTTTGACCCTTCCACTTCCAGGCTTCCAAACCGACCTTCTTTGGGTGGACTCTCTCCCCATACCTCCTCCAGCTCATGCTGGGCTTTCTCCTTCTTCCAGCCTCTTCCTCTTCCCTCATCCCATCAGCGTGATCTCTCAGTCCCACTCTCTTTCGTTCTTCAAGTAAGCATTTATTTTTCTGTGCTTATCTGCCTACCTTTTAAAGCATTCTAGATGTTTTGCAATAACTAACCCATGTGTAAAAAAATGCTCGAAATTTATTTTAATGTAGGAATTTATTAATGATAGTAGTTGTGAGAAATTACAAATGTGATTGTGAAATACCCGAAGAAATTTTAAATCTGTATTAATTTCCATGTTATCTAAAATGTGATTCACAACCACAATAAAAACAAGGAAGAACAAAACATATTTCTAATTACCTATGTAGTTGTCTATGTGAAACTTAATGGGTAAAATATGGAACAACGAATACCAGATGATTCACTATCAAATATTTACGTGGACATGAAAATGGCGGCAGCAGCTTAGGTTTCTATCAGATTAGATTCGATTATTTGTACAACGTCTTAAATTCATGCAGCTTAATGGAGCAGATGTGGATTTGATTTATAACTCAATGCATATTAAATCTTACTTGATATTATTGTACTAAAAGAATACGAAACATTGACATTTGAAATGAAGAAGTAAGCTCGATTAAGCGAAAATATAACCAAAAATAAATATCAATGTAACTCTAGATAAAGAGGAAAGGAGCACAATAAGAAGAATTAAAAGCTGCCACTGGCTAAATTTTTATTAAAATGATAGAATTATCCAGTACGCACTATTCTACGTTTATGAAAGTGAATATACAATGAATCTGAATTTTCGCTACGACGAAATATGGCTTGATTTACAGTAGCAAATGGTTTTCATCAGTTACCATTACACATATAAAAATATTTGCCTTAAAAAAAGACAGAATTAAGTCAATCCATAAAAACGTTAAACTTATATAACAGTTACGAAAAAAACATTTGCGTATGCATACGTGACATGAGACTTGAGGATACCAAGTTAGCAATATATGATACCCTTTTTCTATCAAATACCTCGACAATTTCATTCTGAACAAAGTAACATAACAATTAATATAAGTTCTTAGATGTTTATAATAAAACTGTACGTTAGGAATTGATGTAAATTAAAGAGGATAATTTACATATTTTTTACAACCGTATTCTGCTACCATTTCAAAACTATGCTAACTCTTCTCAAATGAAACTGATATTCAAAAAATGTTTTAAAATATTCGATTAATTTGCCTGGAATAAGTTTATGTTTGGAGCAAGAATATTTGAAAATAAATGGCCACAAAAATCCATGACCCACCTAAATTTTTAGCTGCATTTCCATTTTCATTATCCGTAGTCATTAAATCTGTTTATGGAAATTTCCTTCAAGTTGCACGCTCCCATGGTGATGCTGTTTGAACTTTAATTTATGTCGAACAATAAATAAAAAAACAAATATTCGATACCAACTATTTTTTCTTGGTTTCTCATCTATTCATACCTTAGTAATCAAAATTCAGATATTTAATCCTTCATATTATCTTTCAGTTAGCTAAGTTCTATCCAACCATGTACAAGAAGAATGAGAAATCACCTTTAAAAATTTTATGTCCTGAAACTTCACAATATTAAAATTTAGTCTATACTTAATCCGGAGATTACATCTGGGCAGTAAAACAGAATTTATCGCAACCACTTTTTCTAGAACACACTATATATTAACGACCAATTACTAATGTTCCACACAGGATGTGATATTCATTGTGTAGGTAGTTACCGTATTTCCTAGAAGGCATTCACTATACTTCCTTCAAAGATCACTGTTGGCATAAGGAAATCATATGGTTCCGTATTATGATGTGCCAATTAAACAAACCGTACGTATACTAGTAGCAAATAAACTCAGAATTACCTAAAAACCAGCCTTAAGGTAAATTAATCTGTTGGTACTATTGGCTTAGATATTAATTCAGTTGCTGCCATGTTTAACACTGCAGTTTAAAAAGAATGCGAACTTGATGGCTATGTGAGTGGATATGATGAGATATTTAAATAAAATTAGCACGTGAAAGAACTGTAGAAAATTTATATTTTTTTATTAGCTGTAATTTTAAGCTAAATGTAAATATCTTCGTTAACTTGGAAAAGTTTTTCTTATTTCCTTAAACAATATCTTCATCTAATTAGCTAAAAATTTCTTTACAGCATGTAACTGTAACCCTAGGAGTTAGTTTTTTATTTCATTGAAGAAAAAATGTATTCGAATTTTGAAAGGAATGTCGAGAACTAAAATATAAATATCCTGGAAAGAATCTGCTATGGTCCGGTAAAATATGTGTTGCGGCCTTTCTACCTCCACTGAACACCCAAGAGATAGATTTTCATGTGATATATTTGACCAATCAGGTATAAGTTGGTTTTTGCACATTATATGCATTAAACTTTACGGTTAAAGAATAATTTTAGCTAATTAATACCTTTTCAGATAAAAATATGAGTAAGGTATTTTTTTCTGCGAAGAGTTGACAATATCGCTGACCAAAATGTTTTGAAAACAGTTTCAGAAGACTAGAATACGCCATTAACCCACTTTAACATCATACTCCGTGTTTTTCTATTTTCTCATTATGCATTTTCGAGTTAGTTTTGTTAATTTTTGCATTATAAAATACATATATAAACAGTGAAAAAAGCTTTGGCGGATTATACTAAAAGCGAGGGTTAATTCAACAATATTCCAAATATTCAACAATATTCCTCCGAACATTTTTCCTGTGACAAACTCCGACAGTTTTTAAAGATATATTCTTCAGATTTTTTTGCCACAATGCTTATTAATTTCCAGATTTATACCACTTCAAAAACAAAAGATATCGCATATCCACAGAGATACGATGACTACGGAGGGGAAATCAATTAAAAGGGAGGATGAGAGAGAATTAAAGCATCAGAATAGAGAATTAGGCATTATATGTGTTTTGGGGTCGTGAAATCGAAGGAAGGGGACAAACAAGGGATCGCAAACACCCTCCGAATGGCCATGCTGAAAAGTGTCCCTTAAAGCCAGGATAGGGCAATTATCCAGGTCACTCGAAGATTTCAACCGCCACATTAAAAATATCCTCTTCTCCCCCTCGCCATCATAAACAGCCTTCCCTTTCCCTCACTCCTCCATTTCCACCTTCCCGTGCCTTTCGTCCCATCCCACACACATCCTCCGAAAACACACTCGACCACCAACATCCAGAGTAATTTCCCTCGAAAAACGATCCCGAACCCTTCTGGAACAACCCCTTTCCATTCCTCCCACAAACTCCCATACTAAGGGATGCAAGCACCCCTGAAAGCGATTTCCCCGCGTCCCTCCCCAACCCATTGACGACCCTCGTGCAAATTCATCCTGCTCCAAAAAGTCCACCCTCCACTCTTCCCATACTCAGTCTCTCCCCCTTCTTCTCTCTCGGATATCAAACCACTTAATTAGGCGGAGAGATAGCATGGGAAAGGAAAAGTCGGGCCAGATGATGGAGGGGTTTGGGGGGAAATAGAAGGACGGAAGGAGAAGATATGGTCAAATACGGCGAGGGAAGGGGGGCGTTGATTGGTTGGCTTTCAAAGTTTACCCCGGAAAAGAAAATGATGAACGCTGAGACGGCGCAGGAGGATAGTGGGAGAAGAAATGGATGAGATTTGTGAATGAGATGCACACGCGGGAGGGAAATGAAATCAGGGGACTGAGAAACAGAAAACTTGTATACGACTTCATCCGACGAATAATTACACCGTAAAATCGCTTTTCCTTTACACCAATTACCATCGTACCTCGGGGAAGGGGTAGTGAACAAGCAATAAAGATTGTATGTAACTACAATCTCATAACAGACTTGCATATATAAATATATATGAAAATCGTATTATCCCACGTACCAAATAATTATTTTATTAATCACGGTCATCAAACAAGCACAAAAAATCTAATTTAACACAAAATATGAATGTTTTTGATCAATTTTCCGGCTAATGAATATTTTATGCTGAAATTCAATGGCAGCGTCAGTAAAATTAGGGTACGGAATAAATATATATGTAAAATTTCGGCTTAAAAAAGCAAATTCTAGTTACTTTCTTTCTATCGGAAAAAGTTGAATATTTTGTTCAGTTGAAACTGAAAACAGACACAATTTTGTTGATTAGAAATAAGAATTCAATGTTTAAAAGACATTTAAATATTACCATGTCTATCCTCAGTCTAATTTTCGTCTTACAGAATCTTTATATAATTTCTCAATAATTAATAAACGTTAGCATTGCATGGATTAATAACTTTTTATTTGATTTATTTTCTCCTCTTTCCCGAAAGAAAGATAATAAATCAAATAAAAAAAGCCTATATAATTGGTCTATAGGATATTTTAATCAGGAATTTTAGTAATTATCATAATTAATCTATATACATATAGCCCTTAGATAATTATAAGTTTAGATAAACCACTATTCAAAACAAGTATTCCATAAATTTTAAGACTAAATTTAGTTTCTTATGGTAGTAAGGGTGATTACTTAAATTCATATATTAATATATATTTTCATTAACAACTATAATACAATTCATTTACCTTTCATATATATTTGGAATACACTTCTCTTATATAATTTGAGTATCAGGGTGCTTCAATTAGAACGGGGACGGCAAAATTTAAGAAAGAAGTCTGCTTCCAATTACTCTTCTTATTCAGAACAATGTTGAGAGATGCATGATACGCAAATGTGGTTGGCATGTGTCTCAAATTCACAGAGCTCTAGCAGAGTTCCATGCTGCTCATATATATCAAAGAGAAATATAAATGAGCACTGAAAGAAAAAATCTGGTTGACCGAAAGTAGAGCAAATATACATTTGGGAAAGGAGTATTTATAAGTACTTTCGGACGCATAGCAATTTCCCTTAAAATATTTTTTTCTGACACATAATTCGTAACGTGTTGTTCAAGCAAGTGAGCCAGAGTGACCTCATTTAAAGAAATATATTTTCTGCAATACAGTTTTCCGTGTGCTGATCAATGATAGCAATGGTAGTTCACAATTTAAAATAATTCAAACAGATTAAAAATCTTTCACCCATCGGAAGGCTTTCCACTGATTATGCGGAAACCATGACGTTCGTCTTATGAATTCCTGGAAAAAGAACGAAACCAACGATTGATTTTGAAATAAGCACATGGCAATGCTTTCAAAATCGCGACCACATAACGTAAAAAACCACGTAACGTTAGAATATTCGCAGTCGAGAACACCTTGCCGAAATAAATGGAAAAAAACGCAGGCGTTTTAAAGAATGAAAGTTGAAGCACCTGGAAACTGAAAAAAAGTCAATTAATTTTATATGTGTGTTTATGTAAAATTTTCCACTTGATTCGAATTGAGGAATGCAAGCGAATACATTAAATATCAAGAGAACAATTTAATGGGCCCGAGGTTACCAGTTTACGACATATTGTTAAGTGAAACCGAAGGATTGACACTATCAATATTAGTTTTGGACATTTGGGCATACTGACAACGTTTGATGACATGTCGATCGAAACACTGTTTGCAGAAAAACGCTTCTAGATAAAAACATCTGGGAATTATTACTATTCAGCTTCTGGTCATAATAACAAAGATTACATGAATATAAGAATATAACTTTTGATAGCTATTAAATACCCTTGTGTTGCTACTTGATTCGAGATATCTCAGTAGCCATATATTTAGAAAGGCAATTTTTTACACGGCATGTTAGTCCTATTGTCCGTATTATTTATTTTTTAAAATAGAGAAAAATCTAAAATCATAACGAAATTGCCAAGGAAAACTAAAAAGTGAATAAAATCCTTGCTTCTTATTCACTTCCGTAGAGCATTTATCTATCTTTTCTTCTCTATCGTTCTATCAAGAACGTCTTGCCACCACTGTAGCTAATGCGGTAAATTACTAAGCTAATAGAGAGTTCTCACGTATTAAAGCGTGAAAGGTCATTCTCCAAAGAAAAAAGCTTTGGGAGACTCAGTCTGGGGTCCGAACACGGCCTTCTTCCGAATATGACTTCCACCAGGGCTTTTTAAATTTTTTTAAAATTTTCCTACGTTTTATTTTAGCTTTGTTCATCATTTATCTTTGATATAATAAAGTAGTGTAAACTCATCCCAAGCCATGCAAAATTTAGGCAATGGCTGCCAGCCATACGAACGTTTCTTCCTTTTCCCAATTTACGTCGAGCTGTTGACAGCCTACGGACGCCAGAAAGAAATTTATGTCTCAATCTGCGCAAATAAAGGTAAGGCAAGCACTTGATGGACACTTAGAATTGACTTTATCTGATGACATGCTGAGTGATGAGAGGGGTAAACCCATTTTCATAGAAAGGGTTACAGGTTTGATGTGGTGGGGAACTAATTGCGCCAAATTACCTGGTGAAAGTGTTCGATAACCGGTTGGTCAAGGACTTGCAGACTTTAACGAGCACATTAAAAACTAGTAAGACAGGGCTTAAATGAGATAAATCCTAAGATAACGACTTACTCGAAAAAGGTTTTCAGTAGTAGAATTTATAATATGAACTATATAAATCGGATGTCGCCAGAATTTTCATTTCCAGCACATTGAGCATTACTTATTGCATAATTAAAACTACTAATTAGATAAGACCCAATTGGATGAAATTTATTTACCTAACATTTTATTTAGTCTCAGCGTACCATTAGCTAGATTAGCATTTTCCACTGTTTCTGATGATGATTAACGTTTCCCATGAGAATGTTTTTCACATTAGGGAACGGAATAAATTAGATGAGGCGAAGGTTTGGCTACAGATAGGATGAGAATTACATTTTACATCGACTTTAAAAAATATTTAGGAACGTTTACCTAGCGATGATGTCTTTTACCGTTAAGCAGCATGGGGACTTTTGTTTAGAAATTTGACCTGTTGGGATCGATATGACCTTGGTTGGTTTACATTTAACTCTTAGAGCATGCTTCACTTATAACTTTATGTGTTAATACATGCTAATAAATTACTCTCTTATTGTCGAAAAACTAAATGAACACGTTTCCCAGCATGCCCGCCAATTTACTTTGTTGGTGTTGGGGATGCCGGAAATTCCCACACAAAATTACTATTTGCTCCCAGAATGAAAACGATAGAGTCAAGTTTTATCTGCACTGTTAGCAATAAAAAAATGGACAATTTCGTGTTACATAAAGTTCAAGCACGAACAAATCTGCACGTGTACGTCCTCTAATTTACGTACGAATTTCCTCGAAATGCTACGATTTAAACACACCAAACGTGAATTACTTTCTGTTACAAATATGTAGGCGAAAAAACGTCAATGTTTCTTCATTTGCTTACAACATTACTTTCACATTGAAAACAGCGGTGCTATGGTTATTCCTCTAAGAGAAGATTAGGAGAAGATACAAGGTTTATGGAGGAAATTCGAATTAGATTTGAATTTCGCATACCAAAACTAATGACAGAAATTGAGATAACTAGCGCGTTAGAGAAGATAATATTAGGTAAGTAAAGAAGAAAAGGAGAGAATTAATTGTACTCCGAAACTAAGAAAGGATCAATCATGATAGACAACTATTAAAAGGTAAAATAATTCAGAAGCTGCAACATAATTCTCAGTAATATAGGGCATTAGTATATTTAATGTTGTACCTGGAGGATCTTTCCAGCATTTTAACGCTCTTTCACTAAGGCTATCATAAATTGGTGTTCTCTAGCGGCCATAATTTCTATTAATAATAACTCTATTGCACATTCCATTGCAAGTAATGAAGTTTTAAACTCTTGCTAACCATTTATTCACCTATATTCATCTTTGGTATATTTAAACAAACGTAAGGACTTTGTTTGAGATTTAGCTGATAAGAATTATAACATTGACTCATCACATGGACTTCCGTCCGGATAATCTCGTTTCTTTTGCATAATTTTTTTCGCTTCATGCTTAAAAAGGTCTAAAATTACTCTTTTTTTCGTTCTCCCTTCCCAGCTTATCTAATATCCTCCGCGCCAGCGAAACCTTCAACATACCTTTCTCTATGTCTTCTTTATCAGCCTTTTCTGTGTTCTTCAAATTTTACATGATCTCGTGACTTTTTTCTATATACCTAAGTCATCATCTCCGTTCATCGTATCTTATTCATTGTTCCTCGTGGTAAAACGTCAAAAATGTCTATTCAATTTATATTCCCTATCTCCAAATGAGAGATTTTGGAGCCGTTTAACCTAAGTCTCGCCTTAATTTTTTTAAATAAATGTTCATTAAGATTCTAAGAACCTTAATTAAAGTTTAAAGCTGTTTCTCCTTTTTCAATTTAAAGTAAATACATGCTTCTAAAGATTTTAATCATAATTTCGAAATTTCGTTAATAATTCTTTGAATTCCTTTCTATTCATCTAGAGGGTATGGAAAAAAACCCGTTGTTAAATATAATTTAATTGTATCAAAACCGCTTTATCCAACAAATGCAAACATTTCACATTTTACTACTTGATCTAAGAGTTTAATAAAGGATGATAAGATAGGTCAAACTGGGAGATGTGAAAAACATCCATTTAATTTGTTTATCCAAAATATGTATTATTAATAATGTAGGGCGTCTACGAATAATCTCGTCCTTTTTTTAATAATGGAGCACCGTACTTCACTCATTTCACATGCTCAAACATTTATTCTTTATGTAAATCCCAAGGAACAGTGCCTCATATTTTTTATTAGCAATAGGGTGCGCCGGATGCGGAGGAAGGAAGAGTTTGTGAAAAGATGGCCGATGATCAAGGGTGGTTCGGGCGACCCCTAGCATGGGAGGGGGGAAAACTAGGGGTTGAGGTTAAGTTGGGGGTTGGGGGTGGAAGGGACGAATTGCGCTCGAGGGAGCCTTAAGGGCCTGGGCGTAAAAAGGGCGGCTATGCTACTCGAGGGGCAAGCAGCTTGGGGGGAGGAGCCAAGAAGGTGGCAAGCGGATCGTGTGGGCGAGGCAAGGGGGCAGGGGAAGGGGTTTCCGTCGCTCCCTGAAGGTGCCCAGGCAATAAAACGGGGGCAGGAGGGGGCAAATGAGGGATGCTCCCCCTCCCTCCTCTCTTCTCGTTCCCCTTTAGGTCCGGGTGTGGGGTGGGAAACGTCGCGGTTACTCCACCGCTTGTTGAGCAAATAGAATGGAGAGGAGGAGAATTAGAAGATGGAGGGGGGAGTCGGGAGGAGAGAGTAAAGGGACTCGCTTTTACCTTACCCAGGCGTCCACGTGCGATACAAGTTAGACGACCGAGAGAGAGAGAGGTTTTCTCTTTCCCTCTTTTTTATATATATTTACTACTTCGTCTCATTTCGCCGAGGTCCTTCCAGGATTTGTTTCGTCCCCGTTTCTTCCCTCTCATCCTCACTACCTCTCCTGCTCACTGCCCGAAGTTCACCACTCTTCCACGGAAAATGTTCATTCGAGAGGATAAGGCGAAGCAAGACTTTTGCAGTGGTTTACGGGGAGTGAACGGGATAGACGAGTACTTGGACCATGGCCGAAGAGGATAGATTCTTCAGGAACTAGCGGTGGTTCCATTAGGGTGGGAATTTTAGATATGTGCTCTGGAGGAATTTTATTATTGACCCACATGTAAAATATACGTGCGCGATAGACTTTACTAACGCAACCCTACCCATCCAGGATTTATCACCCAGACCACGGAGGCAGATTCCATTTACTATGACAACATATAATAGGAGACATTATTTAAAAAGATAGCTTCCCTGTCAATGGCTGAATTAGAAAATAATTCACCAGGTAAAAATACGCTTTTATAACTTGAATATAACTATAGTATACAATAGACATACTGTTACGTTAACTCTCGTAGAACTGAACATGAAAGTTTTTTTCGTAAGTTAGATTGGGGTTGTACACAGGTGGCGTATGGCGTGTATGGCTTGCGCTACTGAAGTATAAATCAGTGTAATTAGGAAGTAATACTCTGTGCAACTTGAGGTCTTCGAAAGATTTGGTAACTGCAAAATCTTAAACTTAGGATATGTTAAGAGATATCGCGAAGTAACGCCTTGGACCCACCTATCATTAGCCTAGCGCATTACTGGATTGACAAAGGGGAGAATTTTAATAAATTTCTTAAGCGTAGCTATGTAAAACCAAAGGAAATTTTTGATCAATAGTTTCATTAATTCAATTCATATAGACTACACATCAAATTTAAATCTTGCGTGGAATTATTTCTTGTTGGTCCCTCGTTTTACTTTTTTCCAAACCCATCATGCATAGATCCATTACAGTATTTTGTTGAAGTATCATTGTAATTTGTATATATCTCTTTTTCGTATTATTAGTATTTATGAGTACTTGTAAATAAGTATAACACACGGAACGAATAGAATGTACTTTAAAGATGAAATTAACTATTAAAGCCAAATATTTATTATCAAATATACATGTTTGGCCAATCGGAACTGATTTGTCTAAGGAAATTCCTAGTTAGATTGAAAAGCATTGATATAAAGCATTGGAATATTGTTATATTTATATTGCATATTTTTTGCAATAGTTGCATATAATTTTTAAAATAAAGCTGGAGCTGGAATTAAAGCCCAGATACAGACGCGTTTCATATCAGCAGATTATCACCCTTGTGTCCCACCAGCGAATAATAATTCGAATTTATAAAGATACATATTTACAAAAAAAATAACATTTATTGCATTTAATTATTTTATTTTTTTTCCGAATGCATTAATTTTAGTGTGAAGGTCTCGTAATTTTCAATCATATTTGCCCTTTTTAATATATTTGACTAATTTCGAAAACAAATTTTCTCCCATTGCATTTAAATTGTACTAAAATATACAAGTAAACAATTAGGGGTCATCACAATAATGATAAAAGATCACAAATCATCACAAAAAATTAATGCTTGAGTAATGACATATATCCTATAACATATCTACATAGTTAGCCAAGCATAATATGTTAGTAAAATTGGGAATACGTTTCTTATTGCTGGGAGTAATGTTTACTCAATTTTCATACACTATATTTAGCAGCTTATTGGTTTGGTTCCTGTATTTTTGCAGAATTTGTAATTTCTTTCAAACGGTAATTTCGTATCAAGTCGGTAAGAAAAAATTCATAATATTAAAAGGATTCAAGAAGTTTTATTCACTCTTCAAAACAGTATGATTCTATGTACCTAATCCTTCGACAAATGGGACAAATTGGAATATCTTTATTTATTTTACCGCGGAGCTTCTAATTTTAAATAACAAGGGAACTTGTGGCATCAAATGAAGATGGGGTAAGAGGTGTTTTGACAGAGAAACGTATTCAACAGGAAGATAATCAACAGTAAGAGATATCTAGAATATAGAATCTAATTACGTAAGCGGAAGAAAGCCGAGAACAGGACAAAGTAGGACGGTATCGAATGGCTGAAGGGTGAGAAGAGTTATGGATAGCTTAAAAAAGGCAAGGGATCCCAGAATTGGAAGTCAGAGTAGCCAGAGAGCTGTTGTTAGGGGGTTGGTAGGGTAGAAGCATTGTGAGAGTGAGAATATGCAATGAGGCGAGATGGTGCGGAGATGAGGTCGAATGAAAGCTCCAAACAACTACGAATGCCCAAACAGATTAAAAGGACTGCTGGCGATCAACTGCAGCCTAAATTATCCTTAACATTGCGTAATTCTTGATAGCCTGAGGAGTCGAAGGTAACTTTGCAGTAAAACTAAGGAATTAATGAAATGAACGAATGTTTGATATAAACTTACCAGCCACTTTAAACTTTAACTAAATTTATCTTCATTTTTATATTAAGTGTAGTTCGGATGTAGTACACTTCAAAATAGGAAAACCAAAAAAGACAATATGTAGAGTAATACATTAATATTAATACAATAATATATTTTACATAATTCTTCATCAGTATTTGCCTACACGGCTTCCTAGCATCACAGCCGCTCTCTCCCGTGGAAGTTTTGTTTGATGATTACATGATCATGATGATACATTTACATGATTATGCATGTATTCAGTTATTTTTATGAATATATTTAATTAAGAAAGAAAAAGCTTTTGATTTGTACTCCACATGTAAATAAAGAGTAAAATATATTAGACCTTTTAAGGAGAAGTTGATTCATTTTCAGCCATGCATGAGACAACATAAAGCAGAATTTTATATCTAGTGTTTACTGGAAACAATAGTGCTTGAATATTTTCTATCATTGTTAAACATTTTTTAATTAATTGCTTTCTTCCATTTGCACCCTTTCTGTTCCATCCCTTTTCTTGTCATATATTATATATAGACGCTAAAAAATTCCATCCCCGAGGAAGTGTTCATTTATATTCATGTTTACTAAGTACCATTTTAGATAATGAACTTTAAGACATCTACTAAACCAATAAACCTCAGTCCAGTCCACGAATGAAAAATCTCACTTTTTAGAAAGTCGAAGAAGATCACATGATTATTCAGAATTACTTTTAATTATATAACTCAACAAGGTTAAATTTTTATAAGTCTTTCACTGTTACAGTTTTTGACTGTTTTGTAGCAACGATTGGCCTTAGAATTCACCACAATAATGGCGAAAGATACGTCAAAACCGCTTAATAAACCTACTCAAACACGAATATAGAATATTAATGTCCCTGGGAGATTATCTTTATAGGATGATAGCAGCATTTCTTATTATTTTTAATGACCACATTCATCCAATTAAATCTTTCTTAATTATTGTTCATAAATATAAACAGACATACATGATTTCGTCTAAGTTTATATACTCAATTCTATTTTCACCACGTCTCTCTCAATATACGAGGTGATTTGAAGCAGTTTTATTAAAATAATACCTTATGGTAATATTAAATGCGTGTTAAAGTGGAGACAGGCTTTAGAATAGGATTAATTAGAAAGCTTTAAATAATAAACTAATTTAACATCAAGTGAAAATTATTACAAAAAGAAGTAGCCTATTGGATAAAGCGCTAGCCTACGGAACGGTGGGACAGAGCTCATTTCCCAGATCTTTACCGAAAACATAGGCAGTATATTAAAAAAGGCATCAGAAATTTTCCCTCTACCTTGAAGTGTGAATTTCACGCTTACATTTCGTACTAGGCATGCTCTACCCTCCTCTATTATACCAACTTCACGCTGATACTACTATAATAAACCCCTCTTCAGTTGTGCAAATATTGTATCACCCTTCAATACGTCCAACATTTCCCCTCATATACCTCGCTTGCCCAACGCTCTTCCCTCTTTCACAGTCATCCTCGATCCAACACCAATCTAAATGAGGTACATAAATCTTTCCTGCCTTTTTTGGATTTATCTTAATACGTATCATCCTCCTTTTCGCAACCGTTCTGACTAATTCTGTTTTTGTATTCATTAATTATACAGGGTTCGTCCAGAAAATAAGTATACTGAGCTCAGGAAAAAAAATTTATTACACTTTTACATATCTTAAGCTAATATTCCTCAAAATAGGACCCTTGTGAGTCGATACACTTGTTCCAGCGGCGTTCCCATTCCTAGAACGCTCCCGCGAAGGCATCATCGGGAACCTCTCGAAGACACGTCGTCACGGCCTCTTTGACGGCGTCCAAAGTCCCGTATCGCGTTCCTTTCAAACTCCTCTGTATCTTCGGGAACAGAAACATTCTCTAAAAAATGTGGCACATTTTTGCAGTGATCCGCAAGTTGTGTCGTGATTACCAACGATTGAGTCTTTGATCATCACTGAGCACTTTCGGCACCAACTTTGCACAAATTTTTCGCATCTGTAATTGGTCCCTAATAATCTCGTGCACTATTGTTTTTGGCACATTACACTGCTCTGCTATCATCCGAACACGAAGACGACGATCAGAGTTCAGTACATCGCGAACTTTTCGCACATTTTCGTCGGTGAGTGTCGTTGATGGGCGTCCAGGCCGTGGTTCGTCGTCGACCTCTTCTCTGCCCTCCACGAACATCTTGTGCCACCGAAAGATCATGTTTCTGGACATGGCTGACTCCCCGTAAGCCTGGTTAATCATACCGGCAGTTTCGGTAAACAATTTCCCAAGCTTTACCGCAAATTTGATGGAATAACGCTGCTCCAAAAACATCGGCATCGCGTTCCGTGACGTGGGTCGAGCGTGGAGGTTCACGTTAACTGAGCTCCTCACTACACCACAGCTCAGAGCCGACTGCCTTTTTCAGCGTCGCTTGCCAACATACCCCCCTCCAATTGCAGCCCGTTAGAGCGGTGCTGAGCGCGCCTGGAGCGGCGGGAAAAAATCAGTACACTTATTTTCCGGACGAACCCTGTACCTTAGCCACAAGCACATTTTCAAAGCCTGTAACATTTGTCCATAATCTTGCATAAATGGCCAAGTTTCGGTGCCATAAAAAACCACGGCCTATACCAAGTTTTTTACAATCGGTTTATCAAGATTATTACTAATTTTTCTTGCACCCACATTTTAAAATGCCAATATTAAATGTGTTTTTACTTATCTCCAGACTTTATTTTACAGTAAAACGCATTTTACTAACTATCGGCATCATCAAATATAAGTTACACACACAGTTGTTGAATACATACAATTCGGACTGCCTAGAGAATAATTACAAACTCATTTAACATGGACACCAAACAATTCGGCGAAGTGAACTTGAAAGTGTGAATTATACTTTGGGAAAAGTTTAAAAGCAATTCTGATTCTAATATTTTGACTAATAGGACAAAACACTTCCAAGATTTTTCCGAACCAAAACCTTTGGGTAACTCAAAGCTAAATGATCGGGAACGGAATTTCACCAAAAATGATCAAATAAGTTTTAACTTTTTTAAATTCAGTGTTAATTTTTCCTCGCCAAATCTATCTACCAGCTACTCACAAGGCATCGGTAGGATGCATGCCAGAAAATAATTGCACAACAGACCTGTAATATAAAAAATTACTTCTAACGTAAATTTGAGTTACACTATAGTTTTATAAAACTTAAGAAATCTACCTCATACTAACTGCAATTACATGTAGTATGGTTTCTAAGCCAGATATTTGAACTCTAGGGGTGATGAGAACACACGACCTTCTACAATGTCCTGGTTGTAGTATTACTGGTAGGAATTATTATTATAAAAAAATACATGTGCAGATAGATAATGTCAGGTGGCACACAATGTCCAAGTATTATAATCAAACTTGCCTTGGAAAAAATAACATTAAATAACATGACATGAATCAATTTACTTAAAGATAATAAATAAAATCAGTCGGTGAAAAAGATAAACTTAAAGAAAACGTCCAAACTCAAAACTTCAACACAATAAAAGAAAATCCCCTTCTCATTTACATCAGTTTCCCCATCAAGAAGAAAAAAATCAAAAATTCAGCTGTTACATATAATTTTACACAATATAGTTAGGGAGGAGACGGACTGTCGAGTGAAATCCAAAGAAGAAAGGAAAATGTATGCATACATACGTGTATATAAACAAAAACAACAACAACATAGACAAACTATAACAAAACTACAACAACAATAAAAAATTGAGGAAAATACATGTATATATATAGATATATATACATGTATGTATATATATATATATGTATTTATATATATACATATATAAATATGTATATATAATTATTTATATATGCCTCAGTGTATCATTAGATTACGCCGGACTTATTCATTGATTAACAGTAATCAAATCACAAAGTACGACGAATTTGTAATAGGCACATACGATCATCTACGATATCCAAATACCTGTTCATTATATCAGAAGTACTTTATTTAAATAGATGTTAGCCTCATGTCTAATTAAAGGTCAAAGGTAATGTCACTCGGTTTGTTCACCACATCATCATTGCTACTACTTTGTTGCGGTCCCTGTAAGAGAGAGGCAGAACGAGGAACCAAATTTTTAATATTCTAAACGGGTTTTACAGACCAAGGTTGTCTGCAAAAACCTTCTAAATCCATAAAATTTTATTCTGCAGATGCATAAAAATACTCTTACCCAAGGAAGGGCTTCGATGGGTTCCAGGTAATCTGAATCTTCGTAGGCATTTACGCCCGTGGAAAACATTGGTTGGATAGAGATAACCTAAATAAAATTTGACAGCTAGCATTGGCTAATTTAAACGAGCCTGATTGCGAAATTAATTATATTTACATAGTATTGGAATAACTACAGAAGGATCTAAACAATAAAGTCAGTAGGGGTTGGGTTTTTGGACTTATATTTTTAAATCAAAGACATTTTCTATTCACTAAATTTAGGCTTTTAAAAAATGGGAAACGTTACTTTTCACAAGGACATGATTAAAAAAGGTTCTTATAAATATAAAATAACGGATAAAATAAATCAAAATATATAATTTATTTCATAAAATTTAAAAGTATATTGATTTTTTGTAAATTCTATCAATAGATATTTAGCAAGCTAAATCTATTTTGAGCTAATTACGGAAACCTCAGTCTTTTCCCTCTCATCACTTATAGTAATAGTAAATAAGAAACTGGATATTTTGGAGGTATATTTAAATGACATATATAGAGCTTAATTTTAATGCCAACGACGGCCGTGGCCAACTCGGCTAACTCGGTCAACGATGGTAAATCTACATTAACAAATATGTAGCATGGGAAAACATTATTATAATGCCTTTAGCTGAGCTTTGGACTGCAGGGATGCAGGACTAAAATTAATATTATATAATAAAATCTTGGAATTATAAATCATAATCTGAAATAAAGATGCTTGCTTACAAGTGTAAACACCTAATGACTTGTTCAAAAGAAAATAAATTGTGGAAGTTGGTGATGAGGCACATGAAACAACTTGGGAAAGAAAGGACGGCAGAGTAAAGATTTTTCGGTGGGATTGAATGAAGGAAAAATAAAAGAAACGGAGAAGGAAGAGAAAATAAGGGTGGAAGGAAAAGGGAAAAGGCACAGAAAGAGGCCTAGGAGGCATTTAATCCCCAACGCGTTCAAACCTTCACACACGTTTTAGCCGAAAAGCCCACACTCTGGAAAGGAAGGTTATTGATTCAAGCCTCAAAGGGAAGTAAACACCAAAGGCAAGGCTGAAAGAGAAGAAAAAAGTTGAAAGAGAAGGCCTCAACGACACCAAAGAAGTTGAATAAGTTAAAGTAAAAGAAAGATTGAATGAGATACCAGGTGATAAATAGGTGGTAATAAATATATTCTTGCAGAAATCTTATTAATTATTTTCCATTGAACAAATAAAAAGGCAACATCTTGATGCTTTAAAGTAAAAGACATGGGATATTATTTCAGCGGCTCTTATGGACTCAGTTTTCTTTTAACTCACCTGTCATTGCTTATGCATAGTTTTTTTTTAAATCTTGCATCAACAATTTGTATATTAAATTTCAAGAAACTGTAACAGTAACTTTAACGGAGTCACCCGCTATGTGTGCATTATAATGCAACCATTTCAGAGAGTAAAAATCATTCGCCTTGACCGAGATTCGAAGGATCCGGGTTCGAATCCCAGTCAAGGCGAATGATTTTTACTCTCTGAAATGGTTGCATTATAATTTGTATATTAGTTGCTTGTAGTTGCATGTATTGTGTAGAATTTGGAAGGTTCTCAACCTAGCTTTCTTTTTGTTGACTATACGAATTTACCTTACTTTCCAATGACGTATATATTCATTTAAATTTTATTTGAACTTTTACAGATGCAAATAGATACTCAAGCGACTAATATTTGTATACACAAGAACTTGCACCTAAAACTGGCCAAGATATCTACACAACTATTAATTTGATTCCAGCGTGTAACAAAAGTAACTTCGATGTCGTTACTAATATGATTCTTACAGTTCGAGGAAAGAATGAATATTTTTATTTATCTGAACTTTAATCTCCAATATTTTATTTTTGTGGCATAATCTGTCCAAATATTTGGGATCACGATAATTCCCTTTGTGTGATAGTTTGTTTTTTAACCTTGCAAAAAGTGTCGCTAGTTTTATTTGCGTTTCAATTGACCAAGGTTATACGGAGATATTTTGGCATAACATTAGACCCGGTGAAATAATCTTTATTATCAGTATCCTATTCGTCATTAGATGTAAAGAAAGAATATTAACTTAACGGAAGGACCGAAGGCAAAAAACAAGATTAGGGACTAAATTAAGAAGTAATATTTTCCTAACGATCCGTGAGGGTGCGAGTCACACCTTTCTGAGAAAAAGGAAATTCTAAAATTGAACTAGTATAAGTTGATCATAGGCTTCTATAATTAAAAAAAAGCCATACATAAGCAAACACAGAGGAGTTATTCTGATAAAGGCACATATCGATTTGAAAAATAAACATTCGACCGTCGGGGAAACTATTTTACAAATGCAAAACCTTACCCAAAATTAAAGATAAACTTTTGGCATCTGGTATTAAAGATAGCATCATGTATACTTTTAAAGAAAAACTTTTATTTTAAGTAGAAAGACGATAAGCATGAAGAGGAACCAAAATAACAACATAAGTGAGAATGGACAAGGGATTCGAAACGGTAAAAATAAATATTCAAATAATATTGAATATGAATAAACAAATTTTTCGTTGTTCATTTCACCCCCTCTATGAATTTTATAAGTATATACCGACAGTTTCCAATCTGAAATTCGTTACAATAATGGATGAAGAGCATTTCTAGAAACGCCATATATCCGTGGATTGGTACGCTTGAAATCAACTTAATTCACACCTACAGGTAGAAGGTAAACGAAAAGTCACAGCATGTCTATGCTTGTAATTATACTAACCACGAAATTTATCAAAAGTTATTTCGCATGCAACCTAAGCATCGTATTGATAGTTTGTCATTATTCATATAACTGACTCTGGGAAATAATCTGATTTCATATACTAGCTGTAAAAAAAAGTTTATAATTAGAATGTAGCTATTTCATGTGTGGTTTGAAAGTTAGATTCAGCGCACTAATAGCCCATTGAATTTTAATAAATAATACTTAGTTGTGTAATTAGTTGCAGAATTTAAAAAGCATGTAAATAGAGTTTAGAGCTTTGCACAGTTTTCTGCAGTACGTCACGCCTCATCATTACATGTTAATTACACATGTGTTTATTGCTCTTTCTATATATTTTAGAACTTTCTAGTCCGAATCCCAGGAAATATAGCCCCATTACCCATAAGGCGTAGGATATCTGTTTTGTTACTCTGATTGAATTTTATGAAAATACCTCGCGACGCGTGAAGACCTCAAGCGTTGAAGCACTAAAGAAGAATTTATTCCCGACAGACGAAGAATTGCACTTACCGCACCAGGGGCTTCGGAGGCTATAGTAAACTTAAATGATTAAAAATGTTGTTATTGAGAAACTTTGTTTATATAATCATCATAGACAGGCAATAATTTCCAACGTAAATATTGTCGAATTAAGCTGTTTATTGGCGTGACTTTATTTATTCTAATATTTCTCCTTATGAACCCTAATAAATCAAAGCATTTTGCCAAATATTAAAGGTCAGGCTGCCATGGTGGCTTAAAGTAATAACGGATAAACTGAGTGTTGGGGTTTGAATATTTTCTCGGTCAGGAACCCCTCAAAAAATAGGGAAATCGTTGCCTGTGATTCGTTTATTATAAACATAAATGCTCTATCAAAACAAGTGAGTCTATAACGATCTAAAACTACTATTGCATGTGGTCATGATCTTTTTATTACATAATATTGCATGTCGTCGTGACCCTCTAGTTTTTATTTTAGGTTGTCCATTACAAATTTCTTCTTCGCTTCTTCTTTGTTACCAACTCTATTCTCGTTTTTTCTTTCACTACCTCAAATCTGCTTGCCCAATATTTCTTCACTACCCAGTATTTAGCTGCTTCTAAGCTATTATGTCCTTTTTCACTCTTTTATTACTAAGCAAAAATTGATTCCTTTTCGCTTGTTTAGCTAAGAAAATATTGGTTGAATTTGTCTACTTAATTATCCATTTTCCTTTAAAATACTGATACTACCTTGTTCTTTCGTGCGAATTCTATTTCTTTTGCGAAATAAACCTTCTTACTCCATATTACATAATACATGATCAATACTTAATGGTGAATACCTGTAGTGCTCATCCGACTAGTTCACGAGCATTGATATTCACTCAACAATTGCATCTGAGGGACGAATTAATTCGGAAGACAGCATCAACATAAGACATTTGGACTCTTATCGATGTTCTTTGAGGAATATGAACCGTGGGATATACCACGATTAGTGAACAGACAGCAAGGAAAAATGGGTTATTTATAACTTAGGTGAATACGCCAAGTACGAAACTTGATCAAGAGAAAAATTTATTTTCTGCAAATTCCTGGCTCTATCGTTAATTTAAAAATAATAGCGAATTTGCTACTTTAAATTTATTTGTTAATAGTTATTACATCAGGTAATATGGTGCAATTTGTTCACTTGCGAAATCTTTAATACTAGGCTGGCTAATGGACGACACCAAAGGAGGCGACCTAAATCACTGATGTCCGCCCGCATTGCCGACTCAGCTGCGCATAAGAAAACACTATACAGAATGACTAAGAATGAGAATGGGGTGAAGGCGAGACCTTTTTTTAGTGGAAAAGCAAGTGAGAGTAAAGTGAGAAGACAGTGAGAGCGACGAAGGAGGGAAGAAGAGCCTCCAAACAGACAGAGCTGAAAAGATTTTCTCAACACGTGAGCGGGATGGTGGTTTACATGGGATTCTGAAGTGTGGGTACAGGGCTATTGGCATGCGTCACTGAGAAAAGAAGCGATGCGAGAGTAGGGGCATGGGAATAAAGGTGTGGGATTGGAACAAGGGGAGAAGTGAAAAGAGGGAGATGGGGATGGCAGAGATAGGTGGGGACGGGGCCTTCGGTAAGGAATTAAGACGGTATCGCCTTAGCAAACGAAACTCATCCGATTGCTGTCTAACCACTCAGATTCACGTATTTTATTTCCGTGCAAAACGAAAGTGTTTTTCCACTTCTTTGTCTACCTCTGAGAGCAATCGCGGGCGTGCTCCGTCAGTTGGAAAGCTTGAAGAGATTGAGGAATGAGGATGCCGTGGGAGAGGAGGCATTAGATCGATCGTTTGTCATGAAAAATGTTCTCTCTTGGTTGCCAAACAGTCGCTTTTGGGTAAAAGGATTGCTTGTAATAAGTCCCTGGGCGTGCAGAATGTTCCCATTTATAATCCTCAGGCACTGCACAATTAAAGATAGCCAATTATTTGCTCAAAGGACTTTCCTCTACCCCAACAATGGAACACCAAAATGGGACACTAAATATTTTAAAGATAAACACAAGATGGTACACTCATAACTTGTCATTTGCATGGATACCAACTTACAATATATGTGTAGAATAATTATATGTGCGAGTATATGTGTACAGGTATAACTAGCGAGTACACCTCCACATCTAAAAGTCATCTACCAAGGCGTTTATTGGCTGTGGGTTGTGCCTTCGGAAGAAATTATGTAAAGCATGATCCTATTCGGAAAGCTATTTATGTTCATGCGTGCTGTTACTTTCGTTCAACGCTCAAGTTTCGTTCTGCTTCAGTTAGAAAATTTCCGTCTTATATCCATAATTTACACAATATCCCCTTAACGCAATTGAACACATTTCGTCGTCAAAGTGTTTTTGCATACATTGCTGTATCATGCTAAATAAAAGGGCTACAAGCAAGAAACAGTTCCTTCTCTAGGTTAGTACTGACCATTCGTGGAAAGAATTAAAATCTTAATATAATTAGATGTATTTGGAGAAAGGTATTGGCATGAAAAATCACTATTTTTCCAAAGCTCAACATAAGAAGTGCTGGTAACAATTACGAATACATAAAAGCGTCTACCAGGAACACGCATATGCAATCAACGGGGAAACGAGAGTTTGATCTCAAACTGGAAATGCCAATCAGTACACTAAGGCTCAGCTAGCAACTCTTGTAATACAACAGGCAAAATAATACAACAGCCAAAACATCACTAATTTGTCAGGACTATTTTCGAACCCCAGATAATGGTGGTGCAAGTTTCCTTACATCCACGTGTACCGGATATCTGGTCAATACTGCTACAATGGGAGTGCAGTTCTTCCTCCATTGCCCTTTTGGTTTTTTGACCATTTATCCGAACAGTCCCATTCGATAGGGGAATATTTCCGTTAACATATATTCAATTCTTTTTCTGTTATTTTATAATATGGCCATAGGAAATAAACAAATCAACTAATTAATAGCGCAAACCACTTTCATATTAACCTTACGCAAGCTTTCAGAATACTATTCATTATCTCAGCAATGGAAATTAATATTGAATTGATATGTTATCAACGAGATTAACTATGACATAAAACGAAATGCGATTCTGAATAGTAAATATTTGCATTTATATTCCCATTTATTGTTTCCATTAGCATTTCTATTTCCAATTTAATTGATTGAAAGTAAATGTTTACTCCAGGTTACTACCTCCTCTCCCAGACTTTGGCTCACCCCGGGGCATGGTGAAAATGAAGTAAGAAAAAAACCATATTTTGCTCAATTTTGTGTTTAATCTGAGTAAAAGAAACTGATAAGGCGCAATATAAACTTCCAGAAAATTTTAAAAATATTTCTTTAGCTTAATAAGATTTAAAATAAACTACATATGATTTACAATAAACAATCGATTTATATTGGAGGACAAAGGGCCGAGGTAACATTTTGGTGAAGCAAAAAAATGAAAACATTCATGTATTTTTCTTTCCCTTAACACCCAAAAGTTAGGGACGTAGAAGTTTTGTTGACTGGTTCCGTCTTATTCAGAAAATGGATGAAAATCGAATTACAAAAGAGGTGCGTAAAAGAAAATGTTTAAGAGGAAGTTTTTCTGAAAAAAATTTTTAATGGTATTCAAAAATAATTCCAGCTGGGAATATTAATAATGTACAGAGAAGATATAACAAATTAAATAAATTTGGTGGAGGCAATACAAAAGTATTCAAATTTGAAAGCAGCTTGGAATAAATGATTAAATTGCATCAAGATCCTCAAAAAACTTAAAATTGGCCTACAGCAAAAGAGAACTTGCGTATCTAATAAACTTTAGAAAGCCTTTATTAGAAAAATCGTTATTTTTTCTATTCCCACGTAATTTTGCAGGCTTCTTCGAAGGAACTATCGTGGTTCAATGTAAAATATGTTACATTGTCTCTTTTTGCCTATTTATTTGTCGTTGATATTCAAAAGTGATTTCCTTACGCAGGCGTAGTTAAACAAAGGCTTTGTCAATAGAGATAATTAACTTTGAAATTTCATTTCTTTCAAATACGCACATTACATCTAAATCATTTTTGGATCTATACCTATGCCTTTTAAACTATACCCTACGCCAGGTGCATATTCTATACAAAGTGATTGGCAAGTGAATAATCTCATAGACTCGAATATATGTGTTTGAGATTCACTTATTTAACATTCCCTGCTATAAATTAAGTCTAGATTAGAATAAGGTCTACTTCCAAAATAGCAGCTCTAGATACTTACCGTTAAAGCTTTCTATTTGAGTAAATGAAATTATTTTCTTGCCCATAAAATTGCAGTTAATGTTTAGTTTTATTATCAATTTTAACACAATTGCACACTCTATATTTAAGTCGGTTTCACCAAAAATTACAAATATATTAACGCTTGTTAAAGATAAATATTAATATTTATGCCCAGTTAGAAATCAGGTTTCAAAGACCGGTGTAACAGAATGAGTATAAAAATTGATTCGATTTTGACTGTTATACATTTTCTTGCCTTGAAAATGGCATTAATAGCTGATTACGTGTGTAACCGAAAAATAAATATGTCGATTTAATATTTAAAATATAACTTCTTCCCTTCCTTTAGCTTTTATGAGGTTTATTGTAGCGCGTTAAGTAATATCATTAAAATTTAACAGCAGTCAACGGTAAGGGCGCATTCTCTTCAGAAATTATAAATATACGCAGTGAGAGGCGCAAAAAATGCGCAATCTCATAAGATTGAAGAATATCCATGTAGTTCCCATCATAAGAAAAAATATATCCCAATTTCCGACCAGAGTACCTACTCGGAGTAGGAGAAAATCGAGATCCCGGGGAGTTCCAACTCTGTTTGTCTTTCCCTCCGGGAATCGGTAAACATCGACTCGTAGTAGCTGGTCCGGCGTTTCCTGATTTTCCGGGAAGCATGAGTTTCGACGTTCTGGGGGAAAAAATGTTCACGAGCGTTACGCGGGTGGAGATGCGGGTGGGCAAGTGAGGGTGAGATCTCGGGAGTAGACGAACGTATGCCGACCTGAACACGCGCCCGACATGCGCTCCATTTGAGATATCCACGATTATTGCTCAAGGAAGCCATAGAATGTTTATCGCAGCTCAAGATGGTGTATCTAAATCAAAATAAATGCATGTTTTGACGTCCTGCTCCCTGTGAAACCATCCCTCCCTAGAACTGTAGTTGAAATTTTACAGGGATGGAGACTGACGTAACATTTCTTTTTAAAAACCCCTGTTTGCGTCCTTTTCGTCGATTAAGCAATTTAGTGAGTGTTTTATAGTATGAAAAACTTAACCAACGTACTAGCTGATCGTTTTTCATATCATTTACCTGTTCACGGCCGATTACTTATTTCCTAAGCAATTTACAACAAATGATCACAGCTTTCTTTATTCTCAAATCATTTTTTTCTATATCATATTTCTAATTTACCGCCAAATAAAGGACTGTATTGATGGCTGTATAGTGCATCATCATTAAATTATATTATATTTCACTTAAAAAAGAATGATGGGTTCTTTATTATTTGTAACAAAATATACATGATAAAATCAAATTTTACTTGTACAATAAACCATGGAAATTGTAATGTCAGAATATTTACGCAAATAACCAATCAACCGATTTGAGGTTCAGGCTGAAACTCAGCTGAGGCTGAAACCCTGAGGTTGAGGCTGAAACCCAGTTGAGGCTGAAACTATGGAGTTAACCAATCAACCCGTCAAAGATTGGTGAAATATTTGCTTTTTGCTTACAATGAACGTTTTTTAAACATATTTATATATAAGTTTTGCTGAAAAATACCAAAAATGAGAGAGAGAGTTAAGTACTTAACTACCAATAGCATGTACCCATTAAAATTGTAATAATTTTGGCGCACTGGAAGTACCTTTATTTGGAACACTGGGACAGATTATAATTTTCAATGGAAAATATACCCTTTGACACGTTATGTACATTATAATGCTATCAGTATAGTATTCAAATTTCATCTACGTATAATACTGCTGGCTCTTTCTTGGTTCCAATCTAATCACGCCTACTATTTACGCTTGTCAGTATCTATAATAAATTTAGACGGATTTTTGTAAATTTCAATAATTCTTGAAACAGTCCAATTGAAACAGCAGAGGTTTAAACATGCACATGTGTGCCCGATCATAACATTGCTCAAGAGGCAAACCATGACTCACCTTCAGAACTCAATATATTTTTATTCTCATCACAGTGGGATCGTCTATCTTTCGAGCTAATCAGTCTTATGTCAAGTGTGAACATGCCTTAAAGGTTAGTCAACTTTGAGTCCATCACTAACATCACGTTATATCATCTTCTATCCGAAGATCTTCAACCTGTCTTCTTTCATGGTTGGCTAAATGAAATATCGTGATTCGAAGTTAAATTCTAGTAACAAATAATGAAAATTCCACCCAGGTATGAAGGCAGTTCCCAAAATTTCTTAGCATTACTCCGCCTTTTGACGAATTTCTCTTACGAATCGTTTCTCAATTTACGTATTGCCAAGCTCCCACGACCCCGCTCCGTTACCACAGGCCCACATGACGCCAGTGAGCAAGACCCGATTCAACTCCTTCAACAACCTTCCTTTCCCGCGCTCTTCATCTCCCCCATCGTCATTCTCGAACACATCCATCCTCTAACGCTCACCCCCTAGTCCTCGGTCTCATATTATTTGCCCTCCACTGATCCGAATCACACGCCCCGTCAAAGGGATCTCCTCTCACGTGGAGCGAGGTGGGATGAGCTAGGCAAAGAGGGTCAACGGCGGGGAGTCGAAGGGATCCGATTGAGAATGAGACGAAAGAGAGGCATAGTGCCAAGTGAAGACACGGTTGGGGAGAGAGAAGAAGAGAGGCGGGTCTAGAGCCGAGGCTGAATGAGGGAGGAAGCGGTATTTGAGAGGACAGTGAAGGGCGGCTAAGAAGAGGCATAAAGATGTGGAGAGGCGCCGGAAGGAAAACAGATGACTGACTACCAGCGCGAAATGAAAGCCATATTATGGACGTATTCAAGAGGGAGAATTCCCTTCTAGAATGGAAAGGTCTGTGCATTGGTAGAAGAAGAAGAGATGGAACCAAACAAACAGAAATTATGCGGGAGAAATGGCTTGGTGGCATGTCTCACTCTTAATGTATTTCTGAGAAAAGGGGAAAGTTGGAGGGTCATGGGCATTGTGAGAAGGGACAGGACAACAGATTGAGCATTCGGCCAATATTCTGCGCCTGAATCGGCCGAGTTGAACGACGTCTGTATTCGTGTGCTGGCAGATGAATGGATCGTGAACGATGTGACCATTTTTGCAATTTATCCAGAGAAAGAATACAGCGATGATATGGATGTTTTTCGTCAGCCAGAAGATATTCACGCGGAGATTTAACATATTCTTCGAACGGGTATAAACTGTTCCCTTACGGAATATATTATTACAGATGTTGCTCGAGTAATTTTTTTTTTTTCAAGTACAAAAATCATCTTCGTGTTATTCAAGTAGATGTATATGATGCCTGAAATCAAACGATCTAAATAACTTGGGCGTTTAATATTTTGAACAATCATCAGGAAATAAAAGTAATGCTAGAAAAGGGCACGGTAATCATCCTGATAATTTTTTGGATGGAGTTCACATTTTTTCCAGATTTGTATTTCATTTCGAATAGCGATAGACTTGTAGAATACAATGCAGGAAATCTTCAGGAGTGCTCCAAGGAGTCACTTACTTTAAATATCATTATTATTTTTGGGTAAAATAATCAGGAATGATTATCGTGGTCAATATAAGTATCATCCAACTCATAAGTAAAACTGTGAGGGCTTACTTACATTCTTAGAAAATTTTCATCTACTGAGCCAAGTTGGTCTTGAATTTAGGAAATTATACTTGATGATATTTGCCAGGAAATATCACGAATGCTCTAGATAAGTCAGCTTAAAAATAAATGAACTGGCTTTCTTATGTTAGCACATGATGCTGCCTCATAATCACAGAGAAATGCAAAATGATCGTAACATTGATCAAACCTATTTCATTAGAAACACGGGCAGAGAAAAGGGCTCCCAAATTCTCCTGCAGATTTCGATGATTCAGGTTTTCAATTCTTCCTTGGGCTCCTAACAATTTTTAGTGAAGTTAATGCTATCTACGAATTTTATTTTTATCCTCCCAGCGTCATTAATTACGCTGCCATTGCTAATAAAATAACCATAGCTTTTCTCAGCATCCAAGGTTAAACAACTCCACCGAGAACGCATGGATCATTAATGAAAACATCCAAATCCCACAGGCTGTCCTGATTATGAATATGAAGATTACCTTTAGAAAACAGCTCAGAGTTTGGCTGCCGCAAGCATGTTTCCAACACCGATAAAAAATCACAGTCCCCTTGGCTCTAATATCTTGGAGGCGCTACCGGTGCGAAAAAGAGTCAAATTTGGCACTTGGGATTCGGGTTAAAAAATAATGGAGACCGGAGAAAGAGAAATACGAAATGGATCTGCTGGGATTATGTATGAACGAACGATACGTATCGATATAAGACTATGGTGATAATTTTCCCTGCTAAATACTTAATAATTACCGCATCTAATTTCTTCGAGGATAATTTGTGTGATGATGACTCGTATGATGTGATGATGTGTATCTACGGAGGCTTAATGCAATGTCGTTTAGAATTTATTGAAATATGAAAAAAAGCAGAGAACACGTTCGTGTTAGAATAAAATACTTCAAAAGGTATTTTTGTGCCACAACTTATTTCACGGAATTTATTTATTTTCTATTATGATAAAGTCTATATTCTAATAATTGTGCTAATTATTTGAATTAAATATTTTAACAATAAATTGTAATGATTCTCATAAAAAAACCGATTAACCTATTTATTAAATTATTTTTTTAAAGCAAAATCTTTATGAACCAGCCTTTGCTCATATGTTCATTCATTTACGCTCAAAAAAAGCTGACGTACTTCGTATTGGTATTTATGGCACTTAATTCGGTGAGATTTCATTTGTTAGATCATTGTATAAAAAATGAATCAAAGTATTCAATCAAGAAAAAGAAAACATTCATATACATCGATACAGCTGCATCGATAACTTTAATTCTGTGCCCATTACTAGTTTGGATCAAGAATGGCAGGGATGGGGTGGGGAGATGTCTACCGACTGTTTGGTTGGTCGATGCGGTGTTCCCGGGGGTAAGGCCCAAGAGGGAATACCCCGGCGACATCAGGCATTCAAATAAGAGGAACCCTACACTGCGCTCTTCCTCTACGTCCTTATTTCCACCTCCCTTAACTTCTGCGCCTCATCTTTTTCGTCGATTTCACTGGGTCTCAGGTGCGTCGTCGCCCGGGTGGGAAGAATGTGGGGAGGCGACGAGGTTTGAGAAGGGAGGGATAGAAGAGTGTTGGGTGCCAGTAAGGGGTGTTTGTGTGGTGTGGGTGTAGAAACGCGCTGAGGAAACGGAGAGGGGGTGAAATTTGTTGGATGACGGGGAAATGGTGAATTCAGTAGGAAGCGGGAGCAGGAGGCAAAGCAGAGAGCAAAGGCAGAGATGGAAAGGCGTTTGGCGGCTGAGGTAGGGGAGGGGAATGATGAACCGAGGGGAAAGAGATGGAGCCGCTGAAAAGAAGTGAGTAAGGAAGCGATCGTTTGGGGACGCCGATGTGAAAAAGACAGGAAAGGGGAAATGCCTCATTCCGTTTCAAATAAATGGTGTCATTTAGTTATCGACTTGGCGGGTTGATTGGCAATTATTTCACGATTCAACATCCCTCGTCGTTTTTGTGCATTTAATTTTTGTCTTTGATCGATCCATGTGACTCTCACGAAATTTTTTGAAGAACATGACCCCTGTATCTTTTTACTTCCTATTATTTAATAACGCTAGTTAAAATTGTATGAATTAAACGCCAAACAACAGTTTCTTCAAAGAGAGGTTGGTCATGTGTCCCTCTAGCGAAAATTGCTTTTCTCACAGCACTTCAAAGGTATTGACTAATATTTATATTTGACATCTATTTAGATTGACTACATTTACTATTAATTGAATACGTAAATATTAATACAACTCACAGATTCAGAGTTCGATGGCTCCTAGCTATTAATTAAGGCTTAAATCACTATAAATTGTCCGATTATTGGATTGATTAGAGTCCAATTTACACAAAACGGATTAAGCACTACACAAATTCACATTTCTTCAGTACTCTTGCTTCCATTACTTTTTCATGAAACAGTTTATTATTAGCATAACGCAAAATGTAAATATATTAAATCACAATGAAAATAGTCTTGTAAAAGTCAAAAACATTATGTTTGGAGACGCCTATTTAAATACACCCTTGCCTGGATGACGTCATTATTGTACATATTGTGCCACAGAAGATAGAAAAACACAAGGCTAAAGAGGCAACAGTCAGCATGTTCACTAACATCCTCATATTTACTGGCTGATATGGAAGAATTGTAATTACAACTCTAGTTCTCTTTTCAGAAAACCATCCCAAAATATCAGTCATTCTAGGAAATTTGAAAAATGAGAACAATTCCAACTGAACTTAAGTAAAAAAATATTTAGTTAAAATGGCAGACTCATTTTAAATACAATATTTTATATTAATGAAAAGAACACCAAGCAGTCAGGGGAGCTTTGGATACACATCGCACGAAACACGTTGAACTAAGAAGAAATAATGAGGCATCGTGAAAGGGTCCATGACTATTCCTTCCAAACGGAAGCGCGAAGGTGACGCAACAAAATAAATAATTTATGAAGACAAAATGAATATATCATCTAACCACAGACACAATTGCGGTGGGTGAAATCACATTTAATGCACTCATATAATACATAGAAAAAACCTTTTCTGATGCATGTGTTCGCAATATAAAAACAAATTAGTTTACAGCTATAATTGGCGAATACGAAAATTTTACTTCATTCGCGACCGCTCTTGGTTTGCTCAGTTAGTTTGCCTTTTCCTTAGGTAGTAAGGAGTGAAAATAGACTGAGGACGGCTTATTTCCTCTCGATCGCTCAAGCGTGGCCCCATCCGTCCGCCGATATTCGGCCGGCTGTGAGGAATAGGCGGTCGAATGCAGGCTCGACTGCCTGGAGAAGGTTGGTCCACTTCACGGCACTGGGTCTTGCCACAGTACATCCAGGTTTTGACCTGGCTTGAATTCCTGTTTCTAATGGTAAGAAATATTCGATGGACGTCTTTGGAGTGCGGTAAGGAATGATAGTCCATGAGGTTTTGCCCGTCCCTCTGGGCTATTACCGTCCCCATCTGATGGGATAGCATTTCCCCGTGGACTAAAGGAAAAAATGGGAGTAATTTATTCAATATTTTTGCAAGTCAGAGGAAAAATGTGCCGAATTGACAATTAAACTTTTCATAACTTGACACAATTATTAAAAATAAAAATTTAATGAAAATTTACTTTGAAATGAATAAAACACTTAAAAACGCTTTCCCGTTATGAAATAATATTAAGTGTTTTACAAAACTAATTAATACATTTTCACTCACAACATTTTAATAAATAATGAAAAGGAGTATTTCGAGAAAAAGGTAATAGAGTAAAAAGCACAAGACCGATAGTGGAAGTTTCTAAGCGTAGTGAGTTAGCATACAGCAGTGGTAATCTCTGAGCTGTTGTTCATATATGTAACACAAAGATTTAAACATAATGAACTTCGCTAAAAATTGATTGTATATATTTGGCCTCTGTCGCGTTTTTCGCATTTTAAAAATCTTTTGCTAATCCAATTGGTCGGTCAGGCGGATCAAGCCCCGATCGGAATAACCAACCGACTCAGGGTTGAAGAAATTCCGCTTTGGGGTTTTTCAAACTCATATTTTGTGGACCAACCAGGAGTGTCTTTGCAATGCCTGTGGTTTTGCAGAAATTAATATTAATTCTTGACCTTATCTTTCACGAACCACTTTGGTGAAATTTATATAAATAACACTGAATAATTGTTATAACGAATCTATTCCAAAGTTATAAAATAACAATTCTCCTCAAGATAAACACACAACGCAATGTGAATTTCTTTGAATTCTTACAATGCATTTCATTTAATCCACTCGTTAATTTTATATGCATCAACTTCAGGGCTGTGAAGTATTTAATCTCATTTAAGAGTTCCATTTTCTATATAATAGGGGTAGAAAATCATAGGGCAGTACGATCGGGATTGGTTCCATTTTGAATGTAGTTTCATGTGTTACAAGGTAGCAAAACACTGATAACGTGGCTATATGCCAGAACAGGAGACAATCAAGATAAATATAGGTTGTAGGATGGCATGAAGAAGTATACAACACCTTATCCCCACACCCCGCATCTTTCGATATATAACCAATGATAATAGCTATGTTCAACTTACATCACTTTATCAGTTTTTAATACTTGTAAATTGTACGAAGGTCTCAGCAGAATTATCGGCATCCAAGTTCATTAATGAAAATGAACTTTTAGAATATACTCGTTCTGGGGCATCATTATGAAGGTCTTAAACTAGATTTTGATCAAAATGAATCACGAACATTTAGTCATCAATAAATATGGATTTTAATTGGCAGTCCTTCAAGTGTCTCATTTTGGGGCATTCCTGAATAAGAGTAAACGGTGGGAGTATACCACACCAGTTAAACCTAATCAAGCATTCTGAGTTACAGAGCCAGAAAAAATGGAATTCCGTCCTAACTGTCGTTAAAATTCGATGTCATTATATGCGAGCATCTCCTTTGGCAGATCTTCAGATCGCTTTACCGGATCTACTTTTAAACGATTCGCTGTTTAAAAAACTTTTGTGCACCTTTCCCGAAATTTTTAAAATCAGAAATAGAAAAACAGGGACTTAAAGGAAGACTCCATCAGAATAACGAGGCATTATCATTGAGGCGAAATAAATAAGCACATAACCGCTGCCTTTTGGGAATGAAGCGAACCCGGTATTAAATCATTTGTATAGCATAATGGAAGCATAAGTTGTAATTTCTAAGAGCTGCTTTTCTTTTCTTTCTGCTGTTACGATGAGTCACAGAAAATAAGAAGAAAATGTGGCTTTATATTCTATTTCACATGACCTGTTATGACATGTCATCAAAAGAACATTATTTGGAAAAAATAATTCGTTGTTTTTTGGCTAATGAACACTGAGAATAGGAAATTCCTATATATTAGATGCATCGCATGAATACATATTTGCTGAATGGGTAAAATATTTTAGCTAGTCAATTAAAACGTCTAGCGATATTACAATTTCATTTATAATGTTGTTATATATTACTTGTGGTAACTGTTACATTTGATAACGGAGGGATAGCCTCCATGATGCCTGTAAAAAATAAGACGATGAGAAGATTGAAATTCATTTCTTAGAAAAAATGCCAATAATTGCCAGACAAGCATACAGCAAACATATCCAAAAAAACTAATTAATCCACTTCTTCGCACCAAAATGTGCATAGGTTGATGTTTTTAGACGAAGTTAATTTTACAATTTTATTTTTTGCACTACAATGTAAAAGTCAAGTTTGACTCCTAAAAATTATTTCGTAATTCACTGTATTTGTCATCGAAATTGAATAAATCCTCAATAATTCCGTTAAAGTAAACACAAAGTTTGGAGAAAAAGTGAAATGTAATTCTTTCAATTAATATTTAGCCATAGGGAACGTCTCATTTCTTGAAGCCATTGCACTTTAAAATGAGCCAAAATGGCGGTGGTATATGAACGGGAAATCAGAACCATAACGTTTGGGACGGAATGCGGAAAATTTGTTCGTAATGATTCGGGACAGATGTAAAAGGAAAATGAATCTCCTTTTCTCCTATTCCTTCTACCTCTCAACTTGCTGATTTAACCGACCTCGCGGCCATATTCGTAAATAAGTCCGCCAGGAATCGGACAAAATAAATGGAAATCTCATCACGATCTCTTCGGAAACGGAGCACAAAAGGATCGAGGGGAATGAATTCAACGGCTGTTAGGACGCTCTTCCTCTCTCCACCCTTCGACATTTTTCCTTCCTCCCTCTCTCTCACTTCTTTCCAATCCCTCACTACCTTTCGCTACTAAATCCACTCGTGATTTAGAACTGAGACTATTTTTTTCCAGGAGAGGGAGACGGAAGATGGAGCATTGAAGGGGGAGAAGGGAGCGACAGAGGGCGAAGTAAGGGGAAAAAAAGAAGGGACGGAGGAGGAAAAAGCCGACGACAGAGCCAAAATGGAAGAACTTTCAATAAGTTTAAATGAGTGTCTACGGAAACCTTCGAACGGGAAAGGGGGTAGGTAGGTGGGCGTGTTGAAGGATAAGGGGCGGGGAGAGAAGGGTGGATGGAACGCCTTTTGAGGGGGAAGGGGAAGAAAGGGCGAAAAGGGGGGGAACAGGAGAGAAGAGGAAGTGGGAGGGTTTTGAACGGAAAGGATCCGAGGGCTCTTCGGGGTAAACGGAAGGCGAAACTGAGAGGCGAGCGGGGCGGGAAGAGGTAAGGAAGCGACGGGGTGGAGGAGGAGGTGCGTCCATTAATTATGACTTTGATGAGCATCAGCCAATGAGAGAATGAAAGATGAGGGGATGCCAAGAAAAGGATTGTTGGAATGGATCTTCTGAAAGAAGGGACAGGAAAAGGGGATTTGGAAGAAGGCGAGAGGAAAGCGATGCTTCTAATAACAGGGCCTCTCTGCATGCTGCATAATTTCCATTAGCTTCGACAATGAGTCCTCCGCATGATCCTAATTAAAGTTGAGACTATTCATAAAATTATTCACGAGGTTTGAAATGAAGGCAAAGAACGTCTTCGTGAAACAATACGTGGTATTTGTCAAGCATTTTTTTAATAGTGAACAAAACCTTAGGAAATCAATATTTTATTCCATATCAAGAAACTAAAGACGTGTATTTTAGGGTTTCTCAAAATATTGTCTGCAGTCTTTGAGGAGAATGTTAAGATATAATTAAGTCAGAAATAACATATTAAAGTGAAAGGAAAATTTATCTTATTGATATATTATTTTTGGAACTCAAAAGACCAGTCTGAAAATATACGTGTATTTTTACTCTTGGTGATTTGGAATATAATTCCTCTCAAAGTAACCAAATTAAAACCTCTTTCAAATTCCTATCTTCGTCAATTCACTAAAACAGAAGATGCGCAAAATTTATAATGTTAAATTGTGTGAAAGTGTAATTATATACTCAAGAATATATATTTTTGGAAATCACTTAGAACGTAAATTTATAGAAATAAATCCATAGGGTGTATTAGTTTAAAAATATTTGGTAAATTGCTCAAATTATTCAGCTGGATTACGAACTCATCTTCTAACCCAAAGATCATGGCTTCGTGTCCCGCGTACAAATGATGTTTACTGTGATCGCTTAATTCCTGGGGAAGCTGATGACAAGCCAAGGGCTTATCGGTATCCCAAGGGGCGCACGGACTAATAGGGACGAAAGAGTGAAAAGAATTCTGAATTCAGTATTGAAGTTTAAAAACAAGAGAATAGACATTACGCCTATATAATGTTAAATATACAAAATGTCTGAATAATTTTGTACTAATTACCTTACTAATACTAAAATTGTCATTCAAACTAAGAACAGAAAAAAATTTGAAATATTATTGCGTCAGATTAACCCTCTATTTTCATTAAATTGAAACGTTAGCCGAAATAAAATGCAAGGGATGATATTTTTTGGTTATGAGATTTATTTCGCCAATATTTTATCTTTACATTTTGGTGAAAAGCAATCACAGTTATTTAAATTTTGCTATCATTATTAATGTATTATTGATTTAAGTGATAGTCTACCTTTCTCGTAATATCAAGGTAACGCAAAGTTTTGTTATAAATTTAGAAACACATACTGAAAGTAAACCCATTGACAAAACATTATTTATTCTTTTACTCTTATTTTTTCGAATCCTTCAAAACACGATTTGCTTCTCTTACCCATGCTATCAATACTTTTACACTATAACTAAAATGAATTTCATTGTTTTTAAAGGAAATTTTAATTATAATATAGAGATAATATTTAATGAAAGTAATCCATTGAAAGTGTAACTTTTCGTTGTAACAACTTTCGGATTTCCTTGAGTCTATTAAAATTTGGTAATGATTAGTCCTATAATTATCTTATTATTAAAAAAAAATAAAGTCAAGGATTTCGAGCAACATCCTCTACCAATTCTCTCAGATCATGAGATTAGTAGAGGTGTTGCTTTGTGTTGATTCACCTTGAATGGGCGTCGAAAACTTGGATTCCTGCATTTCCTGATTTCGAAATCAAAATTATACAGAAAAACTGAGACATTTTGTGAAAAAAACAACAAAAACAGAGTCATATTGTGAAAACTGATTTTTAAAAAATGTAACATTGTTAAGAAATGTAGTTTTTTGAGAGAAATCTTACGAGCAATAGAGGGAGATAATTTCAAATCATTCGACTGTTGACACACGAGATAACAACAAAATTTAATGTGAAATTGGCTGCAGAAAAGATGTGTTCATTAATCTTTTATTGTCATTCATCTTTAGGGACGAAATAGTAGGAAATTCATATCAATGTTAACTAAAATAACCATCAATTATTTGTTTAATAAAATAAATATTTCTTTCCCAATAAAATAATCATCAATTATTTTTAAGGCTGTCGACCTAGTTTCAATCATTTGTACCAATTCGTCTCACCCCCTTGTGGTGGTCTGCTAGATCAAGTTCAATATAGAATATGCATAAAGCCGGTATCCTCTTAGATTCTCAGCCTAAATGATGTCCGAAAATTCCTTTTTATACTATAAATTGTTACTCTTCAAAACTTTCTCAGGGTTTTTCCAACTTTTAATGGGCTAACAGATGGTGTCAAAAAGATTTATCCATTAGCAATCACATAGTATATATTACTGCTCCATATCGAAAAATAAATATTTAAACGGATACCTGGCCAATGGATAATTATAACTAATAAGTGTACATTGAACAAATGAGAATGTTTTATTTGTATTTTTGAAAAAGTTTTGGCGGCACATATAATTTTTTATGATGAGAGGTAGCAAATGATTTGCACTGCTCAGTAAAAAATACTAGCATTGTGGCTTCTTCAGGACATGTGGTAAAATCAATCCATTTGTCAACAGACGGTGTTTGGACGGAGATTTTCTTCAAACAAAGAACTAAAAACCCAAGTAGACGGGCATTTTCCAGGCCCGATCTAATTTTGGAGATGAGATCACGACATTGGAACATCGCTGGACAAGGTACATTATTTTATAGGGAGACTACATTGAAAAATAAGAAAGATTCACAGAGTTGTTTCTTTCTATTAAAAGCGAGAAGTATTTAAATTACTCTCGTATTAGACGACGAGACCTCGGAAAGCTGCGTGGACGAACAGCTTATATAAAGTTTCCTTTGGATGACCTCAATCTACATTTTACCAATCCGTTCATAGATAGCAGCGTGTTCTCTTATTGTAGCACAAAAACACTTATACTCAATGACAAATGGCTTCCGACTGTACTCACCATACGATATGACTACGATTTTTGACAAATAGCACTCTCAACGCTTCGTATCGGACATAACTATGAGCTTTATCAGCAAAAGATCTGTATTTTTATCAGTGAAATAAAAGTTCACAAAAGTAATAAAAGCAATTTTCTAAGTGTATATAGTCATTAGGCAAATATTAATAGGCTTTAACAGTGAATGAGACACGAGCTGAAAATTTTCGAGTTGGAAACTTACAGAGAACACAAAAAATACATCTATAAATGTTCCTTAACTATTAAACGTGAAGAAATATCGAAGTTTATTATTCATAGCCTGAAAGCATGTAAGAGTGAAATAGACACTAAAAAGAATTTAGAATGGGTTTAAGATGCAAAAAATACATAATAGCATTTTAAAAACCGTTTAAAGTAACTAAAATAATCTAATAAAAACCTCTTAAGAAAATGCATAGAATAATGACCCAAAACAATAACATAATCATGCGCCAAGTCTTGCATCTAATCGCACAATTCTATGCACAAATTTAAAACATAATCCTAAGTAACTTTTGCGTAAGTAATGAAACTAGAAGAAATTTCACGGATTTACATTAAATAAGCCACAGGTTGACAGAAATGTTATAGGTTGCCTAAATATTATTCTTTTTTATTCTTGAGTATACAAATACAAATACGTAAGTAAAAGCAAGCACGCAGCTGAAGAGATCATGATCGAGGTATAATTTGTACATGAAAGGATCAAAGAAATAACTCCAAAAATGAACTTGCCTACCAGAAAATGAACAAGTATCAACCGTATCGAGTTCAACGGATTAGCTCCTATCTCATCGCTATGTCTCGCTCGTACACTGCTGAGTTGCAAAGAAAGCGCGTACTGACATGTGTAAATAATATGTAGTATGTAGAAAAGGTTGAAGTATAGAGGCGCATCAATCTGTCGGCTGAAATATAAGTGAACCAACACAGGAATAACATGCGCATCCTGATTAAGGAATAGTAGATTTTCCGGAATGATAACTACTGTTCTCATCTCATCCCTTTGAATCGAGTGCCTACCAATCATCTTGTAAACTGACAGATATGATTAAACCACGAGGGAACGGAGGAAGAAATAAATCAACTTCCGAACGGGCGACCTATTTTTTTTACGTCAGAGATACTGCAAGCGACGACGAAAATACAGCATTATGGGGGGTGGCACTGCGAGAGAGGAAGACGGAAATGGAAGGAAATTTTATTTTAAAAATTTGAAATCCCGACCAGAGAGAATTTCGTCAACAAAAAGAATAATGAAAAATAAACCAAGAGTTCAATCTGACCGTTACGAACGTTTCATGCTCCACTTTCCTCCGTCATATCCGTCTCCGACTGCAGAACCCAGAGGCCGGATTGGGTGGGGACGAGGAGAGGGGGGCGGGATGGGACATAGTGGGATCGAGCGCGCACCGCCGAATCAAAAGCAGCAAATCCAACCAACGGCCCGCCCGCCCACCTACACACACAAACACATAACCTGGCTTCCGCGAAACGCAAGGACTCTCCTCCTCCTCCTCAGCCGCCCTTTTTGGTGAAGAAGTGATGTTTTTGCTTTTTTTTGGAAATCGGCTTGAAAAAGAAGAGTGAGGCGAGGTTGTTCACTGCCCGTGAAGAGAAGGAAGCTAAGAAAAAAAAAGATATCCTCCTCAGCCGTCGCGTCTCCTTCATCTTCTTCAATTCACCTCCGCGTCATCTTTTCTCATGGAGGGGCCTTCTTCTGGGAGGAGACAGCGACGTCTTTTTCTTCCTCGATAACAGGAAATGAGCTCACGTCTCCGCTCTCCCGGTTAGGGGCACCCTTCACGCGGCCGAAGGCACGGGGGGGACGGGTGCATTACGGGTGGTGTGCTGGCAAGGGTGGAAAGAGTACCTACTGCTCACCCACTCGTTCGCTGGGCAAGGAGGCCCCGATTTTTCCACCTACGCGGCCCACACGCTCCCACGCTGAACCCCTCGGCGCGGTGCGCAAATATAACCTCCCCCCTTCACACACTCCCATTCCTTGCCCTGTGATTTGCCACCTGCCATGATTTGCCGAAGGGGCGAGACGAGTTCATCTCTTCGACACTATCTTCTTCTCAGGATGTTACATCGAATCCAGTTCGCGTGCACTCCCTCCACCAGGAGGGGATTGAGATTTTTTGTAATGGAAGAGTGGGACTCACCTCCTCACATTTCACCCAATGATATATGTTTTGAAAGTAGGAATTAAGTTTAGAATGTTTTCCATGGGTGTTAGATAATTATTTTACCAAGAGTAGCCTAGACTACTAAGTGAATTTTTGATGACGCCATATGGATGGATCAAGTACCGTATCAATAATACATTTCATATCATGCATACCGCGCCTTATACTTCAAAAAATGAGGCTTCAAGAATCTAGTATGATTAAAATAAAGCACCACCTGGATTCATAAAAACTAATTTCACTCCTTTTCCATCATACCTATAACTACTTTGTATTTATTCACAACTGCTCAATTCACTTTTTACATCCTCTTTCACAACTAAATACCAAATGGCAGTATTCTATTTTTTCAGGTATACAATGCTTGGATCCAAATTTAAAGTTTCATTAGTCTTTAATTTCTCTTTTTATTTAATTTCAACCTTCTTTTAAAAAACTACATCTAAGACGAATGGAAAAAAAAAGTTTTGCTTTAAATATTTTGGGTAATAATAATGGAATGCATATATATTTATTTATATGTATATATATTTTATTAGGTAATCTACCGGTTAAGGTAGGTTTTTGGATGGACACAACTATCAAATAAACATTTTGTAACTCCCCACCTAGCAACCTAATCTATATCAGGTCCCTCTTCATCTCCGTGTACTTCTTTCCTTCCTTCATCCCGTCCAACATCCCTATCCTGTTCCTGCCCTTACCTCGCTTGCCCAACATTCTCCCATCTATTACCTTCTTCAACATTCCACTACCGTTCAATACGCCTTTCATCCATTTTCCTGCCTCCATAGGATTTCTCTCAACAAACCCCCCTCCTCACCCACCATATCTAGTACTTCCTCATTTGTTTTCCTTTCGGTCCATTTCACCTTTTCCATTCTTCTCCACACCCACATTTCAAAAGCCTCCAATCTACGTCTAACCTCCTGCTTCAGCGACCACGTTTCCGCGCCGTACATAGCTACGCTCCATATCAGAGTTTTTACGAGTCTTGTCTTAACATCCCTACTCAACGTCCCCGTCATCAACTCCCTCCTCCTTGAGAAAGCCTCCTTGCCTAGAGCAATTCTTCTCCTTACGTCCCTACCACTTTGACCGTATTGGTCCAAAACACTTCCGAGATATGTAAACTGCTCTACCTGCTCTTTTTTTTCCCCGCCTATTTTAATATTTAGCTTAGCTTTTTTCTTTCTGGAAAATCGTATAACCTTTGTTTTATTAATATTGATTCTCATCCCATATTTATCGCACTGAAACTCCAATTCACTCAACAATACTTGCAACCCCTTGGCTGACTGAGCAACTAATGCTTGGTCATCAGCAAACCTAACCGATTTTACGAATTCCCCTCCGACTTTCATTCCTACCTCCAGTTCTTCCCATGCCTCTTTAATCATTTCCTCTACATATACGTTGAACAGTACCGGTGACAATGGGCAACCCTGCCTTACCCCTCTTCCTAACACTGCCCATACGGACTCACCGTTCCCCACTCGCACCTGAGCAGTCTGAGACACGTACAGGTTGCGCATCAGTCTCCTGTCCCTCCAATCCATTCCTATTTTCTGCAATACACGCATTAATTTTTCCCAATTCACTCTATCAAACGCTTTTTCGAAATCTACAAAACAGGCAAAAACGTCCTGATTGTATTCTATATTCCTCTCGACTAGTGATCTCATTACTGCAATGGCATCACGCTTACCTCTTCCTTTCCTGAACCCAAACTGATCATCCCCTAAGTAATCATTTGCCTTACTCTCTATCCTTTTGTTGATGATCCTGAGAATAACTTTAGCTGCGTGGGATATCAAACTTATTGTTCTGTAATCCTCACATGACGAAGCCTTTGCCTTTTTTGGAATAGGAACTAACACCGATCTCACAAAATCTTCCAGCCAGATTCCTTCCTCATAGATACTACGAATCAGTCCATATATGGCCTTCTTCCCACCTTTCCCTAACCATTTCAACATTTCTACAGGAATATTTTCCACCCCCACAGTCTTATTTGCTTTCATCTCCATTCTATTTCATCGTCGAGTATGCCCATTAGAATGTTTACCATTTTTCCGATCCGCTTATAGAAATTTGTTCCAAGACTTAGAGGAGCAACGTTTTCGTCCGGAAATTTTTTATCAAGATAGCTACACATTCTTTCTTTCAGAGGGCTCTAACCTAATCTTATATTTTCACCACCAAAGAGTGCGCTGGCGTAACCGACTGGGACTAACCTTCTTCCTGGTTGTTGAACTGGAGAAAATTAATAACCATAGTATGAAATACTCGACGATCGAGAAATGTGACTGGAAATTTTGGACTCGGTGGTGACGAGAAGACGTTTGTAATTAATAAAAAAATCTCTATTGAACTGTGTAATTCCACGAAATTTTAATTTTTACTGTTTCAAGTTTATTTCATATTGTTTTATTTGAGTCAGTCTATATCCAGATCACAAACTCCCCGCACTCGCACCCGTCATGTTAAGAAAACTTTTCATGTCCAAGCAATGACAAGCAAGGACAAATCTTAACAGAATTCCAAAGCAGTGAAGTCTACGAGATAAAATAAAAATACATATTGCTGATAGTTAAAACTATTTCATTACCACAGCAGAAAGTTTTACCTTTTCAAGTGAGTCCGAAGGCAGCTGAATCAACCTAGATTTCCTTATAAGTATGAGAGAACAAAATAGAGCAATCTATCGTTGCCTTGTGATGTATTCATTCTTTATTCGCTTGATCATTTCATGAGAATAAGTAACTAGCCGAAGAGAGAGCGAAACACTGCTGAGTAATTTAAGGAGAATAGTAAGTGAACTGAATAATGCCTCACTACCAAGTGAGTACTACTATTAAGATGGCATTTTACTGTGTTTAAAAAGATGCATTTCTCCGTGACATTTCTCTTCAAGCTGAGTCGCAATCAATTAAACGTAAATAATGTCACGATAAAAACTCAAAAGTGTCACTGTTTCTTTGGATAGAAACTGGTGAAAACGCAAAATAAGCGTAATTATTGTCGCCTTTGCATTCTAAATATGAACTATAGGAAACTGAACATATCTATTCTTAAAATAGGTAATACTGTATATGACTATTATTATCATTTGGCCACAGTTTTGAATGTTCTGCAAGACGTTTGGATACGCATAAAAAAGGGTTCTAAATATCATCAAAACACAGAAAAAATCTCTCAGCTTCGGGAAAACCAACCATAAAAGGCTGCTAAATATCACTAAAATGCCATATTAGCTGGCTTACTAGTCTCATGTAGCTGACCCTTGATTAAATCCAATGCAACCTTTCTAATTGAATTTCTAAATTGAGTAACTAATCCATACTCCGAAGTATATTTGAAAATTTGACAGGAGTCAAAATGCAAGAGTGATGTAGAATCAAAGTATATTGATGCATTTAAGTTATCGAATTTGTCTAGGGCGAATCATGAGTTCAACATTAAGGAAGTCATATACCAATTATTACCAGAAATTAAAGAATAAACCTCTTATTTACGAATTTTTATCTCATCTATTATTTATATTCATTGATATTTCAACCTCTCCACGTTAGAACGTAATGTTTTTGATCGTTTTTCAACAAAAGATAGATTGAGGAAAAATAAAAGGTTTCAATAAGTTGAGATAGACGAGCGTAATGTATTCCATTTCACAAGTTACTAAACGGCTCGAGAATCAGGGAAGACCATTTGGAAACAATGATTTGCAAAGTGAATTATTATGCGGACTTTATAAAAATGCTTTAAAGAGAATTTGGGTCATACTCGCAAGTATTTTGGCTGTATTTGAATGTTTCAGTCAAACTGTGACGCTGACAGAAATTAAATGGTAGTCAAATAATACTATCCTCGGAATAAGTGAATCTAATTTCAGTTGAATGTTCAAAAATAAATATTATCCTTTTTAAAACTTCCTAATGTATTCCAAAAACTGAAAAATTTCAAACTGAACACTGTAAAGAAGAATGTTCATATAATTCCAATTATCCTAGAACGAGATGCGTAGCTCAAATGTAGTAATTTATTTTCAAAAATTGTTTTCTCATAATATTATGTGGAAAGTTGATAAACAACAGCAGGTGGAAATCCTTCCTGTTTTGAACCAAATTTGTCATACTAGTAGACATATGAGGAGAATAATTGCGTAATGTATATAGGGTTTCACAAAGAGGAGGGAATTGATGACAGCTAAATTTAGGAGGAATGTTGATTAAAGTCTCGTTAAAACTATGATACGGGGCGTGCTTTAGCACGGCGCAGAAACATGGTAGTGTGAAATAAGACGATAGCTTTAAACTTTAGGACAGGTATAGATTGCATTTTGATGAGGAACATGGACAAGATGATTAGAAACGACTGTTGCCAGAAAACCAAAGTAGGTATAAAATGTGGATGTAGAGTATTTTGATTAGCTATGAAATATTGAAGATTTAGATTCAGGGGAAGTGGATAGGCAGCAACAGTACGGTTAGGGTAAAAATAATCATGCTGAATGGAATGAAAGGGAAAGCAAAATATCCTGAATATATATATTAATGTGCATTTCATTGCCATCTGCAATGCGACGGAATATGAATAAACGGATCGAGAAAACATTAAAAATTTAACAGAACGTTGACTATCGTTTTAAAGTAGGTACAAAGGTATATCTCTGCATCTATAAGCAAAGGGTTTTGATGAAGTGAGAGTTTTTTGGAAGATTAAGGTAGACATAGGGGAGGCATTGAAGATGGTGGAATGACAAAGAAAATGACCCCGGGCAAATTAGATATTGTGTGTGTTCATTAAGTTAGAAGTTTTGGACCATTCATAAACTTACTTGAACTGAAGAGATTACAAATATCTTGATGTATTAGTTTATAATTCTATTATAAATACATACCAGGGAATACTATGAGGTGCTTCTAAATATGTCACTAATAGTCTATCTAACAAAGATTACTGACAACGATGAGTTGTAAAAGTTGATACACGAGTGTGTCTCCTTTTACACAGCCGCACAAAAAATATTCATTCCTCGGCAGTATAAAAAGGAGCATAAGCTAGACGAATGAAAATATGAAACATTAGGTCGAGACGGGCCCTAATGGTCACACGTGCCCTTTCCTCATTAATATTTTTTCCTACCATAATGCTTCCGCCACGCGATGGATGAGAAGCTGCTCCCGCTCCTGCGGTCGCCCTCCCACATCTCCACGGTACTCCCCTCTTTCGGCACCCCCCTTGATTTCCGCTCCTCGGGAAATCTGTCCGTACTCCTAACACCCCTCTCCACCAGCCTCCCTATTTAGGCGGAGTGGTTTGCCCGGAATTATGACGGATGGAGGCGCGGTTAACTGGGATGGAAGCACTTTTGGTACGGGGGAGGGAGGGTTGGTAACAACCGCTCGGAGGGAGGGGGGGAAGGCTGTACGCTGTAAAACGCGAGGAGCGTGGGGAGGTCTCCACGCGGGAGATAAGGGAGAGAAAGGAGAGATTTCGGAAGGCCGAAGAATTATAAAAATGGAATAAAAAAATAGAAGCAGGAGAAGGATGGAGATAGGGAACATGGAGGGCATGCGTAACTCCAATCTATTCGGCTTGGATGAAGCGGGGTTGCCGTGGAAACAGCTGGACACGCTCTTCCTCGGTCGGCTGCGGAGCAATCGGACGGATGGAGTGGGAGGGGAAGGGCGTTGGAGGAGGATGGGGAGAGGGGGTTTGGTTGTCGGGGGAAGAGGTGGTAGGAGGAGATGTTTTGGACGGGGTGGGGCGCAGCTGAAATGCTAGGGCCCCCGGTGCATTATGGGAACTGATTAATGAGCACCCGCCCGCGACGGCGGAGTAGGGCGAAAGGAGATTTTCGGGACGAAAACAAAAGAAGGGCGATTATAAAAAAATGAGAGGGAAAAGAGAAGGATATTCTCATACTTTTTTTCCCTCTCTGCCTCACATTCATTCACGCACACCAACAAACCTTCCACCTTCTTTTCCGCTCCCCACTCATATTCCCCCTTTGCAGTGATATCGGCGAGCGCGCCTCCTCATTCCCCGCTGCCTCCTTCCGCGCCGCGATTTAAGTGGAGAATGCTCTTGCGAGCCGTGATGCGGCATCCCCAATAAATGTCGGTGATGACATATTTTCCTGAGTTGCGCCGCGCCACCGGCTGGGATAATGCCGCGCGCCGTGATGCGTGGGGCAAGGCGGAAAATGGATGGCCCGATTTAAGTCCTACAAATCTCTCGGTCCGCTCCTCTCCCAAATCGTGCGTCAAACGACCCGTCCAGCTGCGCCGGGTGCCGCCGCCAAGGCGCCTCCAGAGGAAATTTCAAAAGGGGTGTCCTTCGAATCAATGTTCTCTCATTCTTTCACTCTCTCTCTCTCTCTCTCTACGAGATTTCCAATAACCTCCATGGTGTAAAAATATATGGACGGATTTTGGGTTACCATTTTTCCTTCTCAGTGTTTTACAAAAACCATAAGGTCAGTGAGTGAGAAGATTCAGCTAATTGTTATGATCATCACATGTAATCTGCCGCATAAAAATAGGTTTTTCAAAACCTCTAAGATGACCTACCTATCGAATGAACCTCCTATAGGCGTAATTTATGTTCCACCTGAACCATTTCATTCTAAGTTTTCTACTTTCTTCCAAACTTCATTCTGTTCTTAAAACATATTAACTTCCATACTTTCTTCGTAATAATTTTCTTATTTACTTGATAAATATTCTTTTGTGTTATAGGTTTTAACATATCTCTCTGAAATTTCCCCTGGCCACTTACTCTTCCATCGTCACTCAAAAGGCTAACTAGCCGTTAGCAAAGTTTTCTATCCTCCATCATGCAAAACATATTTTATTCTAATTTTTTTCAAGAAACTGTAACAGTAACTTTAACGGAGTCACCCCCTATGTGTGCATTATAATGCAACCATTTCAGAGAGTAAAAATCATTCGCCTTGACCGGGATTCGACCCGGTCAAGGCGAATGATTTTTACTCTCTGAAATGGTTGCATTATATTTTATTCTATTTATTCAAATTATACCAGCCACACTTCTCCAAACCTACTTATTCATATTTTATATTCTATGCTCATCCATTTGGCTAGAAGGCTGGACTTTTCTTAGTAATTTATCGCATAGTTCAATGGTAATATCTAGTGTAAATGTGCCAATACTTCTTTAATTATCGAGTAAATCATCACCTTCTTCCTATTTTAAAATATATCTCCTGTTTAAGTATTTATTTTTGAAAAATTCCGAATACTAAGTCCACCACACACCACATATACGAATATGAATTTACCCTAGTTCATTTTTTCGTATCCTAATGCTCCATGACCTAAACTTTTATATTGAAACCACCTAACGTTTTTGAATTCTTTCTCAGTAGCAGCTCACATCTATTACTGTTATGGTCTTACTTTACAGTTTACATTTATTTAACAAATGGTAATATGGACCTGAAAATTAGAGACCCTAATCCAAATTTATAGACGGCGATCAGATGGGACCGGTAATATTTACGTGATATTAGTGTTCAAAAGTTAATATTGTGTCCTGGGTGAATAAAATCAAATAGTATTTAAATTCAGTTCATCTCTTATAAATCGCTGGACCACAGAAAAAAGACTGGATCTGACCAATTTTAAGTATATGGAATAAAATTTGATAAAACATTTTTCTCAACATGCGAAAAGATATAAGTGAATGTATATCGTAATGCGTTGCATATAAAAGACATTATTATTTAGGAGCGAATATTTTATTAGGTAGAAGGTTTAAAACGTAAAATATGTCAATTCCAAATAAGATTACTCGAAATATGAAAATTGTATAATTATGAACAGCTGTTTTACTAATTTATTATAAGATGAGATCATCAAATATTTTTATATAAATAATATAAACCCTCCCTCACATGGGCTAACCCTTAAAGTGGTGGAAGGGCTTGTGTGTTCCGATGACCCCTAGAGCTGTGCTGGCGGGAGTAATAATAGTTGCTCCTGGTAGGGTCACCCATGCCAGATAGGTCGATGGTTAGGAGCCAAACGAAAGGTAGTCCACAGAGCGTCTGTTCCTCAGTGAGGCGGCTGCAAAGGCGTCTGACCCCAGTGGGGCGGCCATTAAGTGATGGTGTCACGTTAAAAACATTATTGCGGAAGGCAACGGGAAACCATCTCAATTATAATTCCCAAGAATGTAATGATGGACACTATAGAGAATATGAGTCCTGGCAACTGCGGGACTCGGCCCAAGGAACCGTGTGTCGTGCCCGGCAGCGAGGGAGGCAAGGTTTCAGCGGTCATCATCCCACGAAACCCTTGCACGGGAAAATAACAGCAGCAGGACAGAAGGCGCCGAATAAGAAGACGAAATTAGTTAGAATAGGAACATGAAATGTCAGGACAATATTGAGGACAGGCAAATTAGAGAATATTAAGCGAGAGATGGAAAGAGGTAATATAGATGTTTTAGGTCTAGGCGACGTGAGATGGAAGGATAGCGAGGATTACTGGAGTGATAATTATAAAATAGTATACAGCAGTGGGGACGAGACCCAACGAGGGGTTGCCGTAATATTAAATCAACAGGTAAGAAGAAGTGTAGTCAACATAGACCAAGCAACGGATAGAATATTACTCGTAGAGATTAAAGCAGAACCGACGAACTTAGTCATTGTTCAGGTATACGAGTACATGCCACCGAGCAACCATAAGGAGGAAGATTTCGATAGGATTCACGATGAGTTCGAAGATATAGTGGCGTTTGTTCCTGCAGGAAACCTTGGGAGAACGGGAGAATGCGACGGTAGGCGAAGGAAGAGATGGTGATGAGGTGGGAGACTATGGGTTAGGAACGAGAATTGAACGCGAGGAGGAAATTGATTTCTACAGGAGATAGGGGTTATTCATCACCAAAATATGGTTTCAACACCAAAAAATGCGTATGTATACATGGAAAATGACAGATGATTCAGGAAGGTATTAGTTAGATTAGATTATGGTTAGGCAGAGGTTTAGGAACAGTGTGATAAATTCGCAGAGTTTCCCGGGAGCAGATGCGGACTCTGATCACAATTTAGTTGTTATTAAATGTAACGCAAGTTTGAAAAAGATAAGGCAGGGGCGGCGGGTTAGGAAATGGAATGTAGAAGCATTAAATGGATTAACAAGGAAGGAGTATCAGCAGGTTATAGAGAAAATCTTTGAACACGGTAAAGAGCTGAGTACCATCGAAGAAAAATGGAAATGTATTAGGAAAGTGATTTCAAATGCCGAAAAAGACCCTATAGGTACCGGTAACGGGAAAAGGATAAGAAAACAATGGGTCACGGATGAGATGATTGCAAAGATGGATGACAGAAGAAGATGGAAGAATGCAAACACAGAGTTAGGCAAAATGAAGTACAAAGAGTTGAACAGTGAATGGAGACGGGTCAGATATAAAGCAAAAGAGGAATTGGGGGGAACGCATTGTGACGATATGGAAAGTTTGCAGAGGAAGGGTGAAATTGGTCCGCTATACAGTAAGGTTAAGTTATTATCGGGAAGTATGAAGGCAAGACCTGTGCTAAGAGTTAAAGATAAGTGAGTTAAGATAATAGTTGACACAGAAATGATCCAAGAAAGAAGGAAGGAATATACTATATAGAAACATTGCATGGTGCATGACTTAGGCCAACAAGGATAGACATAGAAAAGGAACATGACGTAGAAATAGCTTAGGTCCGGGCACACTCGACGATGAAATAGAAAGGGCATTAAAGGAGATAAAAGCAAATAAGGCCGAAGGGGTAGAAAACATTCCTGTGGAACTATTGGAATGCCTAGGAAAATGTGGAAGAAGACTCTGTATGGACTGATGTGTTATCTATGAGGACGGAATCTGGCCGGAAGATTTTGTGAAATGATTCCTATTCCGAAAAATGTAAAGGCTACATCATGTGGCGATTACTGATCAAAATAAGTTTGATATCCCACGCAGCTAAACTTATTCTCAGGATCATCAACAAAAGGATAGAGAGTAAGGCAAATGATTACTTAGTGGATGATCAGTTGTGGTTTGGGAAGGGCGTGAGGTCATTGCAGTAATAAGATCACTAATCGAGAGGAATATAGAATACATTCGGGACATATTTGCCTGTTTCGTCGATTTCTAAAAATCATTTTAATTGGGTGAATTGGAAACACATAAGGAGTATATTGCAGAAAATAGGAATGGATTGGAGGGACGGGAGACTGATCCGCAACCTGTACATGTCTCAGACTGCTCAGGTGAGAGTGGGGAACGGGAGTCCGGATGGGCAGTGGTAGAGAGGTGTAAGGCAGGGTTGTACATTGTCACCGGTGGTATTCAACGCATATGTGGAGGAAATGATTAAAAAAGCAGGGGAAGAATGGAGATAGGAATAAAAGTCGGAAGGGAATTCGTAAAATCGGTTAGGTTTGCTGATACCAAGCATTAGTTGCTCAGTCAGCTATGGGGTTCCATGAGTTACTGTGTGAATTGGAGGTTCAGTTCAATAGATGTGGGATGAGAATCAATATTAATAAAACAAAGTTTATGCGATAAGAAAAAGTTAACCTAAACATTAAAAAAGGAGAGGAAAAAAAGAGCAGGTAGAACAGTTTACTTATCTCGGAAGAGTTTTGGACCAACACGGTCAAAGAAGTAGGGACGTAAGGAGAATTTGCTCTAGGAAAGGAGGATTTCTCAAAGACGAGGACATTGAGTAGGGAGGTCCAGAAAACACTCGTAAAAAGATTGATATGGAGCGTAGCTACGTACGGCGTGGAAACGTGGTCACTGAAGGAGGATCACTCAGGAGGCTTTTGGAGGATGAATCAGGAGTCAGGTTGGAGGCTTTTGCAATGTGGGTATGGAGAAGAATGGAGAAGGTGAAACCGACAGAAAGGAAAACTAATGAGGAAGTGCTAGGGATGATGGGTGAGGGGCTTGTTGGGAGAAATCCTATGGAGGATGAAAAGCGCGGTAATGCGATTTTCCAGAAAGAGAAAGGCTAAGCTAAACATTAAAATAGGAGGGGAAAAAATAAAGCAGGTAGAGCAGTTTACATATCTCGGAAGTGTTTTGGACCAATACGGTCAAAGTAGTAGGGACGTAAGGAGAAGAATTTTGCTAGGCAAGGAGGCTTTCTCAAGGAGGAGGGAGTTGATAATGGGGACGTTGAGTAGGGAGGTTAAGAAAAGACTCGTAAAAACTCTGATATGGAGCGTAGCTATGTGCGGCGCGGAAACGTGGTCGCTGAAGTAGGAGGATACATGTAGATTGGAGGCTTTTGAAATGTGGGTGTGGAGAAGAATGGAGAAGAGGAAATGGACCGAAAGGAAAACAAATGAGGAAGCACTGGAGATGGAGGGTGAGGAGAGGGGTTTGTTGAGAGAAATCCTATGGAGGCAGGAAAAATGGATGAAAGGCGTATTGAGCGGTAGTGGAATGTTGAGGTAGGTGATAGAGGGGAGGATGTTGGGCATACGAGGAAAGGGCACGAATAGGATAGGGATGTTGGACGGGATGATGGGAGAAAGGAAGTAAATAGAGATGAAGAGGGACCTGATGTAGAGTAGGTTTTCAAAGGAGTCACAAAATATTTACTTGATAGTTATGTCCATCCGAAAACCTACCTTTACCGGTAGATTACCTAAAAAATAAAGATATATACACACATAATGCATATATATATATATATTTATGAGTGAGTAGCAGTAGTTTTTCAGAGCTCTCACCTTTCCCGACTATATTATGTCTTGCTAAATGTAGATGGATAAAGATATATAAACATCAACCATGTTAAAAGACTAAATAACACATTGTTCAGGAATATATATCAAAATGAAATTTAAGACGTGTAATTTAAAATATGCCCCTCTTAATTCTTCACCTTATAAAATAAACCTTATCAAAATATAGTATTTGACAGATATACTAGGATATCCTGAACTCTATTTATCAAGTATTATCTTAATATTTCCATTCCGGTAGTGAAGCAAGTTTTGTAAAATTAAAATATCTTCATTCACTTCAGTGCCAAAAATTATTTTATTTTTCCCTTATTCTAGCATATTAATGTGAATATGTGATATAAAAACCTAGCGGACTTGTCTTTCTTCCACCCACTGATTTAACTTTAGTCCTATACGAACCAAGAGAGGGTGGAGGAGGATTTAGAGCAGTTTCGTATGTTTCTACAGACCTACCTCCGTTTAATTAATCTTCTGCATTGCAAATTCCCCACTAAAAAGAGATCTGGAGGCGTTTTAGGAGCAACGATAAATTCTGTGAGGGTAAACAAAGTACGTATATTTCCAACGGTGCTTTTTATTATCGTGAAGTAGAACGTAAATTACTCCCACTCATATATATGCGGAGCAACAAGAGTCGCCTACGATTTCGCGTGTGCTCCCAGATTATGATCAATTACTATGGTATTAATAAAAAACCCTTATTAAATTCGATTAATTTCGTACTCCTTCAAAAACAGCGCTAGTATATGAAGTTGACATACATTTACAGCTGACATATCATGTTAACCTCATCTAAATGATTAGATTGTTCAATTATTGCATTTTCTAATTAAATAGTCTCAAAAGGTGAAACTAAAAAACAAATTTAAAAAGATAATAAATTTTCATCAATGAAATTGATCGGGTTCTTTTGAAAAGATTTAATTTTGGCATTATTATTAACCCAGAGTTTAATTTTGAAGAAGTTTACGAAATATTTATTAATGGACATTCATTTAAATACAACTAACTACATTTTAAACTGATAAATTCCTATTTTTTCTTGAAGAAATTCTTAGCTTATATTGTTCAATGGTAGAATCACTTATATTTTAAAAATAATTTTTTGCGCTGGTCATAAATAGAGAAAGTGTTTAGTTTTTAAATTTATTACTGTGGGTACGGGTATAGGTAGACCTAGTAATCAAAATAATCCAACAAACACAATATCTCGTCTCATGAAAAACGGAACGAAGAAAGAACACAAAAAATAAAACGCAATCGATGAATTTCGAAAATATCTTATACATCGAGAAGAGAAAGACAAAGTAACGAGTGAGTGCACCACTTGCAGAGGCTTGGTGAAAGAATAAAGATTTGATTAGTTTTCCATTGACGTCTAATCTATAATCTATTGACTTTCTTTCTTGGATTTATAACTTTACACTATCATCTCTTGGTTAAAAAATATTTACCTTAATAATTGAAACTGAAAAGGAATTGAATAAAGGCCAGTTTTTTAAATTAAATTGATAAATTTTTAAAAAAAACAAAAGAACAAAATCAGGTTCCAAATACTTATGAATATGCGGTATTTTTTGCCAAACTTTCGTTAAAAATATACTTGTGTCCTAGATTTCTAGTATTTTGATCTTTTTACGACGTTATTTTGAATACGTGTCTTTGGCATTGATTATTTCAAACAATATATATTCTATAAAATATTTAATAAATGTGTTTAAGTAATATATTTAACTAATCGGAGATAAAATAATGGAAAATTTTCCATAAATTATCATATTTTAAGGAAAGAAATAATAAAGGTAAAATTTCTTAGATGTGCCCATAACTGATGCAGATATATAATAACCTAACATTGGTGTAGAAGACTTGAAACAGTAATAACGAAGATGAAATTAAACTTAGTGCTTAAATTTAGTAATCAATTACAAAATTGGTTCTTAATTTTAAGAATGGAATTAATACAGTTTTTAGGCGAGATGAAAAATCTATGTGCTATGTGAGAAAGGTGTTAATTACCGTTCGAAAATCGGAAGTAACTATCTAAATGACCAATATTCTCATTTCTTATGATTTCTGAATATTTTGTTTAATATTATTCATATTCGTATTCAGGAATATGGTAATGAATCAAGTTCATTTGAATGTTTGCAGTAAACTTAATTTTAATTCTAAACCAATGGCGAATACGATGTAAGTTTTTTAATCCTGAGAGAAATTATAACATTGATTCCATCATAAATTTCAACCAAGTATATAATACTATGTATAGAATGTCATATAGTAGACGCATAGGGTACCGTTATATTAATTATAGTAGTTAAGAGTCTGCACGCTAAGCCATTTTGATATCCTAAGGTTGGCAATAAAATGTCAAATGCGACCGGCAGTGAAAACGGTTCCCTTAGATCCTCACCTGTACCATACAAAGATATGAACTCCTTTGATAGTGTCTTACGTGAAGTTATGCCATACAAGATCATTAGCGGAAACAACCCAGAATGAAGTGGGATGTGTGAAAGTTAGTTCGAAAGCAGTAGTTTTACAGAGCTCTTGCCATATTATCGCAACTAAATCCTTCACTACAATTTCACAAATCATAAAAAGTTGAAAGAAACTTACATTTTCTCACTACAATAATTCATATAAATCGATTGTCATTTTCTGACGACGGTGAAACTGGTATTATATTTAAAAAATTAACTCTTGGAGAAAATAACTTTTAAGAATTAAATAAAACCAAAATCCGTAATAAAAAATCAACTCACCATATTCAACGGCTCTCTTGGGAATAATATAAATGGGTAGAACTTACCAAAGAACCTAAAAGAAACAAAAGAAACATTAGTTTTCAAAGAGAATTATTTGAAAAATTTATCGTCCAAACCAAACTTAGTATTCCACTTAGTTATGACTATTAACCGTCATTCATTAACCAAATTTTTAAGTTGAGCACTCGATAATTGAATACTGTTCGAAGGGTTTTGGAAGATATAAATTCCATTTCATTGATTAACTTAACAAAGAATTAGCAAGCAATCCATTCATCATAATACTTACATTTTCCAAAAAGTTTACCAAAGAGAATTTAATCTATTTTAATAATTAGATATGACAATGAGAATGAGAATGTTCTTATAAAGATTCTTTTAGTTCACAGCGTTATTTAATATTAATAAATTTCATCTGAACATTCCTTCCCATTTCAGCAATAAAATATCTTTACAATTTGCATAGAAAATTGCATACGTAAAAACAGGTGCTAGAAATTACGTACAAATGGATCATTATCATAGAAATCTGATGAAAACGACATGACAAATAAAAGTAAGACCGAAGGCCTCAGAGGTGGCCGAAAGCTCAAACAATCTAAAATGTGTCCTTGTGTTATCTATTTTATTTTGTGTCCTTTTGTGCCGTCCAAATGTTATATTACTCTCGCGAGTACTTCTAAGTCACCAATATATAGTTTTATAACAAATAATGAAATGGTTTTCAGTTATTTATGTACATATAACTATTATATTACAAATCTGTTCCCTTCTCTCCACGTCCCCATTATCTATTTTTGTCATGTAAACAATGCACTTCATTTTACATAGGCGAATGCCTTTTATCCATTCGAATGAACAATTACCACTACTTCTATAATATTGCCTCACTCTTTTCTCTTCCTATCCCATCACACACAAATTCCCACATTTCCTTCGACCCGTGTTATGCATCTTAGATTCCCTACCTCAATCTTCCACCATTATAGAGTCTAGAGCTTGCAAATCCACATAACTAGCTTTCTCATCTTTTGTAATTCCCACCCGTAATCACCACCTTTAATTCCCTTCCCAGCATATTTTGCACCTCCCTCCCCCTAGATCCAATAGTCCCAGTCCGAGGTCTTCCAGCCTGACCAGAAAAATGTCTCAAAGAAGGCCGAAACTCAAAAAATCTAAAATATGAGTGTCCTTTTCAAGTTTTCTATTTTATTTTGTGTTCTATTTTGCCGTCCAAATGTTATACAACTATTATTTTTCTCAGTGCTTTCATTTAAATTTCTTAATGTCTCATTATCTGGATTGCAGAAGATTCTGAGAAGTAGCATAGGAAACGAAACTTGCTTTCAAACCTTTTCTTTGTCACTTTATGAACCTTGCACGCATTGAATTTTATTCAGAAGCCAAAACACAGGAGTGGTTTCCGATCAGATTTTACGATCATAACGCTTGTGCGGTAACCATTTAAAATGAAAACGTTTACGTGATCAGCGGAATGAATTTAAGTAATTTATTGTGAGAGACAGAGGATTTCCTCGAGTTTAGGTAAAATGAATCCCACTCATGGCTCTCCGAGCAACCAAGTGGGCCTACTCGATAACAAACCTCTCGTTACTAAAATCCGGGTCAGAATGAGATTGTCCACAGAAGGATGATAACCACAAAAAAAATTTAAAAAAACTGAAATGGTCGATCTGCCACCGTAAACATGACGAATGCGGAGACCAAAATTATCTCATTACTTGACCCTGAAGAGGTAGGGAAAAAAATGAAGGGTCGAGAGACCGGGGGTGTGGGTAGAGGCGGGCAAAAAATCTTTAATATCTTGGACCGCGGAGCAGGGTTTATGAATGTTTTCGGATTGGAAGCGTTAGGCGAGGGCAGGAGGGGGAGAAGTTGATCTGAGGGAGAGAGGCTAAGGGGAAAGATTTCCTTAGGGGCAGGGAGTGAATGTTGGGTGGGGTGGGGGAAATTGTTGGAACGTGCGAGGGTTTTGGTTAGGCACAGGTCGCTGCTGCTTTTAGGGTGTGTAGGGTGGTGGGCCTGGAGGAGGAGGGTGGGAGGGACCAGAGAAAGAGAGAGAGAGTGAATGAATGGTTAGTACGATAGGGAAAGGAGCAAAACGAGAGAGGGCGAGACGTCGACTGGAAGGGGGAGTTGGGAAGGGCGAAAAAACAGAAGAAAAGGGGGAAAAAAGGGGCGCAAATTACCGAAGTTTTCGGGCAGAGGGGGATAGCAAGGGGGAGGGGATGCGTGAGAGAAAGAGGAAGGGGGTGGTTCCTCTCGGAAAAGAGTAACGGTGATTGCAATTTTGGGGCGTGAGCCGGGCGAGGTGAGAGGGGGTGAGGGGTCCGAAGAGGTGGGAACTGAGGAAGAGCGAGGGAGGGCGGATGGGTCGAAGGGAGGAAATTAAGCGAGAGGGTGATGTTTGGGGGATGAGAAGGGGAAGATGGATGAGAGGAAGTGGGAGGAGACGGCTGCGTGGATGGAGGGTATATTGGAGTAACGGAGGGGGAAGAAATCACCGGGGAATGTAAGGCAGGGGATGAAAATGGGAAAGGAATGAAGAAGAAGGCGAGGGAGGACATTCAGATGGCGGTGAGGCGAGGGAAGGCCGTGTGAGGACAGGGAGAGTTTGTTGCGGAGGGATAATAATGAGTCCGTTCACCGATGATATCCTTCTGGGATTGATCAGTTTGGGGGCAAAATGATCTGAAGTATGGTAACGATTCACATGCCGCTATTATGCTTCCAAAAATTGTAATCCATTTTGGAGAGGAAAGAGGGTGGTACAAATTAGAAAAACTAACTCAAAATCTTAGATTATCATGCCGTTGATTAATGAAAATTAATATATTTCAATCAATATTACTGGTAATGGCAGCCTAACAATCAAAGTTAACTTTCAGATGTCTACGACTAGAACAGACTCTCACTTCAAAGGGTATCTACAGTCAATTGAAGACATTTATTTATAATTAAATCTTTTATATTAGTTTATGTTATCTAGTGCTCATCTTCTCGCCCAAAATATCTCATATTCTTCCTTCGACCTTACTAAACGTTAAAATTTCCTCTATGTTGGTCCGCATAATGCCACATCTACATCTACACAACACTTCGGAAGATGCCGCAAATGCATGTGGCATGCATTTGTTGGAACACCACCCGTAAAAAAGATTATAACAATATAAATAAACAACAAAAACAAAATGTGCATTCACACAGACATATATGTATATGCAAACTTATTTTAACTTACTAACCTGTAAATAGATACATACTAGCAACTAATATACACAAGGACATATATCTACGAACGCAGTAAATGTCTACGGGGCGTATAATCTTGTGTCCACTTGTAACAATATTTTCTTCGATATTTTTTTACTATTATAATGCCTGATTATTCAATGAATGAACACATAATGAGGAGTTCATCTTCTTGCCATATATTTGCGGTGAAACTTGTCTAAATAGTTTGTGGCCGTTAAAACTCCCCTAGTGCCATAGTTAAACTGGTGTGTTCTGAACCTTGCTAAAAGTCCATATATCGTCTTCTCTCTTCACATCCCAACCAGCTCCCAAGCAAATTCGTCTACGAGTGAATAGAGTAAAGAGAAAAGAATGGCCCGGTATAAGCCCCCTTAAATTCGCCTGTTATTCTAACAATTTTTGACGAGTCCAGTAGAATTTCTCCTAACTGTACTCAATTATTTTATCAAACATTTCTCCCAAGAGTCCAAAATACCTTCGGATTATTACAAATCGCACCCAAATAAAGTGAAACAACAACTCTACCTTACATTTGAATTACATTTCCCCGCAATAGTCTGGTTTCTTTACGGCGAGTCCGCATATTCTCCTGCAATGTACGTACAGCCTATGAAAGGTGGGTTAATTCAATTGATTTTAATTTATTAAAATTTAATTCAATTCAATTAGACCTTTGGTAGTTAGCACTAAGCCCTCTTTTCCATCATTCATGTCATAATCATCAACTCGTTTGCTGTTAAATTTCAAAACTGCGCAGTAACTTATGTTCTGTTAGAAACCCCGTTCATTGAACAAATCCGATAGCTTATCTAAATAGTCAAAAAGTAGCCCAAAACTGGTGGGGATTATAGTGGTCTGTATACCACCGATTTATTTGCAACTAATGATGTTGATACAAATGCGTGAGTTTATCACTGTTCATATTAAGAATATTACCAGCCCTATTACACCTCCCAGAGTGACGTCCGAAGTTACATTGACCTCTGTTGAGCATAAATATTATAGTTATTCAATCCATTTTTACCACTTTTTCATTGATACCATAGCCTTTTAGTTGGTGAATGGGTGAGGGAGTTTATCATGTAGATTCAAAAATACGGCACCCATTTTTGCATTGATTTCGCGTGATTATGATATCGTATATAAACGGAACTAATTGGATTTCGCAACATCTGCTCTTCCTAAATCCGTGCTGTTTATGGCATAACAACTTCCTACTCTCGAGAAATGTTATAACATTTCAAACAATAGCATGTCCAAATATTTGGCATGAAGTCGAGGCTAAAGGCACTTCTGCGATTTGTGGGATTCTAATTATCGCCACCTCTGTAGTGAGATTTATGTTATCTAGCTCGCATTGACAAGGTACTGAGCCTTGTTTTTTGACTTAAAGCATATACTTTTAAAATATATGTCATGCTAATTTATTCAAGACTCTAGTAATTTGTTTTTCTATACCTGATAATTTGTTAGTTTTGATACTAAGTAGCTGTTTTCCTTTCTTTTCTTGAAGTATCTCATATTACTAATGTCATTTCGTTCTCACGGTTGTGTGGGCTTGTTTGGTGCCCTAATATCATTATTTAATTCACTCTGGAAATACTTATCTACAAATAATCCAACTCCGTCTCAATATCATTTGTGCCCACTCTTCCCTCCGCCATTAAATTTTATCCCGCGGTTTTTACTTTTTTATTTCAGTGCCTAGCATTACCTCTCTTATTTCAATTTTCTTAAAGCTCCCCAAGTGTTTTTTCAGTTAATAACGCAAGTTCTTTTCATTTCTCACTACATATTTATTTAATCGACGAGCTGGAAGAATTTCATGTGCCCTCTGAAAATAATCCACCTTCGAGAAGCACAATCAATACAGCCCCTCACCAAAATCATAACTCTTTCTTTGCGCAACCTTTCTTCTAAAATCAAACTGATAACTAATGAGCTCTTCTTAACCTTCAAAACCTTCGTGATAATGCATTCAAAACTTTTCCGCAGGTTTAGGTCTCGTTTAAGGGTATGGATTGTCCTTTACCCAGAAGTTAGCGCACCACTTCAACCTTCCTCATCCCAAAAGCTATTACCCAGATAATCAATATCACAATTCATAGTACCATACGTACTTATTGGAAATTTTTAACTTCAATTCCATCTTCTGGAGTCCATTCAAGAGAAAGAATCTTTTTTCTCATTTGCCTCTGTCCATGGATGACCATCATCACACACTATGTTAATGAAACCTTGAAACACGACCTATGCAATTATACCGAATGACCAGAAAACGAAATTTCGTTATGAAATCATCATCTTTCTAAAAAAAACAACTGACCACCATAAGGTTAACAAAGCAAGGCTTTCTATTATGGCTTTGGCCCTCGAGCCCCTAAATTTTACAACTCTCCTTAAAAAACATTTTCGCAGTGTTAATAGACTTCTCATAGGTTTACTTCACAACTATCTATGAAAAGGACTCTTCAATTAAACCTCTCATTGATCCCATAACTTAATCTGCTGCATACATACATTCCCTCGATCGCCTAGCTTAGATTGCCGACATCTCCATCAAGGTTCAAACAAAATAACCAACACTGTCCGTGTATTAACTCCTCGCGCCTTCATCCCACTGACCGATTACCTGCGGTAGTTCCTATGAGATATTCCGTGCCTAGTGCCGATCCCATTACAGAGTTTCTTTAAGATCTCTCAACTTTTGACTAAATGATAAAACCTTTTCGATACATTCCATCAGTTTATTTCAGCAAAATGCTTGCACTATTGGAATTGGCGTTCATCTCTCTTCATACTTTAAACTTTATCTCAGCCACATCGAAAAAGATTTTTCTAAGTCAATTCTCTAAAATTAGCATTCTCGAAAACATTGCATTGATTTTCTTAGTGATTTTTCTCTCTAAATACAAGCCTTTTCCTCTATTTTTATGACCATCATCCTAGAATAACTTCCCAAGATGTAAATATCATTCTCAACATAAACAAATTGAACAACTCAGAACGTGAAAACAAAAAATAAACAAGATTACTAAAATATTAAATACTGGCTTTTACACATTTAAGGCGCCACGGCCAACTCAATTTTCATCCACGGCATTCCATTGTAACAACCGTTCTGCCTTTAACACTATAATTTACGAGTTACCATTTTCCCCTGGTTAATCTGCAGCTTTAACGCAAAATCTTTTCGAAAGATGTCATAAACACCTCTAATTTAACTTATCGAAACTAAGCCACCTAATTTTCTATTATTTGTTATTTATTTCATGGCAATTAACGTACGAAAAATTTTGTTCTTCTTTCAAGATAATAAATGATTGTATCTGCAACGAATTACTCTAATGCCCTTTTATCCTTTCCCTGATCAACATACATATCAAGAAACGTCCTCTTTTAACCGCCGGCTTATATGGAAGAATGTTTGCAAAATGAGGTGGTTGTTCATGTAAATACTGATGGATGAATAGCCTAAAGTGGAAAGAGAGGTAGACCTAGCTTTTAATTTACAAATGGACCTTTAACGTCAGCCTCTCCTCCTACATTTGATAACTCCAACCACTCCTCAACATCAGAACATGCAATTACCGCACCACATATAACATTTCTTCAACTCCTCTACCAGTTCTTAAACCTGTGTCAAACTCCAAAATATTTTCTCCAATGAATATTTTTAACAGATCAAATATCCCCTTTCTTCCCTCATCAAATCATTATTATAGCTCCTAGGACCATACTCGAACCTGGGTGCAAACCTTGCCCACTACAGGGTACAATCCAACTACCCGCCGACACTCCAACTGCTACCATCTACCATACAAAATCCATTCCCTCTCCTCTCATGCACTCTTCTCATCAAACGTGCTCTCCGCCTTCTTACTTCCGCTGATAGAGGGACTTTTACGACAGAATTTCTCAAAAAAGAAAATTATATTTTTGTATGTTTCAGTATCTACTTACATCTTCACGTCGGTGAATATCCTTAAGATTCCTCTGGTGCACATACTATATTTCGTGATGATTCGTGTATAGTTATACACACATCTACATCATCTACATAATACCCCGCAAGCCGCCGCAAGGGCTTGTGGCGGGGGGTGTTAGGTCACCACCCAAAAAAGGAAAAAAGAAATACCGCATTCAAAACCAACACACACATGCAAACCCCAATCCACAGCAGTACACACATTCATAGAAACATCCCATCATTCCACGCGCATGCAAACACACATCCACCTACCTTCACTCCACAAGCATGCAAGTACATACGCTTAAATACAACAAATAATTGTACCCCAGGATGCAGCAAGAAATTTATCAGGAACGTGCAAGTTAGATTTTAGTAAGTAGCTAGGCGAAATACCACCACCACAAGAACGTGCTACGTAAAACTCTCTCCTACCCAAGGTGAGGAATCTGGCCCAACGCTGCAGGTAGAAGGAGGGCTCACCCATGGAGAGGGACAAGGGATGGAATGGGAAATTTAGGGTACCAGAAGCAGAGCAAACAATACTGTAAACAGCACTACACCACTCAATGGCATTCCAATACGGTCATGCTGGAAGGGTTTGGACACAACACACAGGAGATTAGTGAAAGTATGCACTATACTATATGATCTGGTCCACTTTACATGCACATATGACGACAGTGCATGTAAAGTGGACCAGATCATTAGAATAATGTTATATCTTTTTCCATGAATTTTAAGTGTAAATATTTTGTCATGCACTGAATCTCTACTGCCCTACAAACGTCGTTTCAGCAGGGGCTTCTTCTTTATTTACTTATTTACTAAGATATTTACTTCTTTTGCTGAGGAGTCAAAGAAGGAGAATTTGAATAATCACACTGATTATGAAAAAAATGGAAAGATTGATATATTAAAATGTTCTCTCTTAATACCACCGTCCCTATACATGCGAGTGTACTCAATATAAATATGGCTAATGATGGAGGAATTGTGTGATTGTAGAGGTTCAAGACTTGGTATCACCATTTCTCCGTTAAATTTATGACACAGTAGAGAATTGGAAACAATTGCATTATTAGACCTTTATTTTTTTAGCATTTATAGTATGCAATACATTTTAATCGTGGAAACTAAAAAATGAATAAAAAAAGCATGCTTTAAAGAACTAAAATGTGCCTTTTTTCAAATTCCCACCTCTGCTACCGTCACTGAGGAAATCATTGCTTGGAATAATATTTAGAAAGAGATTTTATGATTTTCTTTTATCAAGCAAAAAGTGTTTTGTAGCTCTCCTTCAACCTAAATAAAGTATGATATGATGTGTTCTCTCCTGATATGTTGTATTTTGCGCTGTGTGCTTATTTTATGGATGATGCCCTACGCACTGCAAATTTTTCAGAAGGAAAATAACTTCTCCTTTAGCATGACCTTACGAATACATTCCTAGACATATTAATCTATCGCCTTATTACATTGATCGCAGGAACTTCTAGTTCACAACTCCAAGTTAAGTGATATGTTGCAAGGGTTGAAGCAAAAAAATGACGATCTAAGGTAAGTCGAAGGAAGGGATGAAAGGTGTTCGGTGCAGAAATATGGAAGAACGGAGGAAAGTTAGCGCGGGGACGTGGGAACTACGTGAGGGATCGGAGCGACGCAGAAGGGAGCATGAGGAGAGCCGTAATGAAATGAAGAAGAGTGGGGTGATCCTGTAGCACGTCGTAATTAAGGGCGACACAAACGGGGGAATTTCTTGGACTTTTTTGCTCCTTGAATTAGAGCTTACCTCTTGAAAGGAATATTCTCAAAAGTTGGGGCCTCCCCTCCTTTGCATAGTATCTGGATATTTTTGTGAAACTAATATTCATCTTAATACATAATTATTTTGGTTTTCATTTTAGATATGAGTTTTAAAATACTGATACACACTCAAAATACAAAATTTGATGATACTAGTACATTCTCATTACTCGCATTCTATGATAATGGCTGAATAATAACAAATACAAATATGAATACACAAGGTAAATATTTTCACTTAATCCCTCTCCGAGGGATCGGGTTAATCTTATGGCTCATGCAGTTAAAGAATAAGGGTAAAATTGTTTAACGCTGTAACCAAATGCATGTAACTAAATGCATGAAAAGCCAATAAAATTTTATATCGCACAATGTATTCATTTTTCAGTAAAACCAATTTTACTTTACAATTAAAATTCAAAATAGATAACCAAATATATACTGAATGATTATTTAGATCCAAGGAAGAACTAAATTGATTACAAATTACAACAAATCCAAATTTACAATTTCATTCTTTTCTCTAGCTGTTTTATTACTACTTTTAGGATAAGATGTTGTGCAAATACCACAATACTGATAATGACAGTGGCGTGGTATATTTCATAGCAATTTTGAAAAAAATTTTAATGTGATTTTACGGCAAGCTTTGATTTTATCATTGTAATACCTTTCTGATCATATGCTGTATTTAAGAATCAACCATGTAAAGGAATTTGCAAAGTGGACAACAATTCTACATGATCTGTCCCAAATGTAGTAAAACTTATTTGTTTCCCCAATAGACAGACGGACGGGTGGCGGTTGCCTCAGGAAAGGCTGCAGGCAAGTGACAATTAGCCACAAGCCTATGCGGAGTGCGGACCGTTTTTTTGACAAACCACTATAACGTGATTTCGCTATGCTCCGTCATGAAATGGTCATTGAAACAGCGCTACGACATCAAACGTTGCGTGTAACAGAGCAAAACCGGGAAAGACTCTCATGGAATGCTCGAAAAAGATTATGTTAATAACATCATGGTAAATCGGGTTTTTTGGGTGGTCCAAGTTGCATTGGTATTACAGAAAAGATGCTGAAATCGCCAAACATTCAGGACGTCTTTCAACCTCAAAAAGAGACAAAACTCTAGCAATAGTGAAGGCTATTTTGAATATGGTTTCCAGATAAAGAGTTTTCTTGGTTTCTAATGAACTTGACATCTCTTAGAAGTGATATTACCGACTTGTGACATGGACATGAGAAAGGTGTGTGCGAAGTTGGTGCTGCGAGTGCTCTCGGACGAACAAAAGGACACTCGCTCGTGGTTCTGCGAAGAGCTTCTCGACCATGTAAGTGAGGATCCATACCTTTTAGACAATGCTGCAAAAGAATTCTTCCTCATCCCCCGTCTCCCGTCTCAAGTATGTCACTACGGTTAGTGGAAGGGTAACAACAGACCGTAACGAGGGACCTTAGCAGCATTCCGGGCGCCGCCTTTCAGAAGGTATACGAGGTGTAGAAAACCCGTTGGCAGCGGTGTATGGATGTATATGGGTGGTACTTGAAAGACTTTTGAGTGAATGTATCAATCTGATGATCATATTTTACAATCAACTTAGTCCTACTATATTGCGACAGACCTTGTAATCGTCGGAAAAAGTAATGTCAGAGGATCATTTAGACAAGGCATCGGCATGCGTTAGCATTCTAAGATTAATGAAAACATGTTTCCACCAAAAGCACAATTTTATCGTATCATGTACACTTGAATCCATACCGTAGACTTCTACGAGTGTTTAGAAGAGGGTAGCATTGTTCTCATGGAGAAACATTCTGACGCAGACCAAGAGAAGGGAAAGGAGTGCGAGAGGGATGGGTGGGTGGAGGATGGGTTTAGGACATCGTCGGTCGGAAGGAGTGACAGCGCTGAGTGGGAAAAAAATGAGAAGCGCTCGCGCGGCGTCCACAATTCACTTTTCCAGAGGGGGCGTGTCTCCCTGGGTCTGGGAGATGAAGGGGTGGGCCCACGACAGTATTTCCGAATTTTGCGCGTGGGGGATGACATCTTGGAAGAGGAAGCGTGATGGTCGGGTCAGAAATTAGACTACAGAGACAGGGGAAGGTGGGGCGGGAAAGGATTCACTACCCTCAAAGAGGATGGGAAGGGAAGGGTATTGAATGCGTCTAGAGCTGGGGGGCCTGACGCTGAAGCACCGTAATACATGCTTCTGCTCACATATTTCCATCTCTTTACCTCTCTATTCCAGAATTCAACCGAAACTAATATATGTTGCTACGAGAGCCATATTTATATTCGAATCAAATCATTCCTCAGCACCTGACTTTAATGTTATGAGCAGTAATAAAGTTGAGCAATGGAAAAGGAATTTTGATGGGAGGCATAAAGGTTGTAAGCCTGGAAGATGGAAATAATATTAGGAAAACGATGTTTTTTTCTGAATGAATTTTCAAGGAATATATGACATCTGTCAAGGAAGAAGCAAGCTGACTTCGACAAGAAAGATAACTTGTCTTGAAAACATGTTTAGTGTAATTTTTAATAAGGCTGAGTGTTGGAAAGGAAAATATTTAAAACAGACATAATATTCATTCGGAATATCACATTAATTTTAATGAAAAGGAAAATAAATACTATTCCAGCAAAGATTATCTTATAAATAGCAGGAATTAGTCGTTAAGATATAATTCACTCTAATGAAGATTTATATACTAAATAAGTGTACCTGATCTCGTATGTACGAGATGTATATATATAAAAATATTCAAACACGAAAATCCCGCCATATATACCGTATCAACTATTTCTAGATCAACTACAGGACATTAGTACAAAACTGATCGATCGTTTAAAGCAATTTACTGTGAAATTTGTTTTATAATTTAGTTTTAATTGTCATTTTCTATACCGCTTTGAAATACAAACGGCTACATCTTTACTAGTATTAACCGATACATTCCCCAGAAATCTCCCGGTAATGTACTCTGTCATTGATGAATATCCTTATTTAAATGTTATATATATATATATATATATATATATATATATATATATACACTTTTTTGGAAAACCCACAAACGTGTAATGTATTCACTGATAGTCATAACAAACACAGAAACCAAAACACAAAAGAGGAAAAACTCACTGGTTCTCGAATTTTCGGTGGTCCAACCACCTTTCTCAAGAGGAATTAGGAACAGAACTGTTCTGTTCCTAATTCCTCTTGAGAAAGGTGGTTGGACCACCGAAAATTCGAGAACCAGTGAGTTTTTCCTCTTTTGTGTTTTGGTTTCTGTGTTTGTTATGACTATCAGTGAATATATATATATATATATATATATATATATATATATATATATATATATATATATATATATATATATATATATATATATATATATATAACTATTAACTTTGTGGTTCAAATCGTTTACAAAAATCAAGAACCAAAGAACCGATTACAATTCGCTGAGGTATATCAGAGGCCCCTTTTTACTCAAGTAGAACTGGCGCCGTCGAGGTCTACTCTCTGTTCCAGTTCTGACGTCTTCCACCCAACTTATTTCTAGATCAACTCCAGGAAATTAGTACAAAACTGATCAATCTTTTAAAGCAATTTACCATGAATATTTTTTAAATTAATTTAAAACACCATTTTGTAAAACACTTAGAAATACAATCTACTACCTTTGTAAGTAATAATCCATTATCCCATTATCGAACTGAAAATAAGATGTTCCAATATTTTGTAGGAAATTGGAGGGAGAGAATTGTCTGTAATTACTTGTATTCTCCAGTTCACCACTGATAAGAATAAGGAGTTACTTGTGCGGCTTCCACTCTTTTTAAACTTTGAACTCTGTGAAGGGTTTGTAAAATATTGCTACGAGAAACGGTGTGATATTAGAAGGTCATTCCTTAACTCCGGATCTGGTGCAATTTCTGTATCAATGGATGTGAAGTTCTTTATCTCTTTAAACAATTTGATAATTCCTTGTTCATCCGCTGTTACCAGGTCTAGCCTAGCTATTACTTGAGTAAGACGAATATCATGGAATTTCTCGGTGGCAACATCGCTTGTAAAAATACTTCAAAATAATGCCAATCTCCATTTCTTCACGTCCATTATTTAGGAAATACTTCCAATTTCAATTGGTGTTGGTGGTCCGGGTTTATATCTTGAATTTTGAATTCATTTTTGTCCATTATTTCATAGTTTGTGACCATTGGGACATAGAGGTCACAAAGATATGAATTATACTGTGACCTCTTGTAGCAAGAGATCGTGGTCAAGAATTCCTATCTAAAACTAGAAAACTTACCCTGGTCACTGATTACAAAAAACCTAATAAGATTGAAAAAGCCTTAAAACCACTGACTCCAAAAAGCACAATTTAAAACAGTAAGTAAAAACTTACCAGTAAAAGAAAACCGCTAACTAAGAGTCAATACTTTTCTACAAAGATAAAAATAAATAACTTTTTCCTAAAACAAAAATTCTAAGCTATACAGGAAAACTACACTTTTCAATCGCTATTTCTAATAAATTACTAAGCACCGTAAATAAATAAGTATCATGCACACATATGAATAGAAAGTGCACTCCTTATCAATCAATTATTGACAGCATTGAGCAAGAAAATTATTATCTTGGTTCACAAAACTATTTCAGCGTAGGTAGAAAGCAAGCACGTTGGGTCGAATCAGGTTTCGGTGTAATCGGGAGCACACTGAGACACGTCCTTGTACTTCAAGATACAGACACAGGAAGATTGATTGACCAGACCTTCGTGCTTAACGGCATTAAATTAATTTAATAAGCTTAATCTAGTGTTTAAATGTATTTTTATAATGATTCCAAAACCCGCTCCAGAAGCATTTCTGTGACGCTTCTCGTTTTGTTGTAACCCATTGTAACAAATCGGCCCGCCCTGTGTTAAACCTTCGAAATTTAAAAAAACGGATGATTCATGAGAAAAATATGTAGGCAGGTACTATTTATAAAGTCCCTCTAAAAAAAGCTGGCATTCTGGAAGCATGAAGTTTGAATATTACCGATGAGAAAGTGAAAGAGACGGGATATTGTTTAAGTAAGTAGGCCCCATATTGAGTATGAGGCAAACATATGGGATCCATCTCCAGAAAACACAGATTACAGAAGTGAACAAATTAAAGAAAATAGTCACCATAATCCTGTAAACTTTTTACGAAAAAGTCAAAATAATTTCACATGTAATACAAGATTTGGGGGTGAAACCTTTACAACTGCGAAGACTCAGACCGAGATACCAACAGAGGTGCCACCAGCACCATAAACCAACCGATACTTACGTAGATTGCCTATTTTGGTTTTATATACGTACAGAATATACGATTTAGGCCCCCAATTACGATTTAGGCCCCATCGTACATAGTCAGACCAGATTATTAACCCCCCAAAAGTTAGATTGACTTCCAGACGGATGTATCCAAGCATTTGTTATCCCCCGACACTTTTGTTGACGAAATCGCAGGAGGTAAACACCAAGACCGAATGGGTAAGAACTGATGAAAATAGTTTTAAACAAGCAAGCTATATTACCTCTAAACTTACTTCATCGCTCGCGACTTAACTCACCCCGCCAAGTGCCCTTTAGCCAGGCGGCGGGATTCCGTTTAAATAAAATTATATATCCAATTCAGTTGAACTGTCCGGCCCACATGAGTAAAATGTTAACTGGTGATTCGTTCTTGCGTTGCATGTGAGCACTGCCCTTTTAATAAATTTCATGTTTCGCTTCATAGTGTCGTCAATGCAGTAATTACTAAAAGTATAACTTTTGTAATGTGCATAAGGATTCTGTATAGATGGTGTTCGGTCACCCCCATTCCAAGGGTTCTTTCGGTGGATCGTAGGGTGCCATATGTACGTGGAAGTATGAATTAGAAAAGGAATGGCTGTAAAACCTGACACCCCTTACTTCTCCTATTCTTACGACGGTTTGTGAGATAGATCATTGATACATTAATGTAGAGATAAAGTAAAAGTAAGATATATTCAATTTTCATTTTAACGTTTTAACAAAAAGGCTATCAGTAACTCGCATTCAATATTTCTATACAGTAAAACTGTTATTTTGTCCCGAGAGAATGTTTTGCAATACCATATTTGCCTAAAGAAATCAGCGTTAAATGAGATTTTGTACCAGCGAAATGAGAACAAGATAGGACCGAATGCTTGACTATATTTCCTGTTAAACGAGACTCACGATGCATATTTAAATACGTAATCATGAGGACTCATTTTGGTAATTATAAATAAAAAATGTCTCAGAAAATATTCCTGTCTAAATTCCTCTATCTATCTATCGCTCTCTATACCTTCCGGAGTAGTAATGTACAATTGTAGGTTGGTTTCAGCGTATTTGATTATCTTCTTACAGATCGTAATTTTGGCCGTGCGAAAGAATTTATGATCTCTCCGTCTATTTTGTGCAAAGGAAAGGAAACTTAAAGGTCATCGAAAGCTACATGGGTCTTCAAAGACGAACAAATCTTATGTATTCATCTCTTTTTGTCCGAAAAAATACACATTTAAGTCCATCCGGCTTTTGTTCACTCATTTATATGGTAAAAAACAAGCTTTACTCGGAATTGTGCCGTGGAAGAATATACGTGCAAAATAAAGGTTTCGATATCGCGTGATTGGTGCAAGTAGGGAACGAAACGAGAGACGCGTTTTTGTGGTCGTAAAGATAAAGGTTGCGGTAAAAATTAAAACAAAAGGCATCATAAGAATAAACCATGCAATTCGAAAACTCGTCGATATATTATTTTGCGTTATGCATCATTTCAGCTTTCTTTCTTGATCCCTCCTATACTCAGTGGCGTGCTAAGAAAACAGGTATTTTTACTTTGGTATCATATGGATTAACTATTATGGTCATTCCCTTTATTTCATCCAACTTACTCCCGTAGGAAATACTCCATTCCGTTCAACATCTCTATCTTATTCCTACCCCTTCTTCGTTTACCTAACATTCTCCTCTCTGACATAGTCTTTAACATCTCACTTCTAATCATAATGCTCTTCATTGATTTTTCATGCCGATCTTTCATTTTTCCCAGCAATCCCTTCTCATCCTACACACCTATTACTTATTTGTTTGTTTTTCTTTCAGTCCATTCTATCTTTTTTGATCCTTCTTTACACTCTGATTTCACATACATGTAGTTGTATTTCCTTTTTTGTAATAGGAATTAACGTTGGTCTAATGAAGCCAAATCTTAAGGTCATATTCCTTCCTTATAAATGTTACAAATTTTTCCACAAAAATTCTTACTTAAATTTTCGTAAACATTAAAGTACGTTTAGTTCCGAAGAATGTTGGTTACATCCACAGTCTTAATTCAATACGAATCACTTATGCCCTTTCTATCTCGCCATCGAGTAATTCCGGACCTAAGCAATCTCATCTATGTCATATTCTCTTTTTATACATATCCTTGCTGGCCTAATATCTTTAATATACCAATTTTTACCTTCCACCTTGCTTGAAAGTTCTCTGACTGAGCAAATATTTTTAAGTGTAGTTGCTCTTTCTTACAAATATTATCCTAGCACCCTTGCGACGACTTACGAGTTATTGTTTAGATATAGGTGCATATTATTTTAAACTGATAATTGATAAACATATTGAAAAAAGGCGTATATTCTCACTCTAATTTGAATGTATACATGCGTGAATTTGTATACATAAATAGGGTTAAAAAACAAACAAAAATAAGATATCCATATTCCACAACAAATGCCGTCCAAATGGTCTAAATCAGTGAAAAAATTACAACTACTTATACTGATGACGATTTCATTTTTATCTTTTATTCTTAAAAGCCATTTTAGCAACCCATTGCTACACTAACCTCTACTCACTCTACCTTAACATCTTTGGACTTGACTCATTGCAAATATAACTCGAGTGGATAAATAAATGTATTTATGTAAATTTCCTACAATTATAACACATACCCCCAATTGCAATTCTCAATGAATTTCATTTCCCCTCCAAGTAGTGAGAAAATTAATTTGCCGAGACATGTTTCTTTAAAAAAATCTCCTTTCATTTCCGAACTTACGACGAAAAAGAGATCGAATCGATCGAATTCCATCCGGTCGAACAAAGAGCGCCAATGTAAACATATCTAACCACGACCGAATCCATGTAGCCGTAATCATTTTGAGAGACCAATCAGCCCGAAAATCACCGCGGTGAATGACTGGCGAAAGGAAAACGAAGATGGTGGATGTTGTTCGAGGGGAGAGAGCTGCGAGGGAGGGAGAGGAGAAGGTTGAAGAGGGAGAAAAGACGGGAGGAATTAGAGGGGAGGAGGGAAGACGTGTGGAGAAAGGGGAGGGAGTGGGGTAAAATTTGTGGGAGGATGGGTGGGTGGCGGAAAAGGAGAGGGCGAAGGGAGGTTTGGGGGGAAGAGCAAAGAATGGAGGAGGGAGACTCTAGAAGGTCTCAACGAGCGGATCACAATGGATATCTCCCTGGAAATCAAAACAAACACGCGGGGTATCCGCTTACCATTGGCTGAAGGTTTCGGATGAGGTGGGCTGCTGGTGGGAGTCTCAAAAGGAGGGGATAAAAGAGGGAGTGAGACATAAGCTGGGAAGGGTGGGGAGCAGCAAAGAGCATCCTGGTTAGGGTAACGATGTATATCGGGAGGAGTGGGAGGAGGTTCTACGAAGGGAAAACGGGTAAGAAGGACAAAGGAAGGGGCATACTACACCTCCCCCTCCTTGCCTGAGGCAATCGCAAACACTAACAACATCGATCTTCTTTTCCAGTTATTCCTGTTGGCCTTCTTTCCGGCAGGAAATTTTCCTTTTTAGTTTTTAAATAACTTTTACACACAAGCATATGTATGTGAGCCAGTATGTATTCATTCACAAAAATTAAATGATATTACATTATATATATATATATATATATATATATATATATATATATATATATATATATATATATATATATATATATATATATTCAAACTTGAAAATCCCGCCATGCGGCGCACAAATATTCATTCAAACAGAAATAGGTATAAGGAAAGGGGATAGGAAAACACATAAAAGGCGATCACAGGACACGTGGGGAAGGCGGTTTTTGAGCAGATCACGAAAGTAAAAATATTTCCTTATCCGGGATTTGAACCACGGACCTTCCCGGGCGGATGCTCTACCAGTTGAGCTAATAAGGAAACCTGATTTACATTGAGATCTGCGATCTTATAAAGCGCCAAAGTGCTCCGATAGATGTTGCCCGAGAGATGGCGTTATGGAGCTGGTTCACCCACCAAAGGAGAAATAGACGGGACACAAGAAGGGGAAAGGATAGTAGAAGTATGTGTGTGTGTACATGTATTTTTCTGTATGTACATGTTAATATACATATTTATGAGTGTCACCGGGGCTCGTAGATATCACAAGGACATTATGATGAAGAAAGAAATTGGTGAATGTGAACATATATGGAGGGATGGAGGGTGAAAGGTGGGAATTGCACAATATTCTTTTGGAGAATTTCTTTACTACGCAAAACGTTACAGTTTATTTTTTTCCACTGAGGTAAAGATTATCCTACAAAATACCTCTTTACTATTAGTAGACATTCATATAATGATAAAAGGGGTTGTGTTAAATGAAGAATCATAATTTTTACAAGTAATTCATGTTTAAATTAGTATAACCAGTAAAATAATGGAGAGGAGGTAAATTCCTATTTAGGAAGATATCGGTTTGAACTTGAAAGTAAAATGGTTCTTTTAATGCCATTGTAATATCTAATTCTCCGGTAGGAAGGAGCATAGAGTACAACTAGAATATCTTTTAATACCCAGTGGGCCGTAAGAGAGCGCTGAACAGTGTAAATGGAAAAAAATTAATGAGCACTTTGCAGAAGATGGGAACAAACAGGATTAACAGACAACGTATCCACTATCCGTTCATGTCGCAGACTGTGGCTTGACTAGACACTGAAGAGTCGTACGAGACACATCGTGCTAGAAATTTCTATGCCCCACTTTTCGATGAAAAAACTACTTTGTCCATGGCTGTACTAAGTATGTATTTTACTGTGGATATTTTACAAGATTCAGCTTTATTCTTCTTGGAGAGGAGTCTTTAAATGTATATTAATATTCCATCAAGGAAAGGAGATATTTCGATTATGTGCTTCATGTGTGGACAGCCATAGAGGGAAAATGATTTTCTTACATTTTTAACTTCACTAAATGGAAATATAACAGTTAATATAATATAAAAAAATAAAACATTAAAAGAGATAGTTTGGAAGTTCTACTGTATATAATTTAGATTTATGTAAAAAAGCAATATTTGGAAGTTTATTTTCTCCACAATTAGAAAATTGTGCTAAACTGACAGTGTGATGCACTTATGCAAGACGTCTCTTATCATAAAGACTGGCCGACTATCACTCAATTTTACACGTATTTTGCAGAATTCCAACATCAATTTTAAACAGGCACAAAAAACTTCAAAGTATAAAAAATAGTAGAATCATTGGTTAACCTGTATATTTGATGAACACGCTCAAGTGACGGTAATACATATACACGTTTCTACCATTCCCTAATGAGATTTCATTCAGAATATGCAAGCAGTGTAATTTATTTCATGCAATAGTACGCAACTTTCAATAGTTTTCCATTCGTAGACCAACTTTTCCCGAACAATGAGGTGACACATCGTAGTTGGACCACTGCCTCCCTTTATCTTTGGACCTTTCAGTCTGAAACCCATGGGGACGTGTATATAAACGGTGAGGAATTCATATTGGCTAGAGACATATGAAATATGTTCTTAGAAATCTGTAAACTATTCCTGGACAAAAAAATCTCATAAATAAAAACGAATTTCGCTTGAATCTTCCATGAAACTGAAATTTACGTTGAAATTACGTCGATTATTTTTTCCAAAGCAATTGTTCCAAGAAAGTATGTGATACTTTGTAGAGATGGAATACCTATTGCTTTAGGAAAGAAAAAAGTTTCACCATTTCTCATACTGCTAAAAGAATTTGATATTGTTTTAAAACATCGAATTATAATTTTTTTTAATATTTTCAACATAATTACACCTAAAATTTTAATATATATTTTAGCCTGTGATATTCTAAGATTAATTTTTCTTAATGAAACTGAAATTATTTAGCTTTAGTACCACTACATCTATTCCATAAGAATGTGGTTATATTTACTACTTTTTATTCTCTCTCTATTTATTTTATAAGTCTTTGGTTTACGTAGAAAACAATATGAATCTCTGAAAACGCTAATAGCTGATATTGTTACTGTAAAACTCGCATAAAACGAATTTAAGAGGATCATTTCACTTCGTTATTTACGGGATTACGTTGATTCCTGAAAAACATTTTAACGAGTAAATCTAGTGATAAGTAAAGAATTACGCCGTAACATACCAGATTAGTATTTTCTACGAAAAGTATAGAAAATAAATGAAATAACAGGTCACGTAACTCTATTTGTGAGGCAAAAAACGCTGAGCGGTTGCAAGCATGCATTGCCACTCAGTTCGCACATCTTCCTACCTCTAGTAATATTTGCAAGAGCTCAGACCCGACGAAATCGAAAGCCTATGAGGTTGATTATTCACAGCCGTGTTGATAGGATCAAGAGCATGTCTTCGGTTCAGGTTGTTAAAAATTATACTTAAGGAAAAATTCCCATCCAACGAAGTGAAAGAAAAAATTATTAAAAACATGCACAATAATACTAAGATTTCATAAAAGGAAATGACAAAGAAATACGAGATGCCATCGCCTACTCACGTTTCTACTGTTTTGGTTCATAGATGTTCCATTGAAAACAGCTACATTTGAGGGAAATATAAAAAGATAAATATTAAAACAGCAAAGAATGAGAAATTAGGAGCGTACTTGTGGAACAGTTTTCACAAGCTAAAGCCGACGACATCCATCTCAGTGATGAGCGCCTTAAAGAAGAAGGTAAGAAAATATCAAATAATTGTTCTCATATTTGTGGGTTTTCCGCTACCAATGCATGGTTGGATCGGTTTAGATGCTAATAATTTGGGGCTTTTTTAAAACTGATAACAGCATTTAGCTTCGTATTAAATCGTGCTACAGAGGTAAAAGTAGCAAAAAGCGAGTCACTGTTTTCCTGTCCTGCAATATGGACGGATCAGAGAATTTATGGAACCTCAAAATTGGGATATCCATCAAACCTAGGAGCTTAAGGAATATAAATCCTTTTCCTTTTGAGCACTTGTATAAGCACCAAAATACATGATCTCCTGAAAATTCTGACATAAATTTCATCTAAATGACTACAGGATCATTAAAGTCTCGGCCGCACCTTCTTTTAGATGAACACTGTTGCGATAAATTTAATTTGCAGCTGTAGGTTTCATAAATAATTTTCATTTTAAAGAGTTAAGTGAATGAATAATCATTGCCAATGTGATCTATATCACATATATTTCGTACACCACGTCAGTACCAAGAAGAAAAAGTACATGGTTATGGTTTTAAATGGAAGTTGACAGAAAAAGATGGGATCCCGGAGCTTAACCTCTCAAAAGCTGGCGTTTAAGAGAGACTTCGGGGTTCTCCTGAGAGGTGTCAATTCTCAAGAGTGCTTTCAAGAGGTTTAAAAGGAAGAGGGCGCTAAAGTGTGCACGTTAGGGGATGAGGGCTCCAGATAAGGACGGAGATAACACTCGGTGGCGAGACAAATGAAACTGCACAGCGAGAGTGAGAGAAAAAGAGACAGAGAGGGAAAAGCAGCCGAAATAAAGGCAAATGGGTCGGTAAGGAAGATAAGGGAGCAATGGAAGGGATTACGCTGATAGCGGAAGAACGAGGGGAGGTCAGGACAGATATCTCTGAGGGAAAGGAAAGAGGAAAATTGCGCAGGGGGCTTGAAAATGTAAAGAGCTCTTTGAAACACTGACAAAGGCGAAAGAAGGTGCGTAAAACCGTGGGAGGCCGTTGATTCAATGGACCGGCTTATGCAGATAGGAGAGTGTGGAAGAGAAAAAATTTGCACCGGAGCGTAGCCATCCAAACGGTAAACCAGGTTGAGAAAGAAATAAAATATTTAAAAAGAGCTGCAGAGGCATATTTATTAAAAACGAATATGAATCAGTTGGGTCTTCCGGTGAATAATTGTAATAAATATATTACGAAGAAAGCAGAACATTGAGCCTGGTGATTCTGGCATTAAACATCCTTGCTCCGATTATCCGAAATAATAAATAGCCGAAGAATAGAAGGGAACCTCTGGGAAAACCAATTCGGATTTTGGCAAAACCGAGGAGCAAGAGAGGCAATTCTCAGCTTGTAAATCCTGGCCGCAAAAAATATACGTAAATAAGTCATTATATGTGGCATTCGTGGACTTTGAAAAGGCCTCCAACAAAGTCTAATGGAACAAGAAGTTCAAGATACTAGAAGCGCTTGGAGTGGACTTCATGTGCCAAGCCCGACGGCGTGTGAATATTCACACATCAGGGTAGGGGGGCTGCCTATCCTTTCCCTGTGCCGGTTATGGTTTCCCAGGAAGATCTGGTGCCCGAAAAATCAACTAGCTTGGGTGGAGCTGCAGGTGCCCAGAGTACCTCGCCCGGGAATCGAACCTGGGACCCTCTGGCCAGTAGTCCAACGCTCTACCCACTGGACCACCCTCTCGTCTATATATACTTTGTCTGTTATACTATATATATATACTTTGTCTGTTCGTTTGGTGTGCATGGTTGAAGTGAATACATCCCTTGCCACATATAACACAGAACAAAAGAGATGACACGTAAAAGAACACTCACATTGTAGATTATTTGAGCTTTCCACCTACTTTCTTGAGCTTTCGGTCTATATTATATATATATATATATATATATATATATATATATATATATATATATATATATATATATAGGGAATATAGGTGGAAAGCTCAAATAATCTACAATGTGAGTGTTCTTTTACGTGTCATCTCTTTTGTTCTGTGTTATATTGTGCCGCCCAAAAGTTATATTGCTCTCGTGAGTACTTCCGCATAATCTATATATCTATATATATATATATATATATATATATATATATATATATATATATATATATATATATATATATATATATATATATATATATGTTGGGCAAGCGAGGTAAGGGTAGGAACAGGATAGGGATGTTGGACGGGATGAAGGGAGGAAAGAAGTACACCGAGATGATGAGGGACCTGATATAGATTAGTTTGCTAGGTGGGGAGTTACAAAATGTCTATTTGATAGTTGTGTCCATCCAAAAACCTACCTTAACCGGTAGATTACCTAAAAAAAAATATATATATATATAATTCGAAAATGCTAAAATTGTAAAATAATACTTTTCATACTAAAACACCTTGTAAATGCCATAAATGACAATACAGTTTGTCTAGATAGTGTTAACCCTGAAATAGAAGTACTATCCAGACAAACTGTGTAGCCATAGAAATATAAGGCATTTACAACGTGTTTAAGTACGAAAATTAATATAATATTTTCTAATTTTGTCATTTACAACTTTTTGGAAATGTACGATTAAATTGATTAATTCCACAAGGTAACATGTCTATTTTATTTTTGGTATAAGCCTTGCATGAGGGTATATTCCACGAAATCACTTATTAAATAAAAAATGTGAATTCACGGTCGAGATAATATCTGCAAAATTTTGACGCACAATGGCCTTAATAATTACATTACTTAAGATAAATTGAAACAACAGCATATTTGATAAGCATTTTCCCCGCCATTTTTACGTAATAATTACTGTATAAATGTTATCTATTCATCACCACCTCTCATGAAAAAGCCTTATTTCGAATAATATGAATATTCAAATTATATAATAAGCCCAATTAAAAAATGCTGTGCCGACGGCCTCCAAAAATTATCAAGAGTTAAAGGTTATTTTCGGTTACACGATTGATGTGAGTAATGAGAAATAAGAGCATCACCCGATTGACAAGTCAAAGGGCGTGTGTGGTAACTAGATAAAGCGATAAAAGAACTCGGACAAGTTCAAACAGGGGGCAATCACTTTGAAAAACGAACCCACCGCGCAATTGCTCCACCATTATGCCTCAAGTGTTTCGAGATTGAAATTGTTCTACGGTCCCACCATAATGGGGATGACAGAATGACCACGAGGTAAAAAGTGCAAAAGCTCGGAGGGAAAGGCGAGAGGTCCGACACGGCCTACACGCAAGGTTTGCACTTGGACGATGGGGCGAAATGAGGGTATGGTGGAAAGGTAAGAGTGAGGGGATGGAAGTTATAGCAGAGGAAAGATAAAAGAAGCGTAACGCTGAAGTTGGAGAAGGTAAAGTCAGTCGCGCGGGGGATGAGTTTATTAGACCGGCGAAGGAAGGAGGGTTAGGTTAGCGCGGGTGGGGAACAGGTGGAAGGAGCGAGGGTGGGAGAGGGAGGAACGAAAGGGCTGAACCCCGCGCCCCTATAACGAAGGGGGCAAAGGGATGCTCACAAAGGGTGGGAAGTTGCCTAAAAAGGGCAAAAGTGAAAGGAGAGGGGAGGGTGGAAGCTTTTAAAAGAGACTGGGGGAGTCGATAAGGGTAACCCTCCATATCTTCCTATTTGACGAAGCCGAGGATCTTGAAAGAGAAAAAGGGAGATTGAGTTAAGGGAAGAGAGAAAGGGGCAGTAGGATGGGGTAGGGGAATAAAGGGCTCGCAAAGAGAGGGAAGGGGCGGATACACAGAGAGAGGGGGATAGGTTGAAAGCCACGGGGACTAATCAAAGCTACGCAGTTATCCGTGGAAGTTCAGACGGTGGGGTAGGACTTGGCGTACAAGGAAGGTAGAACGGGATACGCCAGGGATAGAAGGGTGAGAGATGAAACAGATAGAAACGCCAGCGGACCTCATTCCACATCAAATATAAACTGTCAATGGCACCAAAAGTTGATTTGATTACGAAAGTATACGGGTAAAACCGTACGAAACATATTCTGTATCATCGTAAATGTAAAAAATGACGATCACTCCTGCCGCACCTGCATCTATATATTCCGACTCACACACAAAAGTTCATAAGGGAGATCATTATTAAGATTGACTTTTTGATTAATTTTAATTACTTTTGTTAGTAAACTTTTCAAATGAAGGAGCAGATATACCCTGTATATTATTTAACACAATATCTTCGATTCATTTAACAAATATCATTTCTAAGTATGCATCTTCTTTTTTATTGGTGCATTAATTATCATATCTATGCATAACTCTTTTCTAATAGCCTCAATGAAGACCTAAACGTCCATTTTTTTCACTTCGTACCTACCTCACTGACTACCTAATATACTGACTTACCTATTTACTGACTTCGTACCTAATATAGCTGACAGTGTTTAGTATTCATTTCCTTTGATTGTATTCGCCAACCACTTTTCTGGTATTAGTTGAATTTCAAACAAACAATTAACCCCATTTCCCTACCAAAAGAGGAAAATATCGATTTTCTTTTTTGTTAATGAAATATTATATAAACGGAGGTTTTCTACATGTACAAAACACCCAGCACGCAAACGGAAAGCTGTGTGGCAAGGGATGTATTCACTTCAACCATGCACACCAAACGAACAGACCAAGTCACGCATCACTCATAAAACACAACTACAGGGAAAAAGTATCGAAATGTAATAAACTAGTAACCGCTTATCGTACTTAAGAGGAATGCATATGGTACCCCTACTATTTTCAGTAACATCGCGCTAGTGAAAAGTGCTAGTTTATGACTCGAAAGATTTATTCTTTCAGAATCCATGCTAATCCCCGACAAACGATACGTTCCATTATAGTTGTGATGATCAAGTTCCAGAGCCTTGCATGAAATTGATATCAGATATATTTGTCAGTATATACTGGGTTCTTTCCTGTTATTACTCTCAAATACAGATTTGTTGTTTGCTAATTTCCAATTATAACAGACATTTATGCTACTACTGCAATTATATTCACAAAAATCTGTTTAACTAATATTTTGCATGAATAATATGAGATAACTCTTGCCGCCAGTCATGCAAAATGGATTTTCCTATTCTTTCGAATCTTATTTATTCTAACAAGTTTTCATTAAACTTATTTATTTAAACTGAAGCGTGAATATGTTCTATTAATGCACACTCACGTTATTACCTACAAGTAGAGGTAAGGCGAAAGGCGGAAAATATTCCGTACGTGAAGATGTAGTAGAGTTTAAAGCCGCCAAAAAATAAAATTTTCCTTAATCACTTAGTTAATATCATGGATAATTCTGAGAGAACGTCAAGAAAATGGAATGCAATGATGAGCTATGTTTTACGCCAAATAATGTTCCGTATCGTCAACATTCAGATTTTTGAAGCATTAATTGATGCCTGATTGCAGTAACGCTACGTAAAGAATAATTAGCATTACAGAATTCACCAATCATTTCACCACTACACCCACGTGTACAAGGTGGAAGGAATAGAGTATTTGAATATTACTTTTTCTTGAGCACGTATTTAAGCATGGGATATAAATACAAACTACTTTCCTCATGAAAAATTTTTAATATAATTAATTTGGTCTGGTGCCAGGAATTGATTATGAAATAAAAATAATTTCATTAGCATGTTATCATTTAAAAACGTCAAATTTTTAATTATTCTCTGCAGGTAAAGTAATAATGAAAATAAGCTCAACTGATGTATAAAAATTTGATAAATGGAAATGTTACTAAGCAATTATCTTTAAGCAAAACAGAACTTTCCAATTTTTAGGGGGAGAGATATTTCGTAAAACTGTAAACGAGACATGTCACTATTGATAAAAAACAGGATATAAGGAAAATACAAAAGAGAGGAGTCACCATTTACAGTAAGATATATCTCCCTTTGCCATTCCACATTAAACACACGACGTAACGGATCTTTCCTAAAGGAGAGAGGCTTGCTTCATCTCCGGTCTGAGTAAATAAACCCAGTTAAGCAAAGAGCAGAATGAATTTGCTTCAAAGTTTATTTAATCAATCTATCAAATATTTACACCAAGATAAAGTACATAGGAAAATGTATTTGGCAACGATCTCAAATGATGCGAAAACTGTGTCCTATATTTAGGGTACCAGTAATCTTTCGCATATTAATCCAAAAGGAAGCCAGTGAACTACGTGGATTTCTTTTTTGCATAACCGTATTGCCTACAAAAATGTCCATGAAATTATTACCTACATCTTCATAATGCCCTGGAAACCACCAAAAGGGCGTGTTGCGGAGGGCGTCTGGTTACCAGCCACCCATGCGCAATCTTAACATCTACGCACGGATCATGCACGCGAACAGTCAGTCAACACGAGAAAAGCAACTTGCAAAAATATTTAATGAGAGAATATTACTCGAACTACGCAGGAACAATGTTATAACAATGGGTCTAATTAAGATGCTGGTATAATATATTTAAGATGGTAAGCACACAGAATATCAACAAAAAATGTACAGTACCAACTTTAATTTCCCTCTTTACGTCTGCAATCATATCTATTTTGATCTCTAATCTAATTGCTAGAGGAAGAACCGAAATTTTAAATTAAACCCTTCTAATATCTATTTTCCTGATTGTACGTTCTTATCTATTATCCCCCGTCATAATGACCATCCTTGGATAATGGACTGGCCTCTAATTTACTCAGTAAAGTTGACTTGTATTTTCAACTTACGCTCAACTAGTGGCACCCTTCCTAATTCTTCCAATATTGTCGTGACCCTGCTATGTTATCCATAGCAGTGTATCAATAATCACAAAATATCCTTTTTATAATGAAATGGGTTTAGAAAAAATCATAGATATAGTATAACAAAATTTTAAAAACAATTCGTGTTTAAGGAACAATAAAATACGCACATGGCACTACAGATGATAGTTTAATACCGCGTGTTACGTTTATAATGAAACATATACTTTAAGCCAAATAAATGCACGTTATATAATATTAAAAAGTTCTATTTTCCACCGGTTTAGTGCTTAGATATAGCTTATTCTGGAAATAAAATTCTCTGCAATTGAATATAATATTAAAAACCGTAAATTTAAAACCGAAAGTATTATTTTTTCTAAATATTTATTTTTAAGAAAAAAAGACTTATGATGGCATAGTTATTTTTTTAAATGAAAAAGTCAATGGAATTTTAAAAACTATAAATATTTTAAAAACCTTAGAAGAAGGAATTTTAATATTTTATCTAATTACAACTACCAATTCTGGGCAAACCTTACAAGAAATGTTGAGAGAAATAAAAATTTTTAACTGAATACGAACAAATAAAAGGGCTGTAGCCATCAATTTCCGGATATTAATCAAAGAAGAAGTCAAAAAGATCTTTCAAATTTTTTCTAATTGTATAAAGATAATATTATGCAAATAAATTGCATATAGTTATGATCATTTTTCTAAATGTAATTTATAAAGTAAGAATTGGCGACAATGTCAAATGAGTATGGCTTAGATGTTGCAGTATAACAAAAAATAAAGCTATTTTAGTATCTTTATAGATCCGAGATAAAAAAATACATAAGTTTAACAGATTTGGCAGATGCTGCTCATTAATAAAATATCAATAAATAATTCAAACTATTTTAAATAGTCATATGCTTTTGTTAGCCTTTTAGAAAGAAGCTGTCTCATTAATAACAACCATCAAACCATAATCCCTTATGTCGGAGAAAATAAGATTCACCCTTAAAAATATGTTTTGTTTGAGATATTAACATTCATATTACCAATGCTCAGGAAAACGGAGATTTTATTATTCAAAAAGACCTTGTAATAGGGCCAGGTTCCTAAACTTTTATCCATTAACCAATTAAAATGAAGTTAAGCAAAAGAAAAAACATTAAGGTATCACGGCAGTTTTCTTATTGTCAACTACCTTTGCTTCAGAATTCAAAATTAAATCATGTAAGATGAATAATTGTATCCCTCTTTGTAGCAGGATAAGATGAAATATTGCGATAAATGAAGTGGTGTAAGGCATGATCGCTCTGGGAAAAGTCCGCCTTTCCCGGGGTGAGAAAACTAATACCGACTCCCACCCTATTCTTTTCCTTCCTTCCATTCTTAGCTCCGTGCCCTCTTTGTGGAGAGACAGGTTGAGTTACCCAATCTTACGGCGCGCGATCTTATCGCGGGGTGAAAAAAATTCACCGGTCTTCCAGCCACCCACGCAAGAGAAGCTCATCCCATCAATCCTCGCTCACGGAGTTTAGGATGGCGGTCTTCCCCTCCAACGATTCCGATTTCACCCACCCGTCTATCCTTCCGCCACAGATCTCACTCACTGTGAAGAGCGTCTTGGAGTCATGAGGGAAAGCTTCTCCTTGCAGAAGACCAAAACTCCAATTTCTTTGTGAATACCAGTACTCAAACTAACTGAAAAAATAATCTTTACGATATCTGGGACGTGTAGAATTGTTATATTTTAAAATGTGTAAACATTTGATAGTATTTATCCAAATAAATGTGACAGAAAAAAATGAATACGTTAGATTTGGGGGATATTTTTTTATGTTTTATATTCTTAAACTTATTTCACTATACTCCCGAAAGATCGTCAAAATGTGCCGCGTTTGAGAGCATGCAGAGTAAAATTTGTCCGGTAAAATTGGCATATAGGCCCAATGTACCTTGACTTGAGGTAGCCGCCACCTACCGCTAGCAAATGCGCGAAGAGGTCTGACGCAGGAGGCTCATTGTCGCAGTTCTCCGAGGTGATCCGATAGCACACTCAACATAGGAAGTTCCGAAGAATCCAATTACGTCATAAGGTCTTCTTAGATTCGCCACGTTGCTACGAGGGAAGAGATGCGCGAACCCGAAAGATGAATTTGGCGGTGAGGGGAACCGGCTTGGAGTTCAGGGAAGCGAAGAAGGTGTGGGGATGTCAGCAACCAAGCGGTTTGGGGAGAGATATATATAGCTCAGGATGTGCACTGTCGGATTGTGGATAAAAAAATATCATCGACGTTGGATCTTCATAAGGATATTGGTGAGGTGATGGTTGGAGTCGTCGAGCTGCCGCCGATATCTGGACTAGCCGTTGATGGTGCAGATAATGCCATGATTTTGCTACGAGTAATCTGTTCTATGCTACTGTACAAAATCGGAAAAACTGGTATATTTGGTGGTATGTTGAAGGAACCGAAAAGAAAACGGAAGTAACACGGTGAGTTATAAATTCTTCTCGCTTTAGAGATCCTTACTATCATAAAAGTAATTATGAGCTTTAAAAAAACATCACCAATGAGTTTTAATTATAAGTTTACTTTTGTATCCTACAATGAGAGGAATTCATTTTATTTGGAAGCAGAAATATCTTCTCTGCTTGTTGTTCGATGAGGTAGGGCCTATTGCTATTTATAATTAAAGCATTTTCAAAACCTACAAATTATTCAATCACATGGCATTATATTGCTTTCATCAATAATCCAAAATATGAGTATTTGCCACTATTAATAAATATAGAATAAAACAAATGAAAGGCGATTAAATATGTTCCTGAAACCATTCATGAGAATGCAGTTAGATACAAATATTTTTTTTATTTACGTTTTAGCACCAAAATTAACCAAGTGAACTTAATCAAGAGTCATTATTACCCATTGCAGAGATATAGTATATCAAATAGAAGGGAATGAATATGAACATTTACCACGTATATAAGAGACCGCCAGCATAATAGGACTAATTAGATGCAGATCTATAAAGTAAGAAGGGTAAGTGAGAAAAAGTATAACCACATATAGGATTATCTCTACGGAGAGAAAAGTGAAAAGGGGAGCTTGAAAATCCAATAATTAACGCTTAGAGAGCTTTTTAACATACGGTACCTTAGATTTTGTTTCATCCTACTCGGACATGTGAGAAGGAATTGGCCAACAAAGTCTGAGAGATCAGTTGCAAATGCATGCATTCAAATCAACTTATTTGTCCCTAGAATTTTCAGATTGCTATTGACATTCTTGTCAGCTAAAGAGTAATAATTGTATTGTGGACGCTAATACTCGCGGATCCGAAGGTGTTCAATAAAATAATGCATTCAAATCATACAGGATTTACAAGTCGATACATGAAATTACAATACCCAATGACTACAAGTCAGCTGACTTAAGCCATCTATATGTAAGCAGGGTTTGTCATTTATGACTGTTTGAATTAAGTGAAAGCTGTATTTTTAGATTAAAAGAAAACCATCGGTAAGATCTGTCATGAGAAATTAACAGACAGACTAAGATTATTAGAATGAGAAAATGAAAAACGATATTAGGTACTTTATATCTAACCGTAAACAAATAATACTCGATTTGGGTTTATTTTATTTAGGAAAGGCATATCGTGCTAAACCCGATAGTATTCTTTTATTCACAATATCCTTAAACCGCGCGATGAAAATACATAAGGGGAAAAGCCGCAGGGAAGTGTAATTGGGCCGCTACTCTTCTTAAATTACATTCACGAACTAAGCTCACCTTTTAGTAATAACCTTGGATTAATTGCAGACGGCATAGTGGCATGTAAGGAAATAAGGACCAAAGCAGATAGCGAACTACCCTCATGCGCTTTACACTAGTATCGGACTGATGCAAGGAATGGGGGTTGAAACTGAACATAGGCAATTGCTCAGTTTTGAAATAACGGGATAAGAGAAGTTATGAACAAAACATAAAGTAAATTATCAACTTAAATAACTGTGATTAGTCCCCAGCACCAATCATTTCATGAGGTACACATATCAGGAGAATATGTATATCTGCTGTAAAGAAACTTGTCTTCTATAAACAGATGGTGAAAAAATGTGATGCAAAAGTTAAAAAGTAGTTTTTTTCGCTTTAATTAACCCCAATTGAAATACCCCGCAGGTATTTGGGATTCTCGGAAGAATATTTGATAAGGAGAATTAAATAGTGTTCAGAAAATATTCGTTGTATTCGTTAAAAGTTATTACGATGAGAAGATATAAGTATGCATGCAGGTTATCTAACAAATCTACTGGGTCCTCAGAATTATGGATATCATGGTAAACCACTGCATCATCGGCAAATAAACTTATCTCACTAGTGGCTACAGAGTCAATTCCCCTAATGTTAAGTAGAAATAAAAGAGGTTTGATAATAATTCCATGGGGAAAACCTGAAGTAACTTCTATTACATTTGAAATAACGCCATCCATTACTACTATGTGTACCTGGGAAATGAGACAAAGCTGCTAATCTATTTATGAAGCAGCAGAAGAGCTAGATACAGGAGTGACATAAGGTAAATTTTCCAATTAATGGAATTAATTTGCTGATATTCAAGTAGTAGCTAGGTAATCAGACAGAGTTATTTAATTTTTGCCCATAAACTGTCTTTTGCTATAGAGACGCGTTAGAGATGGTGGAAGTGTGAAAAAAGAGCCTGAAGAAAAGCGTTCAATACCACATTTATTTCCGGGGCAATCAATCTAATGTCACCAAGTAATCAGATCAGCTTGCCTAGCAAACACGAGTATGGCGAAGTTAATATGCTACAACACAGAGGATCAATGAAACTCATGCCTACGGGTGTTTTGAGCGACGAGGTGGCAAGGCTGGCGACTGGTGACCTAATACCCCCTGACACACGAGGTTGCGGGTGATTTCTATTATTTAATAATTTAGTACCTTTTTCTAGAATACCGCACGCCCAACAATGTTTTGAAGCGAGTTTCTCCGTTCTGAATAGTATTGATTATAACAGCATGTTCCTACTTTCAGGGGATGCTTCTGAATTCAGTGATAAATTCTATATAATGGTCTGTCTCTTTGGTAGGAGAGGAGTAATATGGTAATGTCAGAAAAATATTATTAATTATTAAACATACATTAAATAAAGCTAAATAAGATTAGTTATAACTTTGATGTAACAAAGAATGACATTCAGTTTGTAAACATTCATTTATGTTATTAGATAACTACATATTGACATGGAGCACGTTCAAATTAAAACTTTGCCATCAAAAATATTTAGAACGACACATAATATAAGTTACTACGATAGACCGCCTTCTTGAGTTTCTATTGTCATATTTAAAGTCCTTTTTTAATTTAATAGCTTAATTTGATCTAATGAGGAATTCCAATCGCATCATTTTACTCGAATATTTTACAAATTGTACCGATTAAATTCAAGTTCGTTTCCTCTACAAAAAAACTGTTACACCGATATAAATTTGAATCGCATTGACTAAGCAACGGTTTTATTCACGTAATAGGATTTTCAAAAAACATACATTGCTGAACTATGACATAGTATCTATATTCAACCAAAGCAAAATTATTGAAAATTAAGAAATAACTCGGCATTTACTTAATTTTTTATATGTTTTTCAATTTACATCAAGTAATAATTGATTTCTAAAGGCATACCATGTAATAACAAAATCATTCCCAGTAAATAATTGAAAGTAGTTTGCATAAATTTTGCCGTGGTGGACATTATTTTATTTAAAACCAGTACTTATATCTGGCAGTATTCCAATGTATTTTTATAATTTCTTTATAATTTCATAAGAAAAATGATCTATTATTGAGGTAAAGGCAGTAAATATCTTTCTTCTTTTAATTATAAAGAATCGTTCCAATCAATTTCTAAATACCAAATGAATGTTCTCCAAAAAGATCAAATTAGCCTCATTGACTTCAAATTCACTCTATGTACTCGTATATGTTAAATAACTGGGAGGTACCACTCTGTCAACATTGCTTTTGCTTTTCGTTAGGATTGCAACTATTGTCTAATTTGCTTACCCAAGAAATATTTATTAAAAGCACACAGATTATACTTCAAAGCACTGGGTTAAATTGAAATATTTTGTAAGTCGTCCCACTATAATTTGGGAAATCGACAAGTAACATTTGGGCAAAACACCGTAAACCACTTTTCCCTCTAGCGTCACTTCCCCTTCCACGAACTCAGCTCCGATGAATCGACCCCGATCCAGTAATTTCCCTCGCTCTCGCATTTCCCTCCAAGATCACATAACATCTGAGTCGTTTCACCGTTCGAAAACCTCTTATCCGCCTCCTCACTCTATCCGAAGACCCCTCTTTCACCACCCCCTATCCTACCAACCTCATCTCCACCCTCTCTCTCTCTACCTCTCTCTCTTTTCCTCTTGAAGGAATGAAGTTAACTTTTGCCCTCGCCCCTCACAAGTGGTCGTCTTGGTGATTAATCCCATCCCATGATCTGATTCGAATATTAACCTCCCCTCCATCATCTTGTTCACCCACCACTCCTTCGCCTCCTCACCTGTTTATTTTAATCCACCTCTTAATAGGATTGGCGCCTTACGATGAACTTTTCCGCGTGAGGGTCGGGAGTTGCTAGGAGCGCTTCGGAAGGCGTATCCTTGGAAAACCGGGGATGAAATGGTCGATTAAGAATACTTCACGTTTCCCAAGAGGGAAGGCTCCGTCTTCTTCGACAAAATCTGCGGTTTAATCATCCGTTAAATCCCAATTTAACTCCACAGCAGAGCAAGGAAACAACTTCATCAACTCACACGGATTAATTCGTTTCCATAGACCACTCTGAGTGTCGATGTGCCGTGACAAATAGGAGTATATCAGAAACAGTTTTCACCAATGAAAATCGCCAGGTCTAAGCGTTCTAGAAAATGTCTTTTTTTTTTGTACAACTCCACCAAAAACTGGGGTATTGACACATTAACTTTTAATTGTTTACAAGAATTGATGGTTACCCAAATTTTTACAAATCAGATGATGATGAAAATAAAAAATTGCCTAATTTAGAACACGTTTCGGGTTAAATAAGATGTTACTTTTCAAATTATTTTAACATTACTTTACAATTTCCTGAGTGACTCGGCTAAACGTATATCCTTTTGATGTCAAAAAAATTATTCACATAAACAAGATTTTGTCAAAAATAATCCTAATTTTCGACATTGAAATTTATCTGAAAACAAAAAATATCATAAGTTTTAATGTATTTTTTTCTTTTTTACATTCAGTTTTGAGTAGTAGTCCAACGTCATTTTATGTTGGGCTAGAGATACAATTGACAGGTTTCATAGCTTATTCATTAATGTCCTCCTTTTTCTGTTCCAAAAACTGTTTTCTCTGCGTCCAAATAATGAGGTAGTAATAGCAACGTACAATATTAGTGGTGAATACGGTCATGTAAATTAAACTTTAGGCGAGAGCACCAGTCCCAGCATCCTTTCAGGCAATTTACGCAAGAAGGTACAGGGTTCGTCCGGAAAATAAGTGTACTGAGCTCAGGAAAAAAATTTTATTACACTTTTATATATCTTAAGCTAATATCCCTCAAAATAGGACCCTTGTGAGACGATGCACTTCTTCCAGCGGCGTTCCCATTCCTGGAACGCTCCCGCGAAGGCATCATTGGGAACCTCTCGAAGACACGTCGTCATGGCCTCTTTGACGGCGTTCAAAGTCCCGTATCGCGTTCCTTTCAAACTCCTCTTTATCTTCGGGAACAGAAAGAAGTCCGGTGGTGCCAAGTCCGGGCTGTAGGGCGGGTGCGGCAGCGTTGCCACGCCGTGCTTGGCCAAGAAGTCCGACACGACAAGCGCGGTGTGAGACGGCGCATTGCCGTGATGCAGCCTCCAGATGTTTTTGATCGCTGGCCGGACGCGGGCGACTAGTTTTCGAAGCCTGTCGAGCACTTGGACGTAAAATGCAGCATTTACAGTTTGTCGTTCAGGTACAAATTCGTAGTGGACGACTTCCCTTTTGTCAAAAAAGACAATTAGCTTATTACACTTATTTTGCGGACGAACCCTGTAAATAGTTATGAAATCGAAATTCCATTTTTCGCCGTCTCAACTTGACCTACAGGTATGTAATTAGTAGTCGATGTAACTTTAATAAAATATCAAATATTTTTTAATAATCAAATTTTCTCCTTCAGTTGAATAAGTAGCAATACATTTTGTATCAAAAAACATGTTTCCCAATAATATTTGTAATAATATGTGAAAATTTTAGTTTTCTTATTACTTTTTGCCCATGATGATTTACACAAGACGAAATTCAGCTAATACAGGATAACAGCTAATACAGACCTGCACTATGGGATACAATGACTTTTTACCCTATTAAGAATATCTAAAAATCGTGTTGTAAAACGTTATAATAATAAAATGTAGAAGAATGAAAAATAAAGGGTAAAATACTCGTTTTTCGATGAGCTAAATGTGAGAATTATATTTGGATTGTAATATTTTTTTTCATTTTGCACATATCTTCATTTAAAGTCCATTTACTCACTCACATACATGTGTGTGCACACATGTACGTATTATGTAATTAGTAAAAATATATTTTATTAAAAAGATGGCTATATATGATCACAATTTGACGTTTTATTTATTTGTTCTTCAAATGTAGTAGGCTGTAATATAATGATGAACATAAGAAAAAATAGACTTATAAATGATTGATTCAGGTATGATATGGTGATATGGAGCAGCCGTTCTATAATATTAGATACAAAAACTCTTGGAACTTTTCAATCAATCAATATTTATATTAGACTAGTTTCGATAAGATTACATAATTTTTGAGTTCGCTTGAAAATGATGTAGTACATCGAAACTAATAAAAAATAAATCTTTATTTAGTGAAAAATTGCACGATTATTAGTCTCTGTTAGTAAAAATTACACTTGTTAGATTAAATTAAGGGGCCTACAATGCATGCGGAATTTAGGAACAATTTAAGTTTGTGAAGGGTAAAAAGGGGAATGAAAGTTTGTGTACTGAAAGACGAAAATAAGAAATCTTGCGAAAAAAAGTCTCTGTCAATCCTGTCAACCACGAATCACTACCATTTTAGTACGTAATAATATTTAAAACTATGCATCTTTGCTACTTTGGGAATTCCAGGTACATTTATGCGTTATTCCACTGCTCATCTTAAATGTAACTGTAGCCGTGTTAATGGTGTATGTTTTCGAAGATTTTAGGAAGCCAATATCAGAACCGGAAATGAAACTTGCACTACAAAACTCATCTGGTGTATTTAGTTTCCTATGGTTATTGCACATTTTCAAAGTACGGGTTATCTTTACGTTGATTCCAAAATTCTAGTTAAAAATTGTTTATTGGATACATTAAGGAAATATATAAGTTATTTACAGCTAAACACTACTTCGATGAAATGAACAAGTTCTCGTAACACATTTTATAGCATATTTAAGGAAAGTACTATTTGAAATGTTTAATTATTCTCCCTTTAATATCTTGTTTCTTCAAATTGCAAGCAGAGGGGTGAGTATAGTATTTGTTTGGTGGATTAGTTCTTCGTTTCCATATAATCCCACCGTCACGTTCTTTCCTCTCTCCCCATCGGTCGGCAGTCATACTTTAAGATGATGGTTTAAACCAGTGGTGTTGAAAGGAAAATTTACCCCCACCCCATCGCTCGAAGGTTGGTAATTCCTTTACGCGCGGAAGAAGCCTTCGGCACGAGAAGGAAGAGGAAAAAAATCGATATCCATCTTAAGGACAAGGGGCCTATGATTGAGAGATGGTCCCTGGGGTCATTGCGAATTCCGACCGAATTATGCATTATTCATAAAAAATAGAAAGAGAGAAATGAGGATGGGACCGGAGGGCTGGGCGGAAAGACGGCATATCATGGGGAGAGGAACATCGCTGAAGCATCGCATGAATGGGGAAAAAGAGTTCGAATCATGAATTGACGGTGGGCGAGGTTTGAGCTGGGGGAGGAGGAGAGAGGGAGAAAGAAAGAAGAAGGTGTACGGAGGAGTGCTATTAGGGGAGAGATCACAAGTCATTGGCATTAGCACTGGTTATCGTATTCAGAAATTTCTCGTAAGTAAGATCCGGGGTTAAGATATGGAGAGAGGAGCGACAATCTCCGTCTGCCATCCAATTTCACTTCTGCGTGCAGAAAACATCCGGAAGATAATTGGAGAATCAAAACTGGGCCGTCTAAGTCCCATTGGTTGTAGTCGAAATATTTTAGAACAATATTTCTCAAAAACCAGGGTTTAAGCAACACCCATTTATTATAGCCCCACGTACTTTTTTCTGAATTCGTCACAATGGGTTAGAACAAAATATAATAAATAATACCAAAATGGTATTTCTTGAAATTCAACAATAATCATACATTATTTCAAACTGTAGTACATTACGGTCAAATATCAAAATAAATGTTCAATGAATATGGAAATAGATTATTTTTTTAAATGTATTTCACTAATGCATTAAGGTACACATACTTGGATAAATGAATATAAAAAGTGAATAAGTGTTTACGCCTGGCGGGAAAAAATATTTTGGACATCTATCTAAATTAATTATGCTGTGAATTAATTTTACTGCTAGTAGCCCCGTCAATAAGGAGGTATCAATGTTAACCTGTATTATTAGGCATCCATACCTGGGTTTATTATGTATTTATTTCTCGTTCCTAAAGTAATTAGCCCGGTTGGTTTAAAACATTTGAGATTAAACAGCAATCGATTTGGAAAAAGAACGTATCTGAAACTATAACAATATGAAAATCTTAGAAATTTCACCTTTGAAGTTTATACATGATGCATTGGAAGAAAGAGAAAACACAATAGTTCCCCTTAAACGGCAATCTCAAGAACGGCACTATTCCTAGAACACTATCAATTTTGAATTGTAAGATATTGCTTTTTCTCACTACGAAAATAATACCATATAGTCAATCTGGCGGTAGAACAGAACAGGTCTGAAATGGGAATTAGATAAGAGACAGAATACGAAGATCAACAAGCGTTGATTGCATACTAGAAACCAACACACAATCAGAGAACATAAGCACGGAGAATTCGAGTATACGGGGAGTGAGTGAGAAGGTACGTGTACCATCATCCAACCAACCCCTCTGCTGCCGCACGCCGAAGCCCTCATCCACTCACACACCGCTCTCATAGGAGTAGCTTGCGATATTTCTCAATCTATCGCAAATGAACACCCTCCTGCTCCTGTGAAATCTCCGGCGCCCCACGTGTTGACTCAAGGAACACGTCATGACCGTAAATCTATTTATCAAGATGACCGGTTCGATCGCCAAGGGGAGGCCGACTGTTAAAAGAATAAGTAAGAGGCTGATTCTGCCCGCGCCTTTATCCTCTCCCGTGCCAGAGGGCGTGAAAGGATTTTCGGAGGAGGGAGAGGGGAAAGGTTCCCTCTTCGGGGTGTGCATAAAACATAATAAAAAAATCCTTCAGCTCACCTTTTCTTCCTTGCTTCGGTCGTTCGTGAAAACAGTTAACGATTCAGGTGGCGGAGAAAGGGAGAGAGGCACGCGGGACCTTGGCCTTACAAAATACTGAGCTAGGGTTTTTCTTTCAATACACCAGCATTTTATTATTACAAATACACTGTATTATATAAAATCATGCAGTAATTAACGATCATTATTTATAAACAAAACAATTGGGATATTAAATCCATGATTGTTATAACTCAATTTAGACCACACGATGTTCGTTTCTCAAAGCTACACGTCGATATCCGTTGGAAACAATAATACATTTATTGCACTAATTTTTCCGTTACGCTACCTACATTCAAGTAGGTAATAACAAAAATCTGGGGAAATATTAACCATTTTATAGTAATAAAGACTTATTTTAGAGAAACTGAGACTGAAAGAGTTTTTAAAACTCTCAAATAAGTAACTTAAAAGAACATTGAGAAATAATTCTCAAATATTTTCAAAGAAAAATTTGATTCTGCCATACTTTAATTCATGTTAACTTATGCGTATTGTTTATAATTTGAACCAATTTCCATTTAATAATATGTAAAGTCTCACCAAAATGAAGCATTAGGTCAAAATGACGACGATAATAAATTATTAGCAACTCAATACTACCTATGTACTTGGAAATCTGAAATTTCATTGTTTCATTAATTTTTTAGCGTAAAAAATTTTTATAATAAAAAGTTATCTTAGAGTCGAAAATATTGTACTCCTACGAACTATATTGCCATCATTCATTATATGTATATATATATATATATATTATTTGTTAGACAACATTTATTTTAAGGATCGTTTTTCGGAGGAAATACAGTTATTTTAATTAAGTTATCTCGTAATACTCGTGCTTCAAGTCGACAATACCCTCTACTCGATTACAGAGAGGTGTAATATGTTCTTATTAGTAAGCTCGCTTCATAAATATTTACAGGATAACGTAAAATTGAAAACGGATGCCATCCCTCACATTTTGGTGTAACCGATGCGTTGGCATCGGTGGCATAAGTTTCATTTTGAATTTCAACATTACTTATGCTTCATTTATTCTAAAATCATTTGTCTATGTTTTAACATTTGATCAGGAATGAGCATAGTGCTACCATAGAGACAACGTACAGACAACATATTTATGGTATACAAAATGTTAAGGGAGATTCTTGACATGGACGAAGGTAGTGTGACACGTACTTCGGGTGACTAAAATACCATTTCAGCGATGTAATCAATTTCCACAAAGTACTTGATGTTATATTTTTCTCTCATTACTTCATCTGTTAACTACGTTAATATATATACTCTACTGGCAACCCACATTTTAGTATTGTACTAGCACTACAATATTTTGGTCAGAATTATGCATGTTTATAACAACTAAGTAATACTTTAGAATCGAAATAATTTATATTTACCAATGGCAACGATTTTTTTATTGCTAAGAGCAAGTTTAGTGAAATTATTGAATCCAAGATATCTTCAACAAAAAATCAGTGCTGATTTGTAAGCCTCCGCCAATTGAGCGTTGGCCTCATCCAATCAAAGTACATGCCTTTTATCATCACAGAAGAAGGTGTACACAAAAAGCAAAATTAAGATTTCTTCCTCTCACTGACGAAGGGTGCCGAGAAGAACATCCCCAACGTTAGCGACAGCGTCGTGGTGACACCGCATTGTGGCTATTTCTCCGGGAGAAACGGAACCTGCAGTTGAAAGCCGTTAGAGTTTTGAGCTGCAGTTACCGACGTGGGAGCACACTTCTTCACTTCAACGTGGTTAAGGAGTCGAGAACAAGAGACGCGAGTCACAAAGGAGACACGGTGGGGAATAAACGGAACGTTTGAGCCTCCGCACGGAAAATAAACAGCGCCCCACACGACTGGGCGAGGAACTTCAAGAATAAAAAAGGCTGTGTCTCTTCGTTCAGGCTCCTCTTCAGAGGGAGCGACGAAAATCAGAGAACAAAAGAATGATGGTCATGAAGGAAGTGGCGAGGCCAGCAGTGAAACAAAAGCGAATCGACAAGAAGGAGGAGAGCAGAAAAAATGGGAAGACGATGTAAGGAAGGAAAAAAAATACGTAGGCACCAGAAGGCGATTTTGTGAATGAGCCGGCGGTGCCTTATGGAAGGTTTGCGACGAAGCTTGCGTCGGGGAATAAACAATCGGGAATACTCCTTGAAAACTGGGACTAACACCCACGAAAGAACATAAGATAATTCAAATAAAAATAGAGAGGCGAGAGTGGGAGCATAAGAAAAGGCGCCGGCTGGTCACGACACCCCATCTGCGCGGGGAAAACAAAAGGTGTGCGGGACGAGCTGGTGGTGGCAAGGGAGGATGATGGGAAAAAATGTACGAAAAAAAGGGATCGCAAAAATCTGAGCTGGACGAACCGATAAAACGAAACGAGAAGGCACTGATACTATGTTGCTTTGGAAGAAGGTGTGGTGGGGCGGAACGAGGAGAGAGGTTAGCAAGAGATTATACAGGGATAGAATGTATTCCAAAAAGATGATGACGCTACAGTATGCGTTATAGGATATTGGACTTTCAGATGAGTAATAGTGGAAGGTGCAATGGAAATCTAGTTAATATTTATGAAGAAATATCAAGAGGAACTAAACATCAATTTAAGAAATCATCAAGTAAAGGAGAGTTAACCATTAAGTTACTTGTGCAAAGAAATATTGAGATTACTACACAAAGATTTTATACTCAACCAATCATTATTTCTAGGAATCCAGATATAATCATTAATTGATGTTAAGAAAAACAATATGTACCAATTCTCTTTTAATGAGCAAATGGTCCGGACTACTGCGTCCATATCTAACACCGTATTCTCAATAGCAATAAAATCATATATTCTGAAATAATTAGTTATATCTGATTGTTTTAATTTAAGAATATATTTTTAATTTAAGGTTTAATCATGCCTAAGCACTTCTACTTACTTAAGCATAGAAATTCTAGGTTTTGAAAGTTTCTGGAAAAATTACAATTTAATTTTAACTGCTTCGTATTTAAGAGGCGGAAATTAATCGTAAAAAAAATTTTGGCTAAAATCATACTGACCCTTATTGTAAATTTGAAGTAATTCTCAAAATTTATTAATAAATGTTCCTTACAAACCTATGCATAATTATTCCATATTCTTTGTAGTGCGTTATTTATTTTTAGTTTCAATACTGAGTTGATGAAACAGAATCAATCGTTGGAACAATTGTAGATTTTGATAATTTATAAATGAAGATCGGTGACCCCATCGGGTCAAGAAAGAAATGAAAAATAAGCGTTTCAACACGTAAAAAGGTATATGCTAATTTTCGCCATTAATATTTTAGCCGATGAAGAAAGGAAAGATTTAGCCGAGAATAGAGTTTTGTAGACATGAAAATCTTAAGTACTTTAACGATGCGCAAATTAAGTTTCGCTAACGTTTATTCCAACTGACAGACTAAAATGTTGACGAGAAGTTTTAAAAAATCACACGAGCGTAGGTAAAATATAAATTATACCCTCTGACGATATCAGAACGGTTTCACAGAACGGAGGTCAATTTTTCCGTTCCGGCATTCATGTCTCGTGTTGGAACCGACCTGACGCCCGCATTACGATGGTCATCGGGCGAGAAGCAAATCTATGAACACCTTCCGTCCATTCACTAAGACTAATGGCGTGCAGGATTCTCTCTTCTTTTCTCCAATATTCATGATCGTGTCTGTTCAAACTGAGAGACGAAATTCGTGACACATATCATAGTACTCACAAGTAGCGCCAACCCTTTGCATTTAATAATAATTGAGCCCTAACAATCCCGTTTGACAGGCATATTTTAAAGAATTTTGCCGTCACCTTTTCTCTAATGTGATGAGTTGATGTTTCCATTATTTCATTTAATCGCATTTATCAACTATATTCTCTCAAAAGATTCAACAAAGCAAAAACTGTGTGCTCACTGTCGTCCTCTTCAGCTCCCAAAGAAAAATCGTCCCTCTGCTAACCCCCGAATCCAACGCTATGGAAAAAAAGTAAGTATAAATAAGTAAAGTATACGGAGCTCCAGAAGCGCAATTTTTTCTCCGAGGCGGGAGTAAATAGGCACCTTAAGGCCCCCTTTTGCCGGCGACGACGGCGTGGGGAGAAGAAATGAAGGACGATAAAGGGAAGTCTTTGGGATCGTTGGGGGAGTGAAAGTAGGAGGGGGAGGGGGGAGATTGGGTAGGAAGGCGCGCTGAGAAGGTTTCCCGTCGGATATAAAGGCGGGTTGCCACGACCCAAGGAAGACCAAAGTTTTTATGGATCTCGTAGCATCGGAGGCAGGGGCTTCGGCAGCGCTCCAGTCCGCCTCCGAAGCCTCTGGTCCCCTCCCGTCCCCTCCAGAATACCCGATCATCTAAAAAAAAGATTCATCCCCTCCTATTCCCTCCTCTCTACATCCTGGCGAAGACAGCAGCGGGCAGGGAGGGTGAGAGGGGGTGAATGTGGGTGGGCGAAGAAGGTAGGTAGGTAGAGGTGCCCGAGCGATAAGATAGAAAGGGCGTCGAGGAGAGAAAGGTATTTTTTTCCGGGCCGGAGGATCGGGAGGTAGGCAAGGGGGATGAAAAGAGAGGATAGGAGGTGATATAAATCGATTTCTTTGAGGGTTTGAAAGGTTTTGCGCAGGTTTTTCACCTCAGCAGAATCGACTGATGGATCCCCTTTATTACCCGCATTACAACTCTCTCGCAAAATAGATATCACAGTGGTGTTAAGCATAAATAAAATGCTAAATGACTGTAAAGGAGAGATTCCAAAATAAGATGTGTCAAAATAGGCTCAAAAGCACGAAAACGTTCAATTTTATTACTTGAAAATTCAACCTTTCTTAATAATTAACGATTAGTATTTTGCAGATATATGGCTAAATATTTCTTATGGTTGGTTTACCCGTTGTCGGTAGAGCTCATCCAATTACAAGTACAACGGCGCGTGAAATTTACCCATAATTTACCCAAAAGATTTATTCTCTGTGCCGACTATTGTTTCCCTGGAAGTTTATGTATCCAAAAAGGATGAAGCTGAATGTGCCCAGAGAGGCGTGTCCAGGATTGAAATCTGGGCCTTCCGGTAAGAATCCGCTAAGAGTTCGCTCTACCCTGGACTACTGAGTCCCCTTTATTTAAACATTCAAATATATTTCTTTTATGCCATATGGGCCATGAGCTGGAGTGTATGGGGTCGAAAATAAAAAAAGATCATTCAAGCAAAATATGAGGAAAAAATTCGCTAATATCATCATTTAATCCAAAAGACTATCGACCTCTATGTAGGTATGTAATAATTAATTCAAGATTACTGAAGAAAAATGTAGATGAGAAAATTCTCGGATTAATTTTGTACCTGCCTGAATCACATGACTGAAAGATATCCTTTAAAGAAACTGTATAGGGATTTATAGGGTAACATTGCGTTCCTCTTATATCTACATTGGGTTGACTTTAATTCAATGACACCCACTAATATATATATATATATATATATATATATATATATATATATAGTGATATATATATATATATATCACTAAACTGATGCCAACCTATCAAAATTAAACTTTTACATTTCACCACCGCATAGAAAAATGTAATAGGTTGACGGATATATATATATATATATATATATATATATATATATATATATATATATATAATATATATATATACAGGGTGATAACCTGGAAGTAGTCTACATTGTTTATTATTGGGAGTTAATTTTTTTCTATCCAAGAAGGATATACCTTGCCACTTTGCTACTTTTATTTAATATATATATTTCTTTATTTAATAGATGATTCACTCTTTGAAAAATTTATAATTTGAAATAAATAAATTCAATACTCGGTAAAGATATGCAATTAGTAAGAGACATATTTTGGTGCTTTTTTATGAAATATACATTAAATATTTCCTTTAATTTCATGTAAATATTAAAAATAAGTGAAAAAATGACGATGGTGTATGTAAATTACATCATATGATGATTTTAACTTCATCTACAAAATACCCTTCGAGTCACCAAAAGAAGGCGTGTGGCAGGGGGATATTATTATGGAATTAAAAAGTGTGCAGTAAAACAACAAAACTAAAAACATAGTGATACATAGGTAATGAAATAGAGATAAAAATTATTTATTTTGGAGTAATATTTTTATGAATGTTAATGAAGAAATTAAAATAATAGATGATAACAAAGGCAAACTCTGTATAAGTGGCAACTGATGCTTGTTACGAGTGCTAGAGTAGGTTTAATTTTGTAATGATAAAATGCCACGTAGTTTAGGCATTCAAGTTACCCTTCATTGTTTCAGAAAAATATTTTATGATAAGCCTAAAAATTGATAATCTTAAACACGAAATCTATCCTTAAAAAGGTAATCAGACAGCAACTTGAATTGTTCAATCTCAAGATGCTATCTCTTAAATCATGTATTTAATATGATATTTATGTTCTTTTGGCAGGTAATTTGAAAGGCAATGTTTATATTTATGTTAACTAACTTTCAATGGTCACTTTCTGTGTTCAAGAAGGAATACGTCTCTATAAAAATATAAAATGATTTTTTTGAAAATGTCCGAGAAAAGTTGGACGTGTTCGTTCGTTCCTTCGTTCTAATTTTTTTATATCTACGCAAGTATTTAACACATATCCACATATGTGAACGGGTCTCAAACTCACAAAAAATTGTTTTAAGGATAAATTTATTAATTATTTGTCTTAGAAATAAACAACCCTACGTAAAAGAATCTTGGAAATATTGAAAATATTATGAAGCCAAGTTTGCTCGAGAAAATCTTGGAAGATTTTTGCGTAGCAATTCAATGCTTTATGTAAGTTAGAAAGGTTAATCAAAAGCTTTTCAAACGACAGAGGGTACGCTTACTGTATTTTACAATGTCCATGCATAAATACAAGCCAGAAATAGTTATAGATATATTATAGAACATTTTTAAACTATCTTGAAATATGTCTTTATTTCTAATGCAATTTATTTTCTCGACGTGACAATGGATTTTAAAATGATATCATTGTATTATTAACAAAATTTTTTTCCATAGAATATTTTTGAAAATACTTCACGATTGATTGTTATCAATAGTTAAATGGAAAGATTTTGAGTAGCATTTTGAATAAATACTACCTTGATCAAAAAGTTCCCGGAATTTATTCAGAAAATTAAAAGTACAAGTTTATTCATCTAAATCTATATTGTCCCCTTCAAAGTAATCCCCATCGACTGCAACACACTTATGCCAGCGCTTGATCCAATCCTCGAAACATTTTTTATATTCGGTTTTCGGTATGTCCATCAGTGCTTCCTGCGATTTTT